>JAODXP020000024.1:30171650-30199150 GCA_027497455.2 Sardinella longiceps
AGAGAGAGAGAGAGGGAGATATCTTGTGCCAAAGCTAATCAAGGGCTAGGCTGCTGCAGAGGCAAACTCTGAATTTAATTTCATTAGTAATTGAGAGTGGTTATTTTAGATGATACATCAGCAGTCTGTATTTCACTGCCTAGCCTGTCCACTCTTCCTCAGGATTCAAGTTGATTAGACCAGCACAGCGAAAGATACGTCTTAATTGAAGATTGACAGAAAGAGAATGCTATGAAAAAACAACATCCAGGCGCTGATCAGAATTGACAGTACAAGTTGATACTTACGAAAAAACACAGAGTGATGATGACATGACTATGATACTTAATAAGTTTCTAAATTCTTTGTGAATGCTTAGTGAAAACTGTGCAATTATGTGCAATTTCCTTCAGTAAAACCTAAAACTATCGCTAGACATCAGACTCAAGAGAAACTCGAGTGAAGTGTGAGATGAATGCCTGATGAGAAGATATTCCACAGAGGTCCAGCAGTTATGGACACATCTCCAAACTTGGACTGTTTCCACAGTACTCATATAAGAAGGAACTGAGTCTGTTATAAAACAGATCCCCGTATAATGAGGAAGATTAAATTTTAAGGGGGAGTCTGGTCAAATACATGCCCTCGCAGTGAAAATGCGCTGAGGTCTTTGTTAGTATGTACACTACAGCGTATTGATGAAATGCACACTTACTTGTTATAAAGGACAATGTCTGGAACCCAGATGAGTTCTGAGGGGACCCTGATGGATGTGACGTTGTCATAATCATTGGGATTCCAGCGGAGCTTGTAGTCATTCCACTCCTGTAAGTACATAAGCAGGCAGATATAATCAATGTCCGTCTGTCTCACTACCAGTGCACAGCTATAAAATCATTCAATCACTTGGTGCTTTAGGGACCCCATTTACACACCATTTATCTCCTATGTACATTTGTTTGCTAATTTGCTCATAGCTTGTCTGTCAGTCATGTGCTTTAGATAGTTTATGTGTGCCATGTCATGTGTATTATATTTCGATCTATATTTGAAAACAAACTAACTATACCACAGACACTACAGTAGGCTTTCACTACAGACAACAAGAGCCTGAATGTGATGTTCCAGCTGCATATAGTAGGCTATCCATCACCTGCTTTAGCCACACATTGGTGGTCATCATCTGGTTCTTCTCGTCCTGCAGGGAGACACAGGAAACAGGAGGGGTGAGCGGAGCGGAGTGGCTAGTTAATTACATCTGAAGGAAGGGCCAGTTCAGCATGGGGTCACAGCAAACTGAGTGCACAATGGTCAATAGCCCATAATACATTACCCCACTACTCTCATACGTACAGCAGGCAGCTACTCACAGGGGTGTAGTAGGCAAAGCTAATGCAATCAGAGGGGGGGGGGGGGCTAATTTAGTCAGATAATGCTACTGTATAATAATACAATTGTTCTTTTCATGATATGGATTTCTTCAAACTATTTCATACAAATAATCTGGAGACCAAAGGGTTATTATATTAAAAGCACCGCATCAATCAAAGTCTATTGAGCTTCCACACAAAAGCATTCCATTTGGCAAAATATTATTTCCACGGTATCAGAATGAGTCACAATAATGAATATGCTAAATGGGTTGTTTGTAATGGTCTAGTAAAGCTGAATGCCTTGCTGAAAAGCAAAGTCATGCACACCAGAAGAAGAGCCCTAGTATTTAGTGGATGATTGAAAGGTATCCTTTAAGTTGAATTAAGTTGATGAACACAACTAAACAACACTTTAAAGGCATACCATGCAACATTTTATGCTGTTTTTAGATGTATCTACCAGCTTTGTTGTCATTTGACGATTGAATGGCTTATTATAGGGTGTGAAAAGAGCTTGCAATATGACATGGTGACCCTCACCAGGTCTAAAACGAGAGCAAAACTGTCTCACTTATGAGCCTAATGAAATTGCATTGATTACTTTATTCATCAAAAAGAGCACTCAAAAATGATTGTTAACTGTACATACCCCCCCATGTTAAATTCCCATAAAGGCAATCAGATTTTTATTTTTAAAAGCCAGTTATTTCATGGATCCAGGATACTAAATACACCCTGATGAAGTTAAATAAGTTCATTAAGTTTGGAATTAGAATAGTCCCACATAATCACATATCTTTCACCATATCTAACCATATCTAAGCTCATAGAATGCGTTCTGTGATGATATCAGTATCCCACTCTCTCAAGAAAAGACTACATTAGTTATAGTTTTGGTCCAATGTCTCACTGACATAATCTTGTTAGGACATCAATTAGAATATCTATGGATTTTAACAGTCATTAGAGATTAAAGTAGTAAAAATGTTCTAAAAAGTTTAAAACTCTACTCAGTCTAAAGTACTCTACTTTAAAACGCTAATCAGTATCCACAAATATTTTGTGTGCACTAAGTAGTTGGCCTTAACAGTGCATGTGGTGGTATTAAGAGTTAAGAACACTTGTGTTTGCTTATTAAAAATGGCGACTGTAGGGGAAAATTCCTACAGTAAAAGAAATCATATTTGCCTTGTATGCCTTTAAGAAGAAGACTGAGACTTTAGAGTATCATAACAATGCAGTAAACAATGACAACAAAGAAACAGTGCACAAAAAAAACTAACCACATCAATCAACTGAGCAATGGAGAGTCCAAATTTGACAATGACAACATCTGTGATGTTTTGTACTGGCCGGGACCACTTGTTATATCCCAGAAAGAGCCTTTTGAAGAGGAGGTCTTCGGCATGTGCATGAGTCCACTTGTCTCCTGACACAGCTGCGGACAGACAGACGGACATATAGATATGCAAGTATAAATCACATAGTGTTAACATAAACTATAACACAAGCTTGCACACTTGTCATAGTTTATGCTCCCCACATTGCCATTCTGCATGTTTGCATTCTGTTGCATGCTCCCCACATTGACATTCTGCACGTTTGCATTCGGACTTCATAGGCTCATCAGATGAATGAGAAGGGAAGTTAGTTGAAAGTAAAAGTTCAGTGAGGGAGAATAAAGAACTACTGAGCTCAGACCGGTAATGAAGAGATTAATAAATTCCCCCAGATGTACTGTAGCAGCTCACAACATTCAGCATTCAGTGGGACAGACGTGACCAACTAGGTTCATGATGTAAGGTTTCAATATGGAAATAGAGAGGGAGCAGTATTCAATAATCTTAAATGGAAAGGTCATGGTGATGATGATGATGATGATGATGATGATGATGATGATGATGATGCCTCATATGCCTTGTTTTGTCCCATTGCTGAAGATCTTTATTGTGCTTTCATGGTTAGCAGAGTTAGAGCTGGAGATTTTATAGTGTTAGAAGTTGCAACCAGAGTCTGTTTTTTTTTCCCAAAGCCACCAATTAGATGATATCCAAAATAGCCTAGATTAATTTTTATGGTTGACAATTCATCAATTAATTGGTTAATTGGCTAAGCATGGTCCATAAAATGATGAGGTTTATCCATGTCTTTATTTCCAAAGACTTAACTGTGTCAGTTGTCTGCAGAAGTAGCTAATGCATCCTACCTATCTCTCTTTGGGTAACTGGCACATTCATTAATGGGAGAACCTGGCCATGCAAAGCCTCCATCACACTGTGATCATTATTTAGTCGTTAATAACATCAGTCAATTTCAATTAGACATCCCTCACAATGATGGGGTGTCTTTTTAGGCCAGGTTCTGTAAAGCTCTCATCAGAATGAGAATGAAATCTCAATGCATTATGGTAATAGAAATAAGACATTTAGATTCACTTTAATTGTTTTTTTAACGAGGCTAGGCTATTGACAATAATGTGAAACTATGTCTAAATTTGGAGTGCACTTTCTATCATTTTAAAGTTCTTAAATATCCTGGTACAAGAAGATATAATCCGTAGACGATTTTACAAGTGCATCAAACAACTTGCCACAGACCCATTTACCAATTCCAAAATCTATGAAGAATCACAATAAACTTTGAAAAGACTTATTTTCTGAGAAAGTACATCATTATTTAATATCCCCCTTATTTGAAAATGAGAAAAGTTATACGTTCGATATGTAGGCATCATCGTGTTGTGTTTATAATAAGATATACGCTACTTACGGCTCCAGGTTAATGTTAGGCAGCCAAGCAAAGTAATCCTCAACAAGAACACAAGTAAAAGTCGTTCCATATCACAAATTCCAGCAAACGTCCAATCGGAAAGTTTGCTCTTTGAAAACCTGGAACTTTATATCCATTACATGACAGTCACCTCTGTTCTGTAAAGGGTGCAGTATCCTGAAGATGCTCTTTCGCGGTAACTGTTGGAGGCATAATGGTGATTCGATGACTCCCCGGCCAAAGCGGACCGAGGCGAAGCATGGCATCGCATCATGACAAATGGTCTATGGATGGTCACATGCTTTTTGTCTACATTGGTTATTCATTAATCATTAAAACAACATCTTATTATAAAACCTTCAAATATTTCTCGACTAGTTTATTTCATGGTGTGAAATAAAATTAATCTAATCCTCTGCGTAAAATCCATGTTTTCTATTTGGCTATAATGCGCACACGACAAGGCGCATCTCCTTATTGGATATCGTCGTATATTTTGCGTAATGTGGGGATGATCGATGTTTTTACCATAAAACTTTGCAATTCATGGAGTGGATTCATGAGAAAAACTTTACCTGCACATGCGCGCTAGGGGGAGACAAATTGTCAGCTGTTGCTCTTAAAAAATGTTTGATTACAGTTTCTGTTTCGCTTTTTTTTTTTTTTTTTTTGCCATAGCCCTAAAAATGTAATGAAAGACCTACATGGCATGATATATAGGTCTACATGCGCGACATTACAATAGGCTACCTATTGTCCTGTAGGTGAGCCTGACATATGCACATGGTCAGTCACAGTAGACTACTATTGTAGCAACTGCCTGTTGTGTGTTCTCAAGAGTTACGCAAGTTTTCACCGAAGGCTGACCCAAACAATGCACTTCTGTGGAAGGCCTGCCTAAAACGGGGATGTCCTAAAAACTACTATAAAGACGTCGCGGTCTCTACTCTAAATTGTTTCCCCACAGGCTACGACGACTGCTGTCCGATGGCGCTTAAGAAAGCTGTGCTTTTCAACTTATGGGGTGGCGTCCTGGCTACTCGCCCTTCCCAATCTTTTATGAAATACGAGAAAGCTCTTGGTCTCCCAAGGTAAGAAGTAACGTTAGGCAATTGCCCCTCTGCTTTTTAATTCGATCTGATATTTTACAGTAGCGACAACAACATACCCGACCCAACAATGACCACAGTGTCAATAAATTAACATCTGATTGTGGGAGGCTATCAGTAAATAACTTTCCCTGTTGTAACATAGCAAGTTATCAGACTAGAATTTTCAAAAACATGGCTTCAAAATGTGCCCATGTTTGGATTTGTTCCAAGGTGTCCATTACAGAAACATGCATTATGAATGTCTGCACAGGTGCAAAATACATGAACGAAACTGCTATTCCTTTTCAGTGATTTCATAGCAAAAGCCCTTGCTGCTGGTGGCGCTGAGAATGCCTTAGTTGGAGCTGAGACAGGAAAACTGACATTACAACAGGTGAGGTATAAAAGCGGGGTTTACATGAATGCGTAATTTCTTTTTCAGAAGTGTAATGTAAGTCTCTCTCTCGCTCCCCTTGACTGTTGGATGGTTTACAGTACATCAAACGAGTCTACAATGTGCAATAAGCATATTGCATATGCATATGTTGTAGTTAGTCATCGCCTAAAATTTCCTGTGGTCAGCCACCACCACATCATGATGTTTGATGTGAAGCTGTTATAGTAATGTGAAAACTTTTCTCTCATGTTGCAGTATTCTGTTGTTTTGATTATGTGTTCATGTGGTTAATTAAATTGAATGAATGAATGAATGGTGTATGTTTGTGTGTGTGTGTGTGTGTGTGTGTGTGTGTGTGTGTGTGTGTGTGTGAATGTACGTGTCTACAGATGTTTACTGAGCTGGAGGAGGCCTGCAAGAAGGAAGCCAGTGCTCAGAACCTTTCCCTGCCTTCTGAGTTCTCCCCATCGCAGCTCTTTGACGAAGTCCGAGGCGCGGAACTCCACAAACCCATACTACAGGCTGCGGCAGCCCTCCGCCATCATGGTGAGCTACACAAAGCCTAGCAGTGAATTGGTGGTTCATCAGGCGAATGCTGATTACGCTGTAGACCACAGGTCAAATAGGGACAGAGTGCTAAGCCCCTCTGGCCAAGCTGAATGTAAATTTAAACGTTATCATTTAGAAATTAAGGATGGACTGCCTGTTTCAGCTCCATAAATGTCTGTCCATTAAAAATCTTTGTGTTTTATAGCCATTTCATCCCTTTGAAATACAAAACTATGTCCTTGGGATGGGATGGAGATGGGACGCAGAGTTGTATAAAGTACTGGAGTAGAGGAGTGGAGTAGAAGTAAAAGTACCATATCAAAAAAGTGACTTCAGTAGAAGTTGAAGTGTTCTTTAAAGATCATGCTGAAGTGAAAGTACTAAAATATTCAAAATGTTTTGTACTTGAGTATTGCAAGTAGAAGTATTTTAAATTACTATTCAAGTACTGAAAGTAAAAGTAGAAGTAGGCCTACTGTGTAAAGAAAGCTGTCAAAAGTTCAACATTTAGAGTTTAGGGCACAATCTATTTGGCTGAAGGGAAGCAGACTAGGGACTTCATTTCATACGAATTGTGTCAAACGAAGGAAAACAAGTAGGGCCAGGGGTTGTCACTTTCATAACCCTCGCCATCATTCAAAGTCAAAGAACTTGGTGTTTCTGAATCATCTTCCATGGAAATGGAGCAGTAGACTGGCTCATGCTAAGCTTGAATCGTCCAATAATGATAATGAAAACCTGGTGACAGAGATATCTATCGGTCTTGCATTGATACCATTGGATGTGGTACGGTTTGTAACATTTTTATAAAAGTAACGAGTAACGATTCACCACATGAAAAATGTATTGGAGTAAAAGTATTAAATTCATCAAAATTATGTAGTGAAGTAAAAGTGGAAGTAGGAGAAAAAAAAACAATACTCCAGTAAAGTACTGATACTATATTGTAGTACTTAAGTAGGCTACTTAAGTAGTTCTACTTCGTTACTATGCATCTCTGTCTCAATGTACATGCATGTTTAATCACCTTCCTGTGGCATACTGTCGATTTAATCGTTTCCATATGTTGTTTGTTCATGCTTGTCCTGTGTCCTCTCTCGTAGGGGTTGCCACTGGAGTCCTGGCTAACCTCTGGGTGGACGATACACCTCAGCGCCAGCGCACAGCTCAGATCCTGTCTGTCCTGGAGGGTCACTTTGACCTGGTGCTGCGTTCCTGTTTCACAGGGACCCGCGTGCCGGAGCCTGCCATGTTCAACTTGGCCCTGGAGAAACTAGGCCTCAAACCTGACCAGGTACTGCACTGCTGGAACCAGAACTCTAATGGGAACACTTTATTTGAAGGTTCCGTCATAAGACTGACATGACACTGTCATTAACTATGACATGACGTTGTCAAGAATCTGGCATAAACTTTATAAACCTGTCATGACTTCTGACATACCCTAACCCTAGCCATGACAGATATCGGGTGACACTTAATGACAGAAGTCATGACAGTTTCATGACAGATTCATGACAATGTCGAGTCATAGTTAATGACAGTGTCTTCTGACGGTACCTTCAAATAAAGTGTAACCATTCTAATCACTATGGTTTTATGGCCTTCACCGCATCCTTATTGTCTTTTACATCACAGTAAAGAAAAACAAGCCATTAAGTTTTTAATCACAGTTGCTGGGTTATGTAAACAAGCTGTTCAGTGAGTGAACTCTCTTTGTGAAATGTCTTAGTTAATATCTATTTATGCACTGATGCATTATGTTTATCAGTGTAAAGCTCTATCTATGAGGACAGAAGAATTTGTGAGTTTCATTTCCCGTGACAGACTAACAGGGGTTGTTTTTTCACCATGTTTCAAATCCTCCTATCACGGCGTGTACTGATCAAGTAATGTAATAGGGTTTGAAGATATTTCTTTAATTATGTGAAATGCAGACTATGCTACGCTATGTGCTTCAAAACTTTAGAGGCTCTTACTGTAAAAGCACAATTGAACACTTTCTAAAAATATTCGGCACAAAAGGTTCTGCATTTAAATGTGTGTGTGCAGTGCATGTGTGTGTGTATTTTTATGAGGCACTCTGTGTATTTTTACGTCCCCTGTGCGTAGTGTGGACATTTTGTCTGTCTCTGTTCTGTGTACAGACCTGAACCTGACTAAGGCCGTTCTGTGCTCTTATCCTAGGCGGTATGGCTGGATGCTGAAGAGGAGAGTGTGAAGGCTGCGGAGAGCCTGGGGATGTCTGCAGTCTTGATGCAGGATGTGTCTTCAGCTCTCAGCCAGCTGCACACACTCACTGGAGTTGAGGTGCTTAGCTTAGCTCGCTAACACTAGCCACACCCATTCACTGCTTCAGTTTATTATAGTAAGAGAAAACCTCACAGGGTCATCAAGTTTCGGTGAGGTCATTAGACAAAACTGAAATGCATTCAGCTGTAATTTCATTGCATGGGATGTAAAGCATCACTGAGATGACTTTTTATTAAGAGCTTCTCTTATTAATTGTACAGATGGCAGTACTTATTCACAAGTATACTAATAATATACTTATAATATATATGTAATACATCCATATTATTATTGTCATATTCATAATACATATGTAATTTATATTATATACATGTATGTATAATATGTTCAGTGTTTTTAAATGTTGCAACATTCTGTGAGAGTTGGCAGAATAACTTGTGTACAGTACAATGATAAAACATGTGGCTTATATCAAAAGATATCCCATATCTGACCAAGAATCTGGATTCAGTTCTCATGAACAAGGCATGAACATGTGTCAGTTCTCATAAAATCACCCTGAAACTGAAGTGCAGAAGCAGAAGTGGCAATGCAAGGTTTATCTGCTTTTCCTTCAGCTACATGTACTGTATGTGGTGACTGACGCTATAACCACAATAGGCATGTTTTGCACTGTTACAGTAATTTCCCGCATATAAGCCGCATTGTGTATAAGCCGCAGGACAGTGTTTTAAAAAAACAAGTTAAAAAAACAAAACCATATTAACGCCACATTAACTGCCCCTCTGTTTTAACCTCATAGCGGAAGAAATTTTGCCAAATCAATGTATAAGCCGCGGCTAATAGTCGGGAAATTGCGGTATAGTAGGCGCCTCAGGTCTGTGGTACTCTCTCTGTTAAATGCTGTTGTTCATGCTGGTTATTTTTCTGCAGGTGAAGAGCGAAAAAGATCCACTCCCTCTTGGTTGTAATCCTGAAGACGTCACTCATGGATCTGTCACTATCAAGGTTCCAGCTTTTAAATACTCATATACAGAACTATGCACATTATACAGACAGGGTCATTTGCTAGCCACAGACAAAGAGCAGAGAGCAAGAGCCCAGAGGCTCAGTACAGAACAGATAGCAGTTGGTCTTTGAATCCTCAACAGCACCTTCGAATGTAGCAGTTCTACAACAGATCCACAGCTAACAGCAACTGGGTAAAAGAAACCAAGGCATATAAAATTGCTTTTAGGGGTCCACTGATCTCGACTTGGGTTGGGAAAGTTCCGAACACTGTTTTCCTTGAATTAGTTGCCACATTTGTAGTTTCCTCAGCAGAATGAACCCTGCTTGTTGTTTACAAAGTCCTTAAACAAGGTTAACTCGGGGGAAATGAACGGCAGCTCTGAGCTGTGTTGCCTAGCAGCAGTCTGGAAATTCATTGTCTCTCTCTCTCTCTCTCTCTCTCTCTCTCTCTCTCTCTCTCTCTCAGCCTGGGGTTCAGCTCCACTTTGTGGAGATGGGGGATGGCCCTCCTCTCCTCCTCTGCCATGGCTTTCCAGAGAGCTGGTACTCATGGCGCTACCAGGTGGGTCTGAAAACCAGTGATATCCTAAAATGTCATTCAAAACATTTTTTATAATTACATTGCATCATGTGAAATTATAGTCATCTTACATACAGTACATACTTACTTACAGCGTACATACAGTGATGTGTGCTATTTGAAGCTTAGCTCATCTGACTGTGTGTGTGTGTGTGTGTGTGTGTGTGTGTGTGTGTGTGTGTGTGTGTGTGTGTGTGTTTGTTTGTTTAAGATCCCTGCCTTGGCAGATGCTGGATTTAGAGTGTTGGTTCCAGATCTGAAAGGATATGGGGACTCTTCTGCACCAGAAGGCACGTCCATTGCTTCTTCCTCCTTTCCCGTGCAATATCATTCTTCTCTCGCTTTCTTTGTCTCTACCTCTATTACTCGACCACATACTGTACATTATATCAATTAAGTTGATCACTTAGTCTAGTGAATTAATATGCTTACTTAAATAAACAGTAGTGGGAGTAATTTGCTAATATTTTCTAAGAAGTGTGTGTGTGTGTGTGTGTGTGTGTGTGTGCTGGTGTGTGAATGTTCATGCATGAATAAAATCGATATGCTCTGTTGTCATTTTGTGTTTACAGCCATTGAAGAGTATTCCCAAGAAAACCTCTGCCAGGCAAGGACAGAGACACTGCACACACACACACACACACACACACACACACACACACACACACACACACACACACACACACACACACAGACACCAGACTGGGATGTTTGCATTTTCTGTCTTTAATAATTATTAAATATTATTATGTCTTTAACATAACATTTTGTCTTTTTAAGGACGTTGTAACATTTATGGATAAATTGGTGAGTCCCATGTTGATTTCCTTTTAATCTTTCTAAACATTCCAAAAAAGTGAGCAGGGATCTGCTTTGGAAGTGGCAATTATAAACTACAAAAGCACTCAGAGAACGCAAGGCAAGAGGCTCACTGATGCAATACAAATTCCAGATTGTGTTCCAGATCACAAACAATATTTAATAATCGTATAAAGGCCAGTGAAAACATAACCTCTTTGGCGGAGGTAAAAATGGTCTCTCACTCACACCTCCCAGGCTTCATATCTGTATCCTGTGAGCAGAATGCTATTTCATCATATGCTTCCACATTGCTTTTTCACCAAAGAAGGAAGTTCAAATGAATGCTTTCTTTTCTCATCTTTCTCTTTCTCATCTGATCTCTCATCTCATGACATTTGAGTCCATTTACAGTCGCCGAGAAATGTAGACGTACTCCAGCGGCGGCAAATAGATTGGCTCAGCCAGTATGTCTGGTAGCAAGCCATAGGGAATTTGATTGGTTGGACACCGTTGGTGTTCACTAATCACAATGCTCTATGTGTTTAGGGCGGGCTTCGCCGAAAACAACAGTCTTTTGAATTGGTGCTTACATCTTGTTTGTTCTTCTGATTGGCCATAGGCTATCCTATTGCATGCAGAACTAGTTTGAAAGGCTATCCTATTGCGTGCAGAACTAGTTTGAAAGTTAACTCCCTTGTTCCACCCACGATTGAGTTGGGTCTATCTATTGATGCCAGACTATACTATTTTAATGATATAGGATGGCTTGCCAGGCTCCATCAACAGTAGATATGTAGAGGAACCCATGTGTCCTGGCTTGGTTTGTGAACTGTAATAATTCCCTCCCAGTGGGAAAACATTGCTTCTTAGGAGTGACACAGTAGGTCTCCCTCTCTGTTAATTCTTGAAAATACAGTATTCATCACTTTACCTAAAGTATTAAGGATCCTCTCGTGTCTTGCTATGTAATGAGTTTTCTGTGGAGTCACACACCATGTGTCATGTCAGACATACTCTGTCAACTCTGTTTTGAAGGCACTGGCATGCATCTCTGAAAAGGCATCGATTTGCTTTCGGAGTCAATTCGGAAAATTGCTGCAGTCAAGTTACTGTTACAAGATGGCCTAATTACCTGCTGTAATTTAGTGGCTGACTAAGTCATTTAATGGAGATAGTCACTGAGTAAGCTTTCAGCAGCAGTGAAGTTGTGATGACTGCTGGTTTGGATCATGCACTAATGCTCCTTGGCTGCTGTTAAATGAAATGATGGAGAGCGAAAGGAATGCTAAGTGGATCGTCCAGACAGGGTAAATCAATTCCTGTTGTTTGAGGTTGCTGCGTGGTAGTAGGAAGAAGCTTGAGAGAATTTGGCACAACATGGACTGAATTTGCAAACTGGCAGGTAATGATAATCAAAGGAGTCACAGGAGTTTCTTTCATGCTGGACAGTAATGTGTCTGAATTTCTAGCCACTTTGGCTCAAGTGCCACTTGCATTCTCCCAAGTTTCTAAAGACAAAGACCAGAGGCATCTTATGTTATTTTTATGTAATTGGCTGCACTAATGTTATTTATATGTTATATCTATGTTATATTTATATTATTCACTGCTTGATTGCTTGTTATTTTTGTCATTCAGGGAATTCCCCAAGTGACACTGATTGGGCATGACTGGGGTGGCGCCCTTGTCTGGAACTTGGCTCAGTGCCACCCAGAGAGAGTCAGGTGGGGGATTGCCCACGGATCTGTCTTTTCTTTTCCTTTATCCCTGCCTTTATTCCTTTCCTTTTTTTACTCTTTTACTTCAGCTGCCCATTACCCATAATTCCCCCCAATAGGATAGAGCATGATAAGAAACAGCACCTTCCACCTTTCACCTACAACACCCTGAGTCAGCTAAGCTTACATTCACCTGTCACTCACAGCATATCTAGTGTGTGTTTTCTCTCTCTCTCTCTGTGTGTGTGTGTGTGTGTGTGTGTGTGTGTGTGTGTGTGTGCACCGGTGTGTGTGCTGAAGTGTGTTCCCTGGATTCCCTCTACAGATTTATTAACCCCCCGTCTATGGCCAGAGATTTGGTGGGGAGTTTTTCCCAAATGATCTATCCTACCTTGGATCCATCAATCAGTCCCATACACACACACACACACAGACACACACACACACAGACACACACAGACACACACACACTAGAGAAGGGTTCAGACCACTGTGTGTGTGTGTGTGTGTGTGTGAGTTTTGATGCTGGCTGGAATGAAGTGAAGTTAATTACCTTAATTATCTTTTTTGTTTTACTGTCTGTGCTCCACAGGGCTGTGGCTTCCCTCAACACCCCCCTCTTCCCAGTGGACCCCAAGAAAGACCCTATGGAGGGGCTCAAAGCTATGCCCATATTTGATTACCAGATTTATTTCCAGAAGCCTGTGAGTGAAGCATGACCTAAGCCACTGCTATTAATGATATTGATAATTATTATTAATAATAATATTGATAATATTAATTAATAATGTTGTTATTCTGTGAAAAGGTGTAAAAAGTCCTACCACACAGTCGCTCCAAGCATTCACTAAATTAACCGATTGTAATTAGCACAGCGACTTAGCACAACACTGAAATCACCATTGTGCATTGTAGAAGTATTACCAACTCATGATGACACATTGACTTTGTGAAACTGGGTATTTATGACTCTGTTCTGGTGTTTCTGCATAGGGTGTGGCCGAAGCTGAACTGGAAAAGAACCTTGAGCGAACCTTTAAAAGCTTTTTCTTTGCAAGCGATGAAGAGGTAAGTGAACAGTGTTTAATCTCAACTGTGGTGTAAAACAATCTCATGGTGCAGTGCAACACAGCATGCAGTCATTTCCAGAATGCAGTAGTGCATTGGGTAGCAATATTGTTCCAAAGTAGTTTTTTTAAAAAGAAGAAGAAGCTGTATAATCCTAAACCAATTCTAAAGTACTGTAGAAGGTTCACTTGAAGTCCAGATTATAAATAGTCATGATCACAGTTGGAGAAGAGCTTCCTTTAAGTCTTTTTTGCTGAGTCATTGCCTTCATTGCAGTGTCTGTAGCTCTACAACTTTGCCCCGCAGAAACAGGTCTAATGCACCACCCAAGAGAGGGAGGGAGGGAGGGTGGGTGTGTGATGATTAATTAATAAACTGTATTATTGTGGTTACATCCTGGATTATTATTTTATAATAGCTAATCCACTTGTGGGAGGCTGTCTTTTGACAGTGTCACCAGTTGTTATGGCGATCGTGAAGCCAGGACTGCCTCGATTCATTGTGGGAATGTCACAAAATACTATACCATCAATCTTCCTGCGTTTTTGATATCATCTTATTAATACTTGATATTTTTTTATATTATCTTATTAATACTTGAATGTAAGATATTATGAATGCAAGTTGGCAGGATTAGCATGTTTGAAGGCCGGACATTGAACATTTATACGGAGGAATCTTGTAGTAGCAACTTGTGTGTGCAATTTGTGTGTAAGGGGGAATTAGAATCATGTGTATAGATGTTACAAGAGTGTCAGAGTGGGTGGGTTCTTAATCTAGCCGTATTGTTTGGCTGTGCAGTGGCAGTGAATCTCAACTGACCGACAGACACATCATTCTTCTAGGCTAGGGCAGAGAGAGCAAGGGCAGCTTAATGAATGCGGGGGTGGAAGAAATCTAGCCAGTGGCTTGAGCAATGTGTGACTGCATATGTGGGACTTGAAGAGGATGTGTGTGTGAGTGTGTGGGGGCAGTAGAACTGTTCGGTGTGTGTATGCGTTTGTGTGTGTGTGTGTGTGTGTGTGTGTGTGAGTGTGTGTGGGGGCAGTAGAACTGTTCAGTGCGTGTATGCGTGTGTGTGTGTGTGTGTGTGTGTGTAGTGGTGTGTGTGTGTGTGTGTGTGTGTGTGTGTGTGTGTGTGTGTGTGCATCTACGTGTATGCAATGATGCCAGAGTCACGGCCCTGGCTAATTGCTGTGGCCCTTCGCCCCCGCACTGCAAGCCCCTTAAATGCCACTTGCCACATAAAGTGTCTTCAGCAGATGATCCTATTGCAGATGGACCTTAGAGGGAATCTTCATTCATTTATACGGCAACATTTAGCACCTCTGTGATAGAGGAGTTTGGACTGCTTGTTTTTTTAATCTCTTTAAAAGGTCTGTAGTTTACAACCCAGAGCCAAATGCTTTTAGTGGACCTGAAGGGGAATGTTGCAGGGTGACCGGAGCTTTGCATTTAGGATGTCCTCATGGGAAATATGACAGACCTGTTTTGAAGGCATTTTTGTTAAATTTAGAGAAATAAAAACTGAAATATTGCATGCTTTAACTCAATGGTGCATTATTTGTTAATCAGTCATTTTTGTTTCTATCCTCAGTCTGAACGCCCCCCTTTAACTACGGCGAAAGTCTGTGAGAGAGGTATGTGCAAACAAAGACAAAGACAGACATTCATTGCTGGCACATGAGTGTGTGAGAGTCAGTGCCATTCATTCATTCTTTGCAATCTCAGGATAGTTTAACGGTAAACAGACCAATGCTCCAAGCTGTGGTGGAACTAAAGTTCTTTCTCCTTCTCCTATTAAACTGTCCCAAATGCATGAAACCCCCTCACAGCTAACCCAATGTAATTTCACACTATTCAGTGGTATCTTACAGAACATGTTGCAATAAGTGCCAGTAGCAGGTGATGCATCATTTCCTCTCATTTCCAAGTGTGATTGCAGCTCATATTTAGTATAGCCCTAGAGCCCGTTCACACTGACACGCTTTTTTCACCTCCAGGCGCTCGATTTCAATTGTTTCCCTATGGAACGATGCGACTTGACCGTTGCTACGCGCCTCGCGTAAAAAAAGCGCAAGTAAAAACGCAAGCGACTAAAAAACGCAAGCGCTCAAAGTTGAAAATAGTTTAACTTTTGAGGTCGCGTTTTCTTCAACAATGGGCCAGTTGCCTAGCTGCCAGTCATAGCCAAGTCGGGGAGTTAGCGGTTTAGCCAAATCTAGCTGTCATAGCAACAAGACGTACATTTATCATTTTCGACCTCGCATGTTTTTGTCACTCATTTTTCAGAATACTCGCGTTTTACAAGCGGAAAAGCGTGTTCAGTGTGAAACCCCCATCACTCTGTCAGCTCAGCTCCCTCTCCTGCACCCCTGCCAACTGCACCTGACAGAGAGCCTGTAGCCTACCAGCCCACCCAGCTACTGTAGTTAGCCCATCCACTCAGCAGTCTGCCAATTGTAATGTGTGCAGTCAGACATGTCCGCTCCCACTGGATCAAACAGGCCCATCACTCAATCAGACACCTGTCCTCTGCCTCGCTCAAGTGCTCCACTCAGAGGAGGCAGGTGGGACTTTTGTGGTAAGTGGTAGGGGTACTGTAGCCTGACATAGCCCGCCCATAATACGTATGTTCATCCGTATCCATGGAATACGGATGAACAGCAGTGCTCAGTATTCCATGATCTTTGGTATTATGGTCGGGCTATGTCAGGCTAGGGGTACTGCAGCTCAGACAAAACCTCCAAGCGTGAAGACTCTTTAGAACTACAGTACTTCTGATGAAACACTGAGCAGGGTTGAATATTTGCATGACATCATTACTAACTTCCGATGCTATCTTGGTGGTTATGCCATTTAGTGAAACAGCATAATGACCGAGATAGCAACAGACAACTGCAAAACTGTACATATGCTTGTTGCCGATAAACATTACGGTTTTACGGTTTATCAGTATTTGCACAGTCAGAAAACATAACGGCCACAGATTTGTGGACAGATACTAGTTCCTGAAAAAGCACAGAGCTAAAAACTGAAAACTACAACTGCTATCAGCCAGAAGAGACATACTGCACTGTATGGGAGGCCATCAAATGTGGTGGCACAAGAGAAGGGTCTGCCATGCATGCATGGGTCACTCAAAGCAGGTAAATGTGGACAGGAAGGGCTAAGAGGAAGCATATGGTCCCTGAGGTGGACCCCTCCTCTCCATGACCGTTGTGAACAATGACAACAACAACACACCATTTCATCTGGACCCCCCGCAGTCTGCTGAGCGTCAGGGTCAATGGATCAGGTGACTTTACAACGCAGCTGTGAGTGTAGGCTACACTGTCCGCCCCTGGGGAGACATCTGATGTCAGTGCTGCTGTACTTGAACATGAAAGCACTACTCTCGAGATGGATGGCGGGCATATTAGTTGGAGGCTTCTCCTGTTTAACATCCCGGTAGAGAACTGTAGACTCACTAGAGACAAGTGAAGGGTACTAGAAAGGAATACACTAAAAGTTGACAAGAGAAAGGAATCTACTAAATCTCAAAAATAAATAACTAGCTGAGCCAAAACTTATATTGCCAACAACATTTAGTCACTGATGTTCAAAAGGACAATGAATGAATACTATGTGATATTGCTTTTCCTCTAAACAACTAGGCCTATACACTAAAAGTCATGTAGTGCAAAGTAAACTATATACAGAAGGCTTACTGTGACTGACATTAATTGACTTACATTAAATGTTGTCAATTAATGAATATATGAAAAACAATCAAACCATTTCCTCCAGTATTTCACTCATTAGCAGCTTTATTGCAGCATGCTTGTACGTTCACTTTACAAAACCCTAAAGATACCGTGGGTTTAGTAGTGAGTAAAGACTGACACCGGCTGGCATGCAATCTTGTGATTAAGAAAAAAGAAAAAACTAAAGCAGACATACAGCCAAAGACTTTGCAACACACATACCCAACCTAAGGAGTCTGTCATTGGAGGGAAGATACCAGGTGGTGCCAACCAGCCTGAAATCGAGAATAGTACTAACCACAACTTCTATCTGACAACACGCAATTCATGTCCTTATTTACCCTGACTACCACAGCCATGGCAACTGAGTGTCAACAACCTATGCAAAAGAGGCGTGACGGAATCAGTAGAGGGACAAACTTAAAACTGTTAATACATAACAATCCACTAGTTCTCTGCTAATGTAGACTAAGGCTCTTCTTACACAATCTAACCACATACAGTACATTATAGTATCTTGGTTTGTTATGTGCTTGTCAAGAAGAGGACTAAATGATCTAACTTATAAGTTGTATCATTAGTACTGTACTACAGTTTATAAGCTTTTCACTTTATGTCTCTGATTAAGGACTTGTTACTAAACATACCAAACCTCTGTTCTAACCCCTGCGCTAGCCACATAGTTTATAGTTTAATGCACTGTTTTGCTAGAATGAAACAACAGCACTTAATTACAATGGTACCAAAATTATGTCTATGACATGATACACAAGTATGCTGCGGCTGACTGGTCACTGCTGATGAACTATGTCACGTGTGAAAAGATTTTATTTTTAGTTTGTCAGAAATGGTGGTGGGAAATGTGACCCAAATGTACAATAGCCAATGCTAGGTTGACATTCACACACTCTCTCTCTCTCTCTCTCTCTCTCTCTCTCACACACACACACACACACACACACACACACACACACACACACACACACACATGAACACATATTTATATTTGCATTTGTCTGTCTTCCAACGCTGCGTTTGTACCTTGTTAGTTTGAGAGCTGCAGTGCTCATGCTGATAGTCCATGTGGAAATGAGTGGTTAGACAATGCTTGACAGACGTCAGATACAAAGCCCCATAACTGACTGGCAGTTGTCAATCATGCTAAATTTGGATCAGTGCTCTTCTTCTTTGCTTGAGTTCCAGTTTGACTTGCACATTGCTACAACTGTCAAAGCTGTCAAAGAAACTACTTCTATTGCGCCATATTTCATTCAGTGCAGTAGAGTTGGCACTTCCTATCCATGCACATATATGTACATTGTTTTTTTTCTTGCTTTAAACCCTTTTCTTACTATGTTCTGCTTCTTGGCTTTGGATAGGGGTCATAAAATTAGAACAGAGAACTTCAACGAATAGATTAAAAATGAAAGTAAAACTTGTCCAAATGGTTCTCTACAACCTGACAACTGACCTAGAATGTGTTCTGATATACAGATAAAATACAGATATAGACAGATAAATAACATGCAAATGTGTATTTTGCTACAGTATTGCGTCAGCAAAGACTATTGAACCAATTCAACCCTCTCTGTCATCAGGGTACTCTGTGTAGGGATCGGATTCCCCAAGTAGAATTTCTAGCAACTAATCAGCAAACAGAAATTGAAGGCTGAATCAATAGGTTCAAAGTATTTTTCGCAGATTCACACCTTAATCTGTCCATTTGTGGAGAGTAAGCGGTGCTGCCGCGGTTTTGGCCCGTTTTCGTTTAGAATGCATCTTAACAGATTAGTCCATGCACATAACACTGCATGCGCGTGCTGCTCGGCACCGCTCACAGACAGCGAACGCTCAATTGCTGTGTGAATCGGGCCTTAGACAAACAGCATAGAAGACAGAGAAGCCACCACCAAATCTATAGTATGCTGCTGACATGTGTCTCATGTACTTATGCATACAGATATTGTATTTGAGGGATTCAATGAGTTGCCATATACATAGGATTACTACATACAGTATAAAACATGTAGTGAAATGATATAAGACATATAGTGAAAGTCAGTGTCTTGTGAATAAGTGTGTGTGTGTGTGTGTGTGTGTGTGTGTGTGTGTATCTGTGTGTGAAGACCTGTAAGCTACGCTATCTGTCTGACGCTGTGGTCCTCTGTGTTGCCATGGTGATGGCGGTTTCCAGGTGGGATTCTTGTGGGACTCCCAGAGGAGATTCCAAGGAGCCACATGTTGTCTGAAGCAGCGCTGAAGTACTACGTCCAGCAGTTCGGCAAGAGTGGCTTCAGGTATCAGCCTGCTCTATGCATGAGACTTAAAGGATTCCCTTTTGGGTGATGGTGGTGGTGCAAAAGATTTTGAACTGCTTTGAGGTCCTGTTTCCTGGTGTTTTCTTGTGCTCTAGAATCAATTTGTTATTGGATTATTTTCAATATATAATATGTATGTGTGTGTGTGTGTGTGTGTGTGTGTGTGTGTATTTCAGGGGACCTCTAAACTGGTACCGTAATGTGGAGCGCAACTGGCGCTGGATGTGCTCACGGCCCAGGTCCAAGGTGAGAGACTCTGCCTTCCTTACGGGCTTATTTCACACCTGAACATTTCAAGATTCTAGAACATTCCATGGTAGTAAACTGAACATTCTATCATTAAAGTGCATTCAATGTATCCCTTAAGCCGGCCGCACACCGGTTCCGACAGCATTGCGGAGCACTTTCGAATCCGACAATTTTGCCTAGCACCTAGCACAGTAGCCGGTAAAATTAACATTGGATGTCAATGGACGGCTCCGACAAAATAGACTTCAATCGTAATTCACAACCGACGGCGGAAGACTTCGGCGCTGGTGTGCGGGGTTGCATTGAAAACAATGGAATAGAATGTTGGAAGCAGAGTGCTCCGCACTGTGTCGGAAGCGGTGTGCGGAGCCCTTTATTCTGACCTGACAAAAAAAATGGGTAATAACATTTAGAACGTTCAGTATCTAAATTCACTTTCTTTCAAATGATGCACATGGGAAGCCCACAAATTGGGAAGTCCCGAATAGATAGAAGCTTTTAGAATATTCATGCACAAGCATGTAAAACCACTTTTATCTCTCCGGGTCTTCCGAATTTGTGGGCTTCAGATGTCCATCAGTCAGAAAAAGGGTTAAATTCAGAGCATTTCAATGATTTTCAGTTTACAGACATGGAATGTTTTAGAATCTCAGAATGTTCAGGTGTGAAATAAGCCCATGGACCTAAAAAAGAACTCTCATAATGTTTTGAAGAAGTGAAACAAATCGTGCTACCTGGGCATGCAACAACACGGAAACATTCTGTCCTTATCTTCCAACACTGCAGCAAGCTCAAGTCTCGCTCTGTTTACCTTGACATGAGAAATATGCCCACATCACTCAGAGTTGCTACTACTACTGTACTGTGCAGTAGGTAGGGCCTGTTGCTGTTGAAATGCTCACAATGCCATTTCCAGAGAAAAACTTACAGCAAAAGAAGTAGCCCAACCCTTTTATAGTATCTAGACAGGTGAAGTTCAATCCAAAACCAAAATGTTTTCTGAGGAAATGCAGATTTGTTGTCAGATTTGTTCAGAACTGTCTCTGTGATAGTTTCAGTTCTTTTTGTGTCTGTTTTAGATCCTGATGCCAGCTCTGATGGTGACCGCTGGGAAGGATCCAGTGCTTCTTCCGATCTTCTCCCATGGAATGGACAAGATGGTAATGTGCAGTAGCAGCATCTTCCAGCTGTTCAACAGTTAGCCACACAGTTAGCCATACTGCACACAGCCTCATTGGACTGTAGTGACACAGAGCCATACTGCACACAGCCTCATTGGACTGTAGTGACACAGAGCCATACTGCACACAGCCTCATTGGGCTGTAGTAACACAGAGCCATACTGCACACAGCCTCATTGGACTGTAGTGACACAGAGCCATACTGCACACAGCCTCGTTGGACTGTAGTGACACAGAGCCATACTGCACACAGCCTCATTGGACTGTAGTAACACAGACTATTTTACTGAAAGCCTCTATCTTGTGTTTTTCTCAAAAGGTTCCTAATCTGAGCCGCGGTCACATTGAGGAGTGTGGACACTGGATCCAGATGGAGAGGTAAGAATATGGTTGGTCCCCACAGACAGACAGTATATCATCCTCCTCTGCCTTACACGTTACACAGACAGAATGGGGTCAAGGGTGTTGGGCCACAACTAGTTTCAGTGGTCATTCAGCCAGCCAGTTGGTAATAGAGTGACCATGACATTAGGTTATACTGTACTATGTGACTGGCTCTGAACCTGAACATTTACCTGCTGGTGAACTGATGGGTTTCGAAAACGATGGGTTTTCGACAACTCTCAGTTCCCCATGGCCATGGCCATCAACAGTATGTGTAGGAAAAGGTTTCACAACAGATGTGTGAGTTTGAGTAAATGATATCAGCCAAGATGTAAAGATAGGGAT
This sequence comes from Sardinella longiceps, assembly GCA_027497455.2. Classification (NCBI taxonomy): domain Eukaryota; kingdom Metazoa; phylum Chordata; class Actinopteri; order Clupeiformes; family Clupeidae; genus Sardinella; species Sardinella longiceps. The sequence goes on from JAODXP020000024.1 coordinate 30,193,463, forward strand.
ACTTCCTGGAAACTTGGAACTTCTCTGTAGTTGGGGCTAAACACTATACTGCTCTCTCTTAGCTGAAGTGTGCTGCATTGCAAGCTGTAGGTGATTTTGTAAGCATTTATGTTGTTTGTATGTGGTATGTATATACATCTCTTTGCTATAGAAAAGGGAAGGTAACGCGTCTTGTAGAAGTGCCTGACAGCAGTTTTTTGAAGAACAGGGAAGGAAAACTTCTCTTTACCATAGAATGAGTAGGGAAAGGATTCTACCAGTGTACTTTGACAATGCAATATTTTTGTACAAATAGAGTCCTTATCTGGACATAACATTCTTCTGAAACCCTTTGTGTTTTGAGAAGACATCATACACATCCTATTATATGTGTCATCACAGCAGGGAAACAAACACCCAAATAGCTTAATAAAAAAATCATGTAGGTTTTGTGCATAATTTCCCCTTTGTTATGCTAGACTTCAGACAAAATCATTTGATAATGGACTTTGATTCTTGTGCAAAGCAGAGGCAGTAGCCCTAGTTTGACTCTATTGTTTCAACACTGACAGTGGACAATAGAACATCTCTACTCTCACACTATAGACATACTATATCTTTTTCTATGGTTTATTGGCAGTACTTTATAATAACTGTCCTATACAAATGGTTATTAAATAGCTTACAAGAATACAATGATATTAACATAATTAAGAAGTCAATTAGAAAGTTAATGGTTTCAGTCAGTAAGATGACATCATTCCATCAAGTTTTTCCTTTTTAGTATTTAAGCCATGTTATTGTTATATTATGTTATATTAAAAGTGAAATCATCTTGATTGTGTTCACCTATGCAATGGTGACTTGTGTTTATCAAAAATGAAAAGAATTAGATTTTTTAGCAAACTGACATTTTGAAGAATGTAAGCCTCTTGGTGTTTGCTGATCATAGTACACATGAAATAGATAGAAATGATGTCAGATGCAAGCATAAGACAGTGATCTAAAGACTGGTGGAGGAGCTGACTGCCGTGTTAAATGGAGTGGATTGGAGCTTAAAGAAAGGTCAAAGGGCATGGGGGGTCAGAGGTTGCTTCATGATCTACAATATAGCCTTTTAACCCCTCTTTAACCCATAAAGGCCCCTCGCCTGTTAGCTTAAAAGCCGTCCGTCTGTAAAAGCTGAGCAGGCAGGCGTGGCACAGAGATAGATTTTCCTGCTTCTCATATTAGCAAGCCAGCTGAGCTGAGCTGATCCTAGATGGAAGTGGTCCAAGACCTCTCACACCGTGCTTTATCTCTGTCAACTCAAGGCCAGCTGAGCTGAACAAGATTCTGATTGGCTGGCTGAAGGAGACGCACCAGAAGGCTTCCGTTGCTGTCGTCCCCAAATTATAAACAGATGCATTTCCTGTCTGCATTTCCCTGGAGAGCCCGGTGGAGATATAGCCCTGAAAAAAGTGGGTTATGTTTTGTTTGCTTTGCATTAACTAGCTACTGTATGCCCAAAAGTGTTGTCAGAAAGTAAACATTCCATGTATCCTGTGAAAATTCCCCAAACTCACCACCCAGCACAATCCCTCTCCACTGCTTTTCCTGTGTGGGTGGACTGGCATGTTATCCGGAATGTTATTTTTTGGTTGTTGATTTCTGAGTGAGTGGGAGGATGTACAGTAGATGTGCTGATTAGAGCGGGAGGGTGATGGTCAACATGAGACTACAGAATGATGTCATGTACTCAAGGACAAACCAGGTCACAACACACCAGCTAATACTGTATGGCTTTCTTCTGTGCCAGAAATAGAATTGTGCTTTATCATTTTTAATATACATTATGCAATCAGCATATCTCCTCTCTTATCTTTTTACCAGCTGCTGGCATCCATACAGTATATCTGTGAACTTTGAGTCAACTAATGCCACTTCATTCTATCTGTATATGCCTGGAATCTGTGAAAATGTGTAAAAAAAATACTAATAAATATATTGTTAGTAAAAAAATTACAATAAAAATACTGCACTGCATAATCATTCTCTACGGCAGTTCATTTCATTGTAAAGTGGTGGTAAAGTGCAAATACTGCATGTACCCTCATTTGTGATGTGATGTGATGTGGACTTCACACACTGTCCCATCCAACCTGTTTGAGACAATATTATTTCAGTTAAATAGACCCCAGAAAAAGAAAAAGGCTTTTTCATTTCACTCCTATTTCCCTCCATAAAGTTGAAAGAGTTTGACACCTTCCTGTGGTATCTTAATGGATACTTCAAGAGAACACACACCGGAGTGTTATTGAAGCAGAAATACAGTGTGAATCAATGCACATCCCCATTTATAGTGCTGGTGGGGAAAAAGACCCAGACAATTTGACACAACATAGACAGAATAGTGAATCAGGACGGGGCTTGGGAACACAACTTCAGTCTCAAAATTGCTCCATTTTTGATTATTATTGCTCATAGCAGCCAGTATTATGAGACATTTTTGAATGAGACAGCAAATGGCTCAGAAGTGGGCTGTGAGGCTAAATCACTCCCTGAGGCGTAGCTTTGATGGCGCTGCTAACCCGCCCCTCCAGCGCACTTCCTCATTGTAATGAGCGAGCCGACAGGCTTTTAATCAGCGGGGGAGGTGCAGGTTACACCATGATGGATTTTAGCCTAAGATATGCTGCCATAACCCCCTAACCTCCTGCCAATATAGGCCAAGTAAATTATTTACAGACTGATTTGGAGGTAGTGAGTGAGCAATGATAAATCTGGCGTTGGGCTACGATCTTCTGTAAATGAGATAATTCAGTACGCTTAAAAGAACATTCCACCATTGTGACTTGCATTCAAGGCCCTTTATATTTCAAAATAATTTGCATACTGTATTAATTGTAGTTGCAAATAATTTAAACACCACATTGAAAACAGCAGGACATGGATTGCTGATTTTTCTAAGAAGAGCAACAATTGCTTGTTGGAACCTTGGTGGCTACTGGCAAAACCAGTTTAACATGTAAACACATTTCCAGTGAAAAAGGTGTGTTTTGTCACAATGCCTTTCACATAGACACACACATATTGATGGGGACGAGACCACTTCTGTCGAGAAGTCACAAACGAGTTTTGTCAAGACTGAGTGAAGACCAAGTTCATAAATAATGTCTGAATGTGATTTCATAAAATTATAACCATGATTTAGTATCACCCCATACAGAAATATCCAATAGTCACACAGCTATAAGCTCTCTGTGTGTCTAACTGTCTATAAACTACACTGGTGAGCAATGAGCATAGATTGCAGTTCGCTACAGTTTTATCAACTTAACCTCTTTTTATGGACTTTTTACTGATGCTGTGAAATCCAGAGCCTCATCTCAAGATCAAGGTCTGACCACAACTGATAGACCAGTCTTATCCATAGGTTAGCACCAGTGGATGCCTATCAATATGTGATCATGATTGCTCTGTGATATGTGAATTGATTTGTATAATGGCTACATTTAGTGAATATTGACTTAAAAAATCTGTTGAAAAAAGGAAAGATGTTGAGGACTCCCTCTTAAATTACGAGTCCCCCTCTCACCCTGGGCCAAGACTGTGTCAAGACAGTATTTTTACTTTCAAGTCGAGACTAAGAAAGCAAGAAATGGTCCAATAACTCCAACAACTCTACACACACACACACACACACACACGCACACACACACACACACACACACACACACTACTACATTGTACTACTACTACTACTACTACTACTTCCCATAATGTTCAGCACAGTGAAAATGATTTCATTTAAAATGACACTCTCTCTGAAACTCAGTTTCTTATGTCAAAATGATGACATATAACATTGTTTGTTCTAATAAGGTGGTACAGATTGCTTTACTAATTTCTGCTTCTTGCCATCCTGACTCACTATTGTAACACTATTATAAAAAAAGTGTCACATTCTGTTTACACAGCATTTCCATTTCCTCCACTGATCCTAATGCTGGTGTATTTCCTTGTTTGCATTAGAAATGGATTCAAATATTTTACTCACATTTACATGTGTGTATTATTGTCATATTAAAGATAAAAGAAAATAAGGGATGGGCTGCTGTATCTGCGGTAATATATAATGACTACAAAAATCTTGAAATAACTGAACGATGCATAGATTGAGATGCATGTGTCTTAATTGTATCTGCCAGCTGGTGTGGAGTTCTGAGTCAGTTCATAGTTCTAATTGACTTGTCCAGTCAAGTTTCCCAGGTAGCCTGTGATTATGTGTATGACTGATGCCAGTCTAGTCACTAATAAACAGTTGGACTGTTTCTTCGACACTCATATTAATGTCTTGGAACTAAATCTGATTGAGTGAGGCTTCTAGAACATCATGGCAGCTGCCATGGACACAAGATGACGGCTCTTCAGCCTTCCTTGACTTGCCACAGCGATTCCCAGAGGACCACAGACCTTCTTCAGACCTCAAGAGAACCCTTGAGTTGATCCAGCGCATATAAACATCTGCTTTCATGAGTTGACCGTCTGCTTTCTCACTCTCTGTGAGTTGCTGTGGTACGTACGACCCTGGGTGTTCATGCATAAGTGAGTTGAACGGTCCTCAGGAGTGTTCCACTCAGACATTGGTACACACTGGATTAATTTGCCCTTCTCATATCAAATTATATGTCATCTAACTCATCTTGAGGCTTTTATTTAATTCTAAGGACATGCCATGCCATACTGTATGTCAATGTGATTAGGGAATAAGAGTCAGAATAATCGGTCGGTCTGTAATTGAGAATCAAACAGCTGAGGAAATTGGTATATACAGCAAAGGTTTTTCTCAAGACACTATTTTCAGTTGTTGGTCACATGGTGTTGCTGGTGGTTGTCTATTTTCCATGAAGAGGTCTGTACACTGGTCAGAAATGTCAGATCTTCCTCTTTGATATACATAGGGCTAGAGTGTTAGAGATGTATTAAAAACAGAATAATGATAATTACTATTTTTTTCTGGTGTGATATTGCCTTTAAATATAGATTAGATCCATTTCCTATGAGACTCCCCTATGGGATTTTCCACAGAGTTTCTTTTATGATTAAAGCATCACTTTTAAATAGGCTACTTTTCACACCAACACGGTTTTGAAATATTATAAACTGGTATTCTGTGTATGCATTTATATAGGCTGTTCCTATGAATAGATACTGTATATACGATGGGAGTTTTCATACATTGTCTCATGAAATATTTGGATAAATTTGAAAGTCTTCTTGAATATCCTTCGCTATGAATAAAGTACTGTCTTATCTTATCTTAATCCAATTGATCACTCAGTGTGCCACTATGTGTGCAGAAATACAGTTTATATGTGCGTGTGTGTGTGTGTGTGTGTGTGTGTGTGTGTGTGTGTGTGCGTGTGCGTGCGTGTGTGTGTGTGTGTGTGTGTGTGTGTGTGTGTGTGCGTGTGTGTGTGCGTGCGTGTGTGTGTGTGTGTGTGTGTGTGTGTGTGTGTGTGTGTGTGTGTGTGTGTGTGTGTGTGTGTGTGTGTGTGCGTGTGTAGCCGTTATCACCGCACTCGGGTCTCAAACTTGCCACTCTGTTCGCATGGGAGACAAACGCTCTATCCAAAGCCCACACACAGCTCAAAGCCCAGGCTTCTATAACTCAGCAGTTAGAAACGTTCTTGTAGGACTAGGGGATATGAGGATTTACACATACTG
>JAODXP020000024.1:30201650-30206650 GCA_027497455.2 Sardinella longiceps
GCACGCACGCACGCACACACACACACACACACACACACACAAACTCTCTCTTTTTCCGTCAGATACATAGAGTACACAATGAATACAGATTGAATTCTCTGGGCAAAGATTATGTAGCTTTTGATATTCACCCTTTCATGATCTTAGTTCTGTCATGTTTGGTTGTGGAAAGGGCAAAGTTCTGAGACATAGTTAAGTTAACTGGTTCTACTTGAACTCAGTAAATAGAGAGAACTGCAACAAGTTTGATCATTTTGTCCAGGGGCGCTGCTAGAAATTTTGGGTCCTATGACAAAAAATGTTTTTGGGCCCCTCAAATATTGATTTTAATATGAAAATTTTCTCTGGGCCCCCCTGTCTGTGCTGGGCCCTTAGAATCATCCTAACTTTTTCCCCCCCTAATGGCGCCCCTGATTTTGTCTATAATTTCAATTTCAACTTATTACTCACAAACACATTTCTTGTTCCGACCATATGATTAATGAAGCATTTTTGTCCCATTCTATTGGATATCACACATCATTCCTCACTTAAGTGTCAAAGCAAACTAACATGTCAGGGGATAAAATGAAAGTTTTGCTCAATTTAATGACCGCTAAAACCATTTCAGGCAGTAATCCAAGGTTAGAATTTGATGGGCGAACGAACGTGTGGGATTAAGATAAAGTATTTCATTACGAGGGCCAAATCCTTTTTTCAATATCTCTGTGGCAGAGCCGTCAAACTGGACTTTTTTGGGGACTTGCTTAAGGGGAGCCGGAAGATGAGCTGAATGTATGCATTGATTTAGTCAGCCGCACATGTAGCCTAGTGCTGTTCAGTAGGGTTCGCCCGAGGTGACATTGTAAATGCAGTCAAGGTGGTAGGCAAGGACATGTAGGAGAAATAGGCCTACATTGGTTAAATATATACATTAAATCAGACACAAAGACACAGGAAAGATATGATTGTTACTCTCTGTTACTCTCTAAGACTAAAGCCTTTGACAAAAAGCTTTGAATGAAAGCGTCGGCCACGAAAGATAATCAAAAAACATTATCAATACAACAAATATAGCAGACCAGACTGAAAGACACAACTGGAGCACATGCACTGGGTGAAGAGTCTTTGTTCGAGGTGGGGTTTGAACACTTTTGGCAGGCAGTTCCAAGCAAGTAGTTACTGAAATTGCTTGAACTCAGTCAAAAAGGTGCTGGCTACATGGAGAAATTACACATTATTACACACTGTGTATTCATTTGAACTAATATGAACTGTTTCTCAGTAAAGCTGAGTATAAAGCAGTATACAGGTTGGCAATTTGGAAATAGCAATCTGAGGTGATTTGAGCACTGATTAACCAAGAGGAGATGGTTTGCCATTCATGGATTAAACCTAGTCCAGGTCTAAAAGAAAATTCTACTGAAATGTCTATTTGAGAAACTAGTCTCAAACTTAGCTTAATTCTTGTACATTAAACTAAGTGCAATTTTGACTTGCAGTATGGTAAGCACAAATACATACTGAATACATAATAACAATGTACTGAACTGTGTTAATAAAAAACTGTGGTTGTTGTAAGGTAACATAATCATCTTTCAGTCCATAGATGAAAGGAGTCGTACATGACCTTTAGCAATGTCATGACTGCCCTCTAGTGGAATGTATTCTAAATAGTCCCAAACAATATCATGGCACACAATTTCTCAACTAAATATAAACAATAACTACAGTATATAACAACAATATACTCAATAGATTTCCATGTTGGATCACAGCTTCACAGCTTTTTTTTCTCAAAGGCCTCTCGCCAGGTGGGGACTATTCTGGCATAGACTTTTTCAATCTGAAACAGGAGAAATTATTTTAATTATGACATGATCACATTATTATATTATATTTGTATTTATAATTATATTTTCAATATGATCATCTGAATCTTTATGCAATATGCAGTATAATGTGAAATGCTGATAAAGTTATTAAGTTTAATACTGCAATGCTGATAAAGTTATTAAGTTTAATACTGCATGCAAGACTCTCACTGTGTTTACAGATACACACACACACATTATTACACCTTATGAGGCACATTATGAGGCATTTCACCATAATTTGTTTTTTTTTTTACCTGTGCAGACTTCTTTACTCCGTAGCGGAACTGCGTGGCCTGATGCTCACTGTTGTGGAAAAGGATGTCAAAAGTGACGGGTTTGCCTATGGCCTCATCTATCTCAGGCTTGATGTGGTTGTAGAAGTCCCGCGGTGGACTCCTGTTGTCCAGGTCATTGCACACCTTATACTTCTTCCCCATCATGTCCAGAGGGTCCAGCCGCACCGAGGAGTTCAACGCTCGACCAAAAATCAGGAACTGAGAGGTCGAGTCTAAAGAATCAAACCAGAATAATTCAAATTCTTCATTCTTGAATTGCATATACTCTCTCTTTCTCTCTCTCTCTCTCTCTCTCTCTCTCTCTCTCTCTCTCTCTCTCTCTCTCTCTCTCTCTCTCTCTCTCTCTTTCTCGTGCTTCCCCCCTCCCACACACACATAAATAGACACAGGCCAAATGTTTGGGTAATTTTCACACACTAACACTCTGTATGAATATTACATATATATCAACACATACACATACACACACACACACACACACACACACACACACAGACACACCCCTACAAAACCTTTCACATATAGGTTCACATAAGCTGTCACATACATACCCCTGGTTGTCAAATGAGCCACGTATGCAACCCCATCTCTCTCGCCATAATAAACTCCGAAATGAGAAAAGTGCTTATTAACAGGGAACTCTAGGATGTCTCCTGGAAACAGCTCTGGCCGGGAGTTTTGCTGGAGGACAGAGCAGAGGACATCACAAAATCAGCATCCCTAAAAGGGGCCAAGTACTTTTGTTCATCAATCTGTCCCATATCAACCAGATCAAAAAGCCAAACTCAATGTTGTAATTATGACGACATCCACGGTATACTGTACATAATACACTAAATATCATAATATCATTACATCATTACTCAAACAAACATGTAGAAATGTAAACATGAAATAACATAAGAGAAATAAGAGTCTTACCAGACCCATGGTAGGTGGGAATAGTGTATAAAAATGACAACACTTTAATGGTATCGGTACTCACTGCCATTAAGGACAAGTCAAAAACATCTACTGAGACTCTAACAGCCAACACATGGACGACTTCTTTTACATAACATGTCTCACCCATGTTCGTTATGCATCAGTGAGCGAGATCCCTGGTGTGTCACACCTTTTATTTGACCTTATTTGACAAGTCACACCAGATATTAGTCAATATTTTCTGACAAATTGTTTGATCTAATTGTACAGTATTTTGGCTTTCTCTGTTGGCATTCAGTCAATGATTCAGCACATTATCATCAGCAGCAACAGATGAATAAGATTATTATGAGGAACATAACAAATGACACAAACAAATGTTACATTTTTACTATTACTTTGAGACATTTCCTTTCAGGACTGTTTTTCAATTACTCAAAGATCTATGATCGTGACTGTTGTCTTTGCTTGTAATGATCAATACATTTCCCAAACTTTAAACCAATTTTAAAGCAGAAATAAAGTGGATTAGATGACACAACCATAGCCTCAGTCTGTAGAAGAACTTCCCACATTTGCATATCATTTCCGTAGTGAAAATGAAGAGGCAATCAAGCTAAAGTAGAGATTACCTCAGGGGGGAACAGAACACTCACTCACACACACACACGCCAGCCTTCCCCTTTTAGACAGGAAACACCTGTGCGTCTCCTTTAATATATCTGCATCTACACCAGACACGCCCTTTAATGCACACCAGACTTGTGTGGAGAAGTGAAAGAGGAGAGAAGAAGAGAGAAGAGGAGTGGCACCGAGGAGAAAGGGAGGAGAAGAGGAAGAAAGAAGAGGGAGGGAAGGAGTGAAAGAGTAGAAGAGAGAGGAGGACAAGGAAGGTAATGAAAGATGATCAGAGCAGAAGAAGTCTGGACACAGTATCAGACAACATTATAAGTAGGGTAATGCTTGATTGGCAGGGAATACGGGTATTTTGTTGGAATGTTCAAGTGACTCACTTAAGGATAGCAGCTGTCAATTACATTCCATTCAGCGGATGTGCCGAGAGACGCATTCTTACAGCCATCTTAGCATCCTCAAAGATCCATGGACATGTAGTATCATGTTCTATATATAGCATACATTAGAGTGGCTTGGATATAGCCTGCATTAGATACATGTTGATATCCGGTTGGTGTGAGGATTATGGCCTCATCGCCATTGGCATTGTGTTCCCATGAAACATGGAACTGCTGTGCATTACAAGGACCGCTGCGCTGGGTCACATTCAGACCAGTGGCAGGGAGGAGGTGACAAACTATATGTGGAAGGCCAGCAATTCAGATATAAAACACACACACACACACACACACACACACACACACTACACACACAACCACACACCACACACACACACACACAGACACACACAGACACACACACACACACACACACACACACACACACACACACACACACACACATACACACACACACACACACACACACACACACACACACACACACACACACATGCACACACACACACACACTCTCTCTCCCTCCCTCCTTCCCTCTCTCCCTCCACAGTGCAGAGAATGAGACACATGACACATGGGTACTTGTCACATTCCAGTGAGATATCCTGGCCTTGGAAGGAGGTGACGGGACTGAAGTGCTTCTCACCCCACCACCCAGGCCCCACAACCCCCAGCACCCAGGCCCCAGCCCAGGCAGCCCAGGCCCACCACCCAGGCCCCACAACCCCCACCACCCAGGCCCCAGCCCAGCCCCGGGCAGGCCCACCACCCAGGCCCCACAACCCCCAGCCCAGGCAGCCCAGGCAGGCCCACCCTCAGCCCCCAGCCCTGCCCCACCTGCTGCCAAGGGCCATGTGGCCAACTTTTCAGGCTGGTGGTTTAAGGGGGGG
>JAODXP020000024.1:30211650-30282271 GCA_027497455.2 Sardinella longiceps
CATATATAAGAGGTTAAAGACCACGTAAAACAGACCCCTGCCAAGGTATAAACAACCATAATCTCTCAGCTGTGCCAGTTAAACCATTTTTCCGCAGGACTGTCCAAAAAAAAAAAAAAAAAGCTTGGCAGTTGTTCTGTGCCAACACCCCCTATCACCATACTCTCTATCTCTCCCTCTCTCCCTCTCTCTCTCCCTCTCTCGCTCCCTCGTTCCTCACTGCAGAGAAGCAGTCAGCATTGCTGTGTATAGGAATAGGATGTCTCACATGTAGTGAGAACAGCTGAGCGGTGTGATTTGCCTGTCAGGGGGGGGTGAGGGCCGGGAACAGGAGGCGCAGGCTAGGCCCAGGCTTCTGAGAGGCACCGGCAGGTGGAGGCCCAACCCTATGGAGGGGTGTGTGTGTGTGTGTGTGTGTACGTGACTGTGTGTATGTGTGTGTGTGTTTAACTGTGTGTGTTTGAGACAGGGGGGGAGGGCGGAGTGGAGCGTAGAAAAGGCTGGAGAGGGAAGCCCAGCCTGGACACAATCCAGCGGCCGCCGGACGCCGAGGAAGGACGGCAGACAAGGGAGAGGAAGAGACATGAAAGGGATGACGAAAGGACGGGAGGAAGCGAGAGAAAGAGAGAAAGGTGGGGAGTGAGAAGAGACAGACAGAGAAAGAGAGAAAGAGAGAGAGAGAGAGAGAGAAAGAGAGACAGAGATGGACCCGCTGGAGCCACTTGAAAAGAAAGGGGGAGAAAAGAGTAGAAGTGAAAGGCTGGCAGCTGAAGAGGAAGATTTGAAGAGCTTCTTACACACGCATGTGGTCTTGGATTCTCTGTGATATTGTACCATTTGAATGACTGTCTCTAACCCTTATCACTTCAACAGCTTACTATTTTATCTAAGTCTTCTGTGTGCTTTTTAAAATGTGGTCAGCCATGCTGGACCTATTCTGTGTGAATATCCTGTTGTTGTTTTGCTTTGAATGGGCCACATTTTAAGGGCAATGGTTCCAGGAAGTCTCCATAGACACCAGGTATTAATGAGAATGATGCTTCTAACCATTACTGAAACCATGTAAAGAATTCACATGTCTGATTTGCGTGTTTTTTTAATCAAATTGGGTAAAAACACAAATTGTCAGCAGCAAACAGAAACAAAAAGCAAAAGGGTGAAAAAGCTGATTTGAAACTAGAAAACTCTGGGAAGCTCCTACAGACTGCGGCGGTGTGTTTAAAAAAGAAGGACTCCGGTTTTCCCTCTCTTGAGAGGACACACTTCCTTATATGCCCATATGATGAGCTCAGCTATGGAATGTAAGGAAGTGTGTGGTTTCAAGTGGAGCTGATCTGCGGGGTCTGGGGGACCTCACCAACAGCACGTCTCCAAAATCTGGATTAGGTCAATGCTGAGGCATAATCTGCTGTGTGCTTTTCTTTCTCTTGGTAACCATTCTGAATGACGCAGGAAAATGCATTGGTTTGGTTTGTGTCTGTGCATAAGTATATCTCTGTATGTATGTTTGTGGTCACAAGTTTCAGGTACAGTACTGTGTTGCATGAATGTCAGTGTACGTATATACAGTTTATGGCAGTGACTTGGAACTATCCAATATTATCCACTGCTGGGCAAGGATACATTGTGTATGTGTGCACCGTACAATTGCACACATATAGAGTGTAACCCATCAATTCTGCATGGACATTAAGAGCTCCAGTGAATGACATATGCCCAATATTCTGCATTATTTGTGGTGATTAAACCTTCTCATCCACTGGAGCTCTGAAAATTTTATTCATGATCTTGTCTTTTTGAGTCCAGCACTTACTTTAAACTTTTGTTGTGTGCTGTGCTGTTTTTGCACAAATTTGTAGAGTATGTTTCCTCCTCAGCCCCCATCTGGCATGCCGGCACTGCACCCCTGGTATAACACTTCTCTCAGCCAGAGACAGATTGCAGCGAGCTGTCATGGTGACCCGGCCTGAGTGACAGAACACAGGTGCTGTCCGTCAGGAGTATGTGTGTGCTTATAAATAGTGGAACAGGTGTGAGAGGGGCTCTAATTATGGGTGCCCCCCGCTTCTGAAAAAGGACAGATAATCTCCACTTCCCCGTCCGTGGCTTTGAAGGGTGGAAACAATGTCAGCTCGAGATGAATTACAAGTTTCCCACTGCTATCACCATTCTAAAATTATTTATGCTTACACAACTGTTGTTGATGCACCATCAACAACACCAGTCACTTGTCAGGCAAAAGTCTATTCTGTTAGCACTACATCACATTAGCTTTATCAAACTAACATTCCTGGCTAAACCTGTTAGAAATTGAATAGAATTGTAAATGTTGACTATATTGTGTTCCTTTGAAATGAAGTATTTTCATACTCAGAACTTCCTTCGCTGGTTCTGGACAGCCTTCCTGACAACACAACAGGTAAGTTCCCAAGCTGCAGTGAGAACTACTCAGAGACCCACGGGTCCCTAATCGAGGCCAGATAGTCCCTCCTCTCTATCAGGGTCTACATCGCTTAAGCGCTGGTCAAATGGAACCCAGGGTCGGTCCTGGAGGGTTAGGAGACCCACGGGTGTCTTATCACGGCCAGATACTCCCTCCACTCTTGTCAGGGTCCACATGGCTTAGGAGCTGGTCAAATGGAACCAAGTCAGGAGTCTCTGTGAGGTTTGGTCCCTTTCAACCAGCTCCTGCGCTGTGCCTCCTGCCTGCAGTGGGTCCCCTGGCCTTTGTCCCCCACACACACTCAACATACAGTCAGTATGTGCCCTCTTCTCCCTCGCCTCTAGCACACCGCTGAAAGGGACACACATTGCTGAGTGTGATGGTGAAACTGGTACTGGTACTTTATTGATGATTCATCGCAAACGCTTTTCTGTAATCTGTGCAAGGATGCAAATACAAGTTTGTTGAAATCTCAAGTGTTTGTTATTGTGATTCATTACTACAAAATATTTATAAACAGCTCATGGGATGGAAGTTAAACAGTGGCTGATCCTTTGGTTTGTAAGCCACTATTTCTGACAAAGTCAGGTCAGAAGAGATAAACTAGAACTCACAATAATCTTTCTGAGCAAAGTATAGTTTTCATTTACCTGCAAACCATTACTGAACAACTAGAGCTCATATTCATTCATTGTGGTAGCTGACTTCACAGGCACCCAGAGAACAAACTTGAAACAAGTCATACAATGTGTACAATGTGTCTGACTCTCTACCGCCCTCTATAGTTGACTAGCAATTAATACAGTCATTGCACACATTCAGCTCCTGCATTATTATCAAGAACTCAACAGTGATTCTTAAAAAATTACCAATATACCATCATATTACATCATTCCAATTACCAAAACATTATAAAAGGTGATAGTATCTTACAGAAAAGAAAGGAAGCTCAAGCAAGTTCTATTCCCAAACGGTAGAAAGGTTGGTTTTTATTACAAAAAGCGAAAGGTCACTTGACAATTCCTGCAAACAGCCCACATAAAGTGGAGCAGTAAAAAGACCACAGAAATGGTGAGGGCAGTATTAGTGGCACCCAAACATTCAAATTAATTTCTTCCCTGATTTATAGACATACGGTGGGCTCCTTACATGATGGCCACAGTCACAGAGCATTTGTAGGCAAGAGCTTATGTGCTTCATCACATTCTTTAGGCATTAAATAGTTGTCAAAGAATCATGTACGTATTTGAAGGAAAATAGGAACTTAAAGCTTTATGAAGAACAACAATCAAGAGTTAAAAGAAACAGAACTTAGATGTGGCTTCTGAAATGCTGCTAACCGAACAGCCCAAACTAAAATGTACATGTTAAATAAGTTTACACAAGTGTGGTGGTCCCTTCCATTTTTAAACACAACACATCAACTAAAAGACAAAATTCAATGAAAGCTCAAACATAAATCCAGTAGCATTAAAATCAACAGTATTCACCTTCTTCTATCTCAAATAAATTCACAGTAGATCACACTAAATGAAATTAACAGCAACATTATCAATGTCAGAATCACTCAAATTCACACTTCATCTCTCATATCAACTCCCTCTTTCACACTCACTCTCTCTCTCTCTCACACACATGTACACATGTACACACACACACAGACACAGACACACACACACAGACACAGACACACACACACACACACACACACACACACACACACGCACACTTTACACAAGCTGGCAGTCCCCTTTAATGCCCTATTCAGCAGTGTGCAAGGAGTTCAGTGCAGCATTACCCAGAGGCACCTGGAAATGATAAAAAAGAAAGAAAAAAAAGAAAGGAAAAAAAAAACAAAACAATAACAACAACAAAAAACGGTCAGGGTGAAAAGTTCAAGGCCGGCCCTGACCTGACAAAAAAAAAAAGAAAAAAAAAGAAAAGAAATGCAACTCTGAAACCTGTGATTCCAAATGTGCTTTGACTCCTCCTCATCATCACAATACCTGCGCATTATTTAAAAGTCTATACGGTCAATTAAGGCCAAAGAAATCATACACAAAATAGATTTATTTACAGTTCTCAGAAAGTAAGAAAATAAGTGTGAATGTGCTGTCTGTCTGTCTGTCTGTGTGCTTATGTCTGAGTGAGTGTCTGTGCACATTAAACAGTATTGTCCGGGAGTGTCTCAAGGTAAGTGCAAGCATGTGTGTGTGTGTGTGTGTGTGTATGTGTGTGTGTGTGTGTGTGTGTGTGTGTGTGTGTATGTGTGTGTGTGTGTGTGTGTGTGTGTGAATATGTGTGTGTGTGTGTATGTGTATGTGTGTGTGTATGTGTATATGTGTGTGTGTGTGTATGTGTGCCTGAGTTATCAGTGCCCTTATCTGAGCTAAATCGCCACCTCTTCTTCCTCTTCCTCCTCCTCCTCCATCTCCATCTCATGCTGCTCGTCTGGTTGGCTGGCATCCCAACCCTGTGGCATCGCCATGCCAACGCTGTCACCACCACCCCCACCCCCACCGTGCTTCTTCTGGTGGCGCTTGTAGTTGTCCCAGTGGCCCGTGGTGTAGCTGCAGAGTGGGCATCGGTGGGGCTTGTGCCCGCTGTGCCGCAGCATGTGGCGCTTGAGGTTCATGCTCTGGTTGCAGCTGTAAGCGCAGAGCGGGCACTGGAAGGGCTTGGCGCCGGTGTGGATGCGCTCGTGCCGCCGCAGGTTGGCCAGGTTGCCGCAGGCGTAGTCGCAGCGGCTGCAGGCGTACGGCTTCTCGCCCGTGTGCACGCGCAGGTGGCGCTTGAGGTTGTCCAGGTGCGCCGAGGCGTAGGGGCAGTGCGGGCAGCTGTAAGGCTTCTCCCCGCTGTGCGTCTTGCGGTGGCGCGCCAGGTGGTTGGGGTACTGGCTGACGAACGGGCACATGGGGCACGTGTAGAGGCGCTCGGGCTGCGTCGCTGACGCTGCTGCTCCCCCTGGAGGCTTGGAGGGCTCCTTCTGTGGCGACGTCTCGGTCTCCTCCAGTGGGTCTCTGGCAGAGGCTGGGGAAGCGTGGGGGAGACCATCAGAGGCGGTGAGAGGGGAGGGCAAGGCCAGGTCAAGACCGCAGGGGAGGAGGAGAAGGGATGACATTTCCTCCTTGGGGTCTTCCTCCTCCTCCTCCTCTTCCTCCTCCGCTTCCTCCTCCTCTTCGGCTCCAGGCTCCAGCAGGCTAGGCGGGGGCTGGTCCTCCTGCAGGCCATCGTAGGAGTGCAGGAAGTCAGAGGCACTGCCGCTGATGGAGATCATGAAGTCTGACACCACCGCTAGAGGGAGAGAAGGAAAGAGAGAGAGAGGGGGGGGGGGGGCAACTTTAAAAAAAAAGGTTTTATCTATGCAAGTTGATGTCATGTCATGTAAATGTCTATTCTATACAATATCCTGTATGACTGCTTTGGCAAACTATTTTGTATCATGCCAATAAAAAGCACCCTTTGAATTTGAATGAAAGACAGAAAAAAGAGAGAGAAAGAGAGAGAGGCAGAAAGAGAGAGGCAGAAAGACAGAGAGAGAGAGAGAGAGAGAGAGAGAGAGAGAGAGAGAGAGAGAGAGAGAGAAAGAGAGAGAGAGAGGAAAGAGGGGAAAAGAGGAAATATTGAAGCAAGACATCAAAAACAGAGAGATGTTAAAGCAACAGACTAATCAGTCTTCCTCTTTCCTGGGGTTGAAGCCCTACTTCCCCTTTCCTTTTCTGTGGCATTCTGTGCAACGTCCAGTTCCTCACATGGCCTGTCAGGCAACGCCCAACACACACACACACACACACACACACACACACACACACACACACACACACACACACACACACACACACACACACACACACACACACACACACAGACACACTCCAGCTCATCTCTGCTTCCCACACACCACATCTACAGACACACACAGACTGCTAAATGCTTACTCAGGCAATAGCCTAAATCTTTGCACACAAAACCCTCTACCACATAGATAAAGTTATCATATCACACAAACAATTTCTCACACAGCTACTGACCACTGAGATTAACCAAAAGCCAACAATATTGAGATATAAACCCTTAATCCCAAAAAACTATCCAGCTTTTTTGTTAGATCTACACAGAGCAATAATATGTGTATAAACTGTGGATTGATAAAATACTGTATATCCAATAACTGATTGAAGAGCTATGTTATAACAAATGATATAATATTCTCTAAAACTCAAAACGTACTTGTACCTTCCTGTGTATGTGTACCATGGCATTAGATCATCTCGAATTTCTGGATTATTTGCAAAACAACCCCATCAGCAGAAACAACAACAACAACAACAACAACAACAACAACAACAACAGCAACAACAACAACAACGGTCTTGTTTGAAGCCCTACCTTCCTCAGCGGCGTCTGTTCCGTTGCCGTTGGCGTTCTTGTGCGTGGCCATGTGCCTCTTGAGGCTGAGGCCGCTGCCGGCGCGGTAGCTGCACTGGCCGCAGACGTGCGGTCGCTCCTGGGCGTGCATGCGCTGGTGGCGGCGCAGGTTGCCGAGCGAGCTGCAGGCGAAGGCGCACTGCTGGCACTGGTAGGGTTTCTCGCCGGTGTGCGTGCGCATGTGCCGCTGCAGGTTGACCAGCTGCGCCGAGGCGTACGGGCAGTGCGGACACTGGTACGGCTTCTCGCCGTTGTGCGTCTTCATGTGCCGCTTGAGGTGGTTGGAGTAGCGCGAGGTGAAGGTGCACAGCTGGCACGTGAAGAGCTTGCGGGCAGCGTCAGCGTCGGTGTCGTTGGCAGCAGAGGTGCTCTTGGCCGGTTTGCTTTGTCTCCGTGCTCGGAGGCGTCCCTCGTTTTGGCCTTTCTTTACAACCCCACCTGCTGACCGGCGGCCGTTCCCTGAGGTGGCGAAAGTCCCGCAGTGGTGGCACAGCGGCTGTGTGGAGTCCTCCAGAGATGCCCCACAGCCCGTGCAGCTGAGGTGGGCCGGAAAGGTGTCGTCGCTAGCCGGGTCTCGCAGCTCATCCACGTCGCTCCCCAGACTGAGCTGCTTATAGCTGCTACACTCCTCATCGCTAAGGGAATACACCGCCATGCCCATGTCACCCGACGCACAGTCTGCCCATAAACACACAGCAGAACGACTGAGTTATCACACTGTTATTGGGATCAGATACCCATGTCCCTCTTTAAGGTATAATCCGGAGTGAATCAACATGTAGACCTGATGTTTTATACTGCTAAGCGCTATTGAAAGGCACCTCAATTAAAACATTTTGTGCATCGTAGACCAAGTTTGCGAAACGGCAGCTAACACCAACTGAATGAGGCTTTCGTTTTGGAATGCCCCATTCTATTACAGTTAACTGCATTTTCGCTATCTCAGTCTGCTTTGCACAAAATCCATTGATTGAGGTGGCTATCAATAGTGCTTGGCACTATAAGCTGGTTGATTAATGCATGTTACTTTCTTCAAAGTCCAGGGCTTATAACTGGTTGATGGATGCGTGCAACTGGCTTCAAAGTTCAGGGCTTAAAGGTCAGGACTCAACATAGACCTAGATCTATTCTATCCTTTCACACTTGATGGCATAACTACCATTGCATGTGCTTCGTGAGATCAGCTGCATAACAGTATGTCAGGTATACCTGCCTGCTTGTCACATTGACCCATACACCACAATTGTAGCTATTACTAGGGCCTACCTGAGTCTCTGTCGAAACCGATGATCTTGAAGTCTGCCTCTCCAAACTCCAGGTCTTGTCCCAGCAACAGGTTGCTCTCCAGCACCAGAGTGTCTGGATTCCCCACTGTAATGCCATCTTCATAGTCCACTGCCAGCGGAAAAATGGAACATACTGCTTAAAATCTCAAATCATGAATGTCAAATCAACAGCAGCTTATCTACAGACCTCATATGGGTCACATACTGTAGCTTAGCACACCACACTTCAGTGACACACAGAGTGATATTTTTTTTCATATGTACAGTACACAGTCCTTTATCATTTTGTTTAGGCCTACAATTAACCCAGAGAGCAAGGTTAGATCAAGGCTACTACAACATGTGCACTGCACTCAGGCATCAGAGCCACACAAACAGACTGTACTTTTTAACAACTCAGTGTTCTGCAATACAATATTCTCATACACATATCAAGGTCCAGCATATATATAGGCCAAAGCAAAGCCAAATTAGGGCCTCATGAGATGAGTGAGAAATGCTGTGCGCCTCCAGGCCTACCGTAGCATATACAGCAGCCTGATTAGTATTTAGAGGCTGAAGGGCTCGAGCTCTAGTCTTTTCCTGTCTCAAGCTTCCCCTTTCTATTTCTTCCTCTTTCTGCACCTTCCTCTCCCTCATGCGCCTTCCTCTTGCCTCCTCAACTTCTCTTTCCAACGCCTTTTGCAGGACACCACACAAACACGCACACACAGGCAAAAACACACTCCCAACACAAACACACACGCATATGCGTGCGCAAACACACACAAACACACACACACCACATAGCTTCTAAGTCCATGTTTACAGGCTCTTCTTGAGAATGGCCAACAACAACATGTTTGCCACTGTAAATACAGGCTACTGCAGAAAAGACGTCATCTTGTTCTACGGAGGGGAATGATAAAAACACTAGTAAAAACAGGAACAACCAGACCCCTGAGATCCTAGGCGGCAGGTTTGACTTAAAAACATGAAATCCTGAGACACGCTCAGCTGAAAGACATGAATGGGTCAGGAGGTACTGAGAGAGGAAGGAACTGCGAAGAGGAGCCAAATGAATGTGTGTGTGTGTGTGTGTGTGTGTGTGTGTGTGTGTGTGTGTGTGTGTGTGTGTGTGTGTGGTGCCGGCTCAAGGGTGGGGGTAAAGGGAGAGGTCAGGGATGGGTTAACCCAACTCTTCTTGGCAGTCTCTGAAGGGAAATGGAGTTAGGAAAGACTGAGGAAGAAGAGGAAGTCTGGAGGGGACTCGGACTGATAGCTGCGAGGTTGAGATTTTGTTGTAAACGAGGTAGGCTATACCTCCACTGAACAGCCGTTTCATTTGTTGACTGAGGATTTTCTCTCATGCATTGTTTATACCATTCTTAAACTTCTATGGTTAAACCAGAGACGGTTTGTTTAAACTCCTTAAATTTCTACCGAGTTAAGGTGGAAAAAGCACCGCCACAATCAACAAATTAAAATCTTCCGAGAAAGGAGGCACTGTGACTGCCCTTTCCAGTTAACATTATAAAGCTCTCATTCCCACAACGGTTCTTGTTGACAATAACTTTACCGTCCTATCCACTTCCAGATGAGTTTGGAAGATTATGTAAACACAACACTCAACATGAGTTCGCCTACATGTCAAAGCCAATACGAACTTACCGAAACCCCGAACGACATGGACCATGACAGGAATGTGACATATTACAAGAAACTAGGCTAGATCCAAAGCCAAAACAGTGTGTAAAGATTTTAGATGAAGTTACTTCCTCATGGAAGCAACATTAAACGTTAGGCTACCAGTTGCGAAAGAGAACTAATCGCACTAAAGACATAGCCTAATATTCCTTCCATAGGAAAAAAAACAATGGCCACGAGTTGTGTTCCAGCAATTACTCCTAATCATAAAAATAAATACTTTACTCACATTTTACTGGCTGAGGATTGGATTGTTTCCGTCGGGGCATTTTGTCCGCTTCTCAAATGCAGTTCCCTCTGGTCGAATGGCAATCTGCTCATTCCTTTAACTGCACACTGTCATCTTCCTCTTCCTCTCCCACACAAAGACACAACTATCAGTGTCATCAGTTCAGCGACCATTGCCTTTGGCCACTCACCTAACAGCAATGATGCGCCCACCTTGTCACTATCGTCGCCTGATCATTACGGATCATATTTCATCAATGTTGTAGTAACACTGGCAAGTGCAGCTGCTGAGACGGGGAGGTAGAGCAGGTTGCTAGACTCGACTGGGCAGTTAACGAAGTTGGTTTGACAAGCTAACGTCACTTAGGTCAACGTTGGTAAACAATCTGCTAGTAGCACATGTCCGTTTCTACAACTTTCTGTTAACTGCACAACACGGTTAACGTTGACAAGAAATGGCGCTAATAGGTGATAACGTTGCACAAATTATGATCACATAAGCGCAAAGAGCATGAACCATGTGGTTCATGTAACGTTAACTTCACGTTACGCCAGTTAAATCAACTAGCCAGCACTAGTTCTCGAAACTTTAGTTTAACGCAAACTTAATGCAGAATAAGATTAACTGAGAACAAAAGGCTTTCCAAGATATTATGATACATATCTTGTGATAGCTGTAATATAAGTAAACTCTGAAAGCTAACGTTGGCTAGGAAAACTTGGCGCTAGGATAAGATTACCTGACTGTTAGCTAAGCTTTTGAGAAAAACTTCCAAGTCTGTTTGGCTACAGATCACTACCGCGACGAACTTTTGTTGGGTGGATGGTTCGTATGTAACGTTATATACTTGCTGTGACACATATACTTAACCAACGATTTTACCATTCTACAAACACAAACTCTTGTCACTAACGCCAGAAGAAATTAACTTTTAAAGATTCATTGTTAGTACATTTCCTGAAAATTTCCTTTCCCTGTATGCATTTCCGCCGCCGATGATGACAACATCCGCTTTGCAATCCCTTGTCTTCTGAAGATGTGGGAAGAAGATACAAGGAAAGGGGAGAGGAAAGGGAGGTGTGTGTGTGTATATAGCACAATATAGCTATAATTATGCTATAAAGAGATAATATTCTTCATGACTAAAACGATAAAGAAAAAAAAAACATATTTTAAAAAGTAGGCCTTTTTTTATTGCCAGAATAACTTAAAACTCAGGGTTAGGCCTTTCCATAGCCTCAGCTTGGAAAGCCAGCAACAAATAAATAGATTAATGAAAAGTTAATTTAAAAGTGTCAACTGTTTTATTCACACTGCAAGAACATTTCAGAACCTGAAAATATAACCTTCAAGGATAGGAGTAGCCTACTTCTAACAATTATGTTTGTGAAACGCTTGTACACTCTCTCCCACAAATACTTTTTAATGTGGTGACTAGGCCTAATGGTGCAGGGATAAAATGAATTTAAAGAGTCCTTTAAAGTACATAACATGTGCAAATGAGCTGTATTTAAAATTTTACCCCACGGAAAACTTTAACCTAATCAGTGAATTAGGCCTACTTGTATCTCGATGATAAGCGAGACTATTAAGTCCTTTAGTAACAGCAACAATATCAACAGGGTCTCAGAATATGCTTAACACATTTACATTTTAATTCACCAAACAAAATACATAATTGAAAATTAATCCTGGCAGTTCTTTTCATAATTGTTCCTTTATCAAACAAACTGAAATGGTATCTTTTGAGTTCCGTTTGCATACTCTGCTCTCACATAGCCATAAATAGTGTTATACAAAAAAGTCATATACAGCAAGTAAGTCCACTTTGGGATTCAAGAGAGGTCCACATGGACTACTCATTCATCTTCATTTGTTTCTGTTGGATCACAGCGAGATGCTTTTATGACATCCAAGTCTGGTTCTGTGTTCCAACCAAAGTGGGCGCATCATGAAGAATGTGATGAGCCAGAAGATAAAATGTGCTGTGCCATTAAGTGTCCTACGTTTAGATAAGATGGCACTCTGCCCAGGCAGACAAGAAGGTCACACCAGTTCCTATGGGAGGCGTTTGGCTCAGCTGAGTTAAAAAAAAAAAAAAAAAAGATTGGGATTGAGTGTGCACAGGGTCAGGACCGGCCATGCCAGTGCCAGAGGGGTCAGATGGGAATCTGGATCAGGAAATCCTCAAGAGTAGTCAGTCAGGTCACATGGCTACAGGAGCCATGCCAGAGTATAGTCCTGGTCAGGTGGAAGGCCACTGGAGTCAGTGAGTTTGAGCAGACCAGGTCACACCACATGCCAGTTGGGTGCCACACCTTTTGGACTGGGACAGTAAGAGGCTGCTATATAAATAGGGAGGTTCAGAACCTGGTTCTAAAAGTGGATTCCCAAGTAAGTTACAGTAGACGTCTACATGGGGATGTAGAAAATAAGTTGGGACCCTGATTTTGTGGAGGAAGAGGTTGGGTCAGACTTTGATGATGCTGATTGATGATGAAGTTCTTTGAAACTGCAAGAAAGCACAAATTATGAGCATTACTGAGTGCAGAACACCATGCTTTACATAAGTGCTATAATACATAAAGACCTAAGGTGATCCTTCATCCTCTTTGTTGACTGTGTCTTATGTAAGGCTCTGAATCATACATACTCTAAATCAGATAAACCCAGCTGGAATAAAATGTGTGAAAAGAGCACGGCATGGAAGTTCTCATGATATATTTACCATAACCTCTTTCATGCGCTTGTGAAAAAGAAATACACAAAAGGTTGAACTAGTCCTGGGGCCCTAATTTGAATGGCAAAATGTCTGATGAATCTGGTATGCATGAGCATAAC
Source organism: Sardinella longiceps (assembly GCA_027497455.2). Classification (NCBI taxonomy): domain Eukaryota; kingdom Metazoa; phylum Chordata; class Actinopteri; order Clupeiformes; family Clupeidae; genus Sardinella; species Sardinella longiceps. The sequence continues at coordinate 30,224,564 of JAODXP020000024.1, forward strand.
CACTCTTTATAGGCCTACTGCACCTTGTCCTTGCTATAACAGTATATAAGATTTAGCCTTTAGTTAGCTTTATCTCCCTTCAGAACGCGATTCTCTTCTCTGATTGGCTGATGGGTGACCATTATTCTCGGATAACTGGCTACTTTGAAAGTAGTTCCAATAATAAGTAATCTAATAACTAATCACCTTTACATATGAATTCCTTTTAGAATGGTAACTATAACAACAATAAGCAGACTTCATATTGCCAGGCATTCAAAATGATAAGATCCATGTTGTGACTTGGAGGCTTATTTAGGTAGGTTATATTTTCAGGTGTAGTTATAAGGCGTTCGCCTCACTTACCTTACTCCCTAATAAGCCTCCGTTGTGGTACTCGGGAGTACTGTGCTCTGAGGGGGGCTTGGCCTTCTCTTTGCTGTGGTTGTTGGAGTCGTTGTCTTTGATGATGTCATACTGCCTACAGAAAAGTGCTATAACAGCTGAGAGAGAAAGGGAGAGAGAGAGAGAGAGAGAGAGAGAGAGAGAGAGAGAGAGAGAGAGAGAGAGAGATCAAAGAAACAAACTCAACAGGTTGATTTTTGGTTATTTCTGTAAAATAAGCGAGATATGCAAGATACAATATGTTGCATTTCAGATGCTGCACTCCAGATGTTTAATTAAACAAATGCCAGCCAGAAAAGCTAAGAGCCATCTGGACTTAAATGTCAGCCACCAGAAAAAAACAAATAGTTTCTTTTTGACCTGAAAGCTCCTTCATAGTTATGTTCATCCCCCAGAACCCCCACTTTATTAGACTTTATCTCTGTAATACTTTTCTATACTCAAACTCTCTTCATATGAAGAAAGAGTGGCAAACTGTGTGCAGTCAAGAAGACACTTTGTAATAAAAAGCCAATCTTAAGATAATAACAAAGATAAGACAATCTAGTGTTATGACAAATACAGTGGTGGTCATTTTCATTACTGCATGGGAAACCAATCCAGTTCTGGTGTTTTCCGTTGAGATCCGCATGGGTGTTTACCTGCCCACATGATCAGCACTGTCATTATGATGACCATCTCTCCAGTCTGCAACTGTCTGGACATGTCCAGGCCCTCCACTGATGGGTCATCTAACACAGAGTAACAAGTAAAGGAGGAAGGGAAAGATTATATGAGTAGAAGCAGGCAAGACAAGTATTATTGCTGGTATTCTCCAAGGTGCTTAAAGGATAGCACCGGAGTGAATTCAAGCATAGCCCTGTTGAAAAAGCTTGCTAAATGCGCTAGTTATCGAGTGGAACAAAATAATTTGGTACAGCTTAGACCAAACGCGAACGCAGAAACGAACTGGCACTTTACACTGAATCAATGGGACCTGACTATTGGAAACCGAAAGTAAGATTTGAGGTTACATTGACTCAATGTAAAGTGTTTCGCGTTCGCGTTAGGTCTATGCTGTTTGAAATTCTTTCATTTCATGCGAAATATATTGCTGTTAGAAGGCTAGTGCAGCAGGGCTATGCTTAAACTTACTCCGGAGCTATCCTTTAAGTCCAAAAAAAGTGCTTAGCTCCATGCATTTCAGCCTGCACTAAGTACTGTTTTGGATGTAAGCTGCTGGGTAAAAATACCACCCTATATGAGTGGCCTAATGAAAGACAAACCTTTGTTGTGGTAAATGTTAACAAGGCCTGAGAGTAACACCTGTAATGTGTGTTTTAGCCTTCTAACAAAACCTCTCAGGTGAGGTGGATCTTTGATCTCAGGTGTACCTTGGTCCATTAAGCCAGACTGAAAGCGATCCGACTTCTCAAGTGTTCTGAAATGGATCCTCTTGCTTGCCTGGCTCTCGCCATGCAGGCCAACAGATTGGACTTGAATGATGTAGTCAGTATCTTCCTCCAGGTTCCAGAGCACACAGGCCCGACTACTGGTGTTAACCTCTCTGATGAACCTCTGTGCCAAGCCATCCTGCCTCTGAGACACACACACACACACACACACACACACACACACACACACACACACACACAGTAAGGAATACATACGCAGATAGGCAAATAAGGCAATATTCTGTACACGCACACAGACACACATGCACACATGCAACATCTTCAATCTAATCTAAAAACTCAGCAGGAGGTGATTCAAGGTCAGAGCCCATGCAGAAAGCAATATGATTTGCTCCCTTAGGACAAACCCAGTCTTCAGATCTCCTCACTAACCTGCTGTGAAATGGCGTAGCCAATGACGACATCTCCGTCCACAATGTTCCAAGACACGGTCGCCGAGTCGTCCCGCAGGTGTGTGATAGAAACGTTGACAGGGGCGGACGGCCTATCTGATGAGCGGGAAGAGAGGGGGACAAAAGGGCTTTGAAGATAACAAAACAATACAGACACAATGTCACGTCCTTTACTGATTCATTACCACATCACACACATCTTTCGCTAATTTCCAACAGGGTGAGTAAGTCCCCTTTTGTCAGTGAACACACTGTCAAGGTTACACATCTCAGCTTGCTTTTATAGTCTCAAATACAGTGCGTTTTAGTGTTTGCAGTGTGAAATCTCTTTTCATGGAGTGAAAACCACACAGTTCTGAATCAGAGCTGTCTGTTGTTTACTTGAAAGGATGACATTACAGAAGACAGAGGGGGATGATCAGACAGCATGCATGCCAGTGTTGGATGACAACATGTCTCCATAGAGCCTCTGTCACAGCGCTTTTTGAAGGTAAAAATAAACCGGCTCCATTTCACAGCTACTTTCTCTAAAAAAAGAAAGAAAAAATACTAACAAAAAAAACCCCATCTTGGTCCGCAGCTGTCATCTGGGCAGAATAAAAGAGCCTGGACATATCATGGGCTGATGAATATGGAACAGCTTCTGTATTTAGCTAATGCTGTCATGTTGGGTCATTATGCAAATATATTCCCCTTTTCCATTCATGTTCTTCCCAGTAATTGCAAAGGCAGAACCACTGCAGTGCTAGCTAGCAGACATATCTCTGCAGCACCTGAGAGGAGAGGGCACGGCACGGCTGCTACTGAGATAGGGCAATAGGGCTTTCTTCTGCCTGAAGACAGCCTCTGCTTTAGGCCTGTCTGATTTGGGAGATATCAACCTTAACACTCAAAGCTTAATAATGCTGGAAATCAAACAGTGTTTCTCACCCTTTACAAAATCAATTTTAAAGTGGGATGAATAAAGACTTCTGGCTTTGTGAGAGGGCATTATTTTACATTTCAATTTTAATATTTTACTGCAAACTTCTTTGAGTCACACTCAACAGTTTTTTGAACAATACAATAAAAATGATGAAAAAAAAGAAAAAAAAGAGAGAAATGTTTACTGATACACTGCTAACCTGAATGCATACATAATATAGCCTTTATTATATTTTATTATTGTATTATTATTATAACTTTTAAGTTCCATAGACTTCAATATTTGTTAAGCTGTGGTATTTGGCCAATAAAATTTGGAATAGAACATGTCTATGTAGGAATCTAAAGGCTAAGAGGCATCTTTTGGCAAGCACTGATCAACCTTGTCTTAAAAGAGACAAACAGAGTTGAAATGGTGGTAATGAGAAATTGAGTAATATATATAGTGTATCTAATGTTATTGGATGATGGTTACGGTTATACTTTCTTCGCTTTTTTCCCAAAATACATCGTTCACATGGGTTTAACATAATATTACTGTATCTATCATTTATTATTTGCAATTCATTTCAGTACTGTTACTTGAGAAAAACAATCAAGTGTTATTTATTTTGACTTCCGTAACATAGGCTTTTGGGACTTCCTTGCTGCCTGGAAGATTTACAGGAATAATCCACTGTTCTGTTGTTTTCCTCCTTTCCTCCTTGGTGCACTGTGGTCTGTGAGACCTCCTTGTTTATAGCCCTTGGTTTTTTATTGCAGCATCAGTTCCAAGTTCTACAAAATAATATACTTTCCTCAACTTCAAGCAATCTCACCTTAAACCACTAAACCTCAGAATAAACCCACAGATAATCTTAAATTAAGTTGTGAATGAGAAAAGTTAAGTTTTGATAATTGAAGAGTAGACAATATTTGAAGAGTAGACAATATTTCAGGTGTTTTAAATTTCCTTGCTGCATTCACTTCGTAACGTCCAGTGAAAGCTACACCTGCTTCCTTTTGAAATGGTGCATATTGTAACTATTTAACCAATATGTCAGTGATCACTTACAATGCCATCCAGCAATTATGGAGGTACTGTACACACAATTGCCTATCTCCTCTGAAATAACTCCCACAAGGGCAGTTCCTGTGGTCAAAAACACACTCAATGGTGGAGGCTCTTAAATAGGCCCACCAGCTTTTGCAGTGGAAGACAACATTTACATTTATTTTGTTGTTTACAGTAACTGGCTGTTTTGGAACAGTGATGGAAAAGGCAAGAACAGCCCTGACAACCACACAATCTTAAATAAAAACATCCTTTTTTCTGCTCAGTCAATCATCTGACAGACTGACAATGCCATCAGTCTGACTAAAAAGGCCTGTCATTGATTACACTATGAATCCTAGACTGAGAGAGTCAATCAAAGGAGCACATGTGGTCTGTGATCAATATCTGCATCCCTGTCAGAATGGCCTCTGCCTCTCCCTCAGCATTAGTTTAATGCACATTATCTGTAACATATCAATATCATATTGCTAATTGCACTATGAAAATGATTGATAACCTCAGTTTACTTTTTTTCAGTTCTGCCATTAGTAGCCATTCTCATATTAATTTACTGACCCACATAGGCTTTCATTCAGAACCAGAACCACTCTTGAATGAGAATTCGTAGTTAGTCATCTGCGGCAGAGCCAAACAGTCCAGAGTCACATGCAGGCTCCATAAAGTGGTGTACTAAAAATGCTGATCTTAGATCGGAGTGCAGGGTCGGTGAGTGATACAAGTGATTGATATTCAGGCTTTGGCAGCCATGTGGATGAATATTGAGCTGCCTGGCACCGCGATTCAATCCACTAAATGCGCTTTAAACATGAGCGAGCACCACTCTTGCTCATTTCTGATAAGTGAGTACATCAATTACATTTGAGGAGAGCGTGCCAAAGTCTGCCCTCGGATTTCTGTCACTGATACACCCTCTATATTAAGGACCACAGAGAATGTCATTAACACAGAAATAAGATACAAAGGAGAAAACTTCTCCATATGCTTTGAAGATTTACCTGTGTGTGACAACTAGTAAAGCAATACATGCATTGCCATTTTAAAGCAAGTATTTCTGAAAATCAGCTGTGACAGAATCAGGATCACAGTGCAACTAAGTATTAATCATAGAAAAATACAATCTGATGTACATTGATATCGTATAGGGATCACACTTCTACTAAGCAGCAATTATGACTTCATATGTATTATGCCTAATTATAGTAGACACTTTTGACCATTTCACTCCAACAACCCCAACCCCACCCTGCCTATTCAGACATACCTTCAGGCATGCATAAACACAAACACACACACAATAAATCCAAGGCACTTTAAAGCAAGCCTCATTACTCTAATGGCTGGTTAGCACAATGTGTGGGGACCGATGAATAGTAGCCTAGTTGCTGCTGCAGCTTAACTAGAAATGCATTGTATGATGACTGGTAGATACAGTAGAACTTTAACCAGCTTGAGGTTTCAGTAAATCACCCTCCCAAATACAAGGAAATGGGAAGATAGGCACGAAAGTGAATGAAAGACTCATGAATGAAAGATGGATAGGTAGGGAACACGCAAATCTACTTACTTGCACCTGCCAGAGGTACACGACCTCCACACAGCACAAAAATCACATGTAGAAAAAAGGGTATCATTTTCCACAAAACACTGTCGCTCCGCAGTTGGGTAAAAAAAATTCAAAGGGACGCGTCCTTCACCTCTCCATCCTTGTAACCCATCCTTGTGCCCCTTAGTCCGACATCACATTGGTATCAACACCGTCGTTTCGTGATCAGGCTGAAGTTCTGTCTCGCTCATTTCACTGTCATGCCAGTATAGATATCACCCACTGGTGTAAAACCGATCTTCTGGATCTCTGTTTCCAAACACAACGCATATGTCCATATGTAACCGCAACTAATTTTGTGTTTTCACTGAATGAGACCCGCTTTGTGTCTATCACAACAATTACGCACATTGCCGGGGGTTTCCATCATGACAGAACTTCGGTTATAGCGCTGACCCAAATTGCAGGTCTCTCGGGGGTTCTTCGACTTGGACCCTAACCGTGTCAGCGATTATCTAAATGAACGTACAATACAATCTGATAAAAACTGACCGCACGAGGAATGGCGAGCATTCGAATGGCGTCCAATGCGCTGAATTGCGCACGCGGTGTTTTCTCTGAACTATTTCTCCCTCGCGCGCAGCTTCTGTACGTCTCTCGCATATCAATAACCCAATAACCCTCTCGCTGCATGTCCGAGTCCTCTGCTCTGCGGTACAGCGCATCACCTCCCACAGGTGGGCTGGATCTCACTCGTCGCCCTAATCTTCATTGGCGACTTCCTTCTTACCACAAATCCATCACTCTTGCGTATGGTCCCCGCTCTGTGATGCTGACAACATCTGTGACACATCTTTTTTATTCACAATGTGTTCTTATAATTGTGAAAAGGGCATATTATGCATATTCTATGTAAACTGAATTTGTTAGCCACAGCCACATCTTAATGCACTTTGAAAGTAAATACTTTTAATAACCTTTACTGTTCATACTGCACTCATTATCTCTCTATGATTGATTGGCTAAATCACTTCTGTTCTGCCTATCAGCCACACCCACTGTCGCCTGAGGCACGCTGGTAGCCTTCAGACTGGGCTACTGTAGCTCAAAGTTCATTTTGGAGAACTATGAACTCTTATGGTTGAATCTCTCTTCAATGGGCAGGTTGTTGGTCGGTCCTGCAACACAGACAGACTATACAAGTCCAACCTTTAACACCTCTCCACAGCACACCTATCCTGTAAGGGGCTAGCAGTGTAGCCTATAAGGCAACCTTGGTAAATTGGGTGCTCACTGCTGAGGTAAAATGCTAGGAGACCAGGAAAAAGCCAGCAACACTAGAGCTGCACAGGAATGGGAGGTAATTATGTTAGATTTATGTGCACTGGTAAATCTTTCAGTAATCTAGGCCTATGCATTTCCCCTGTAGACCCTTTACTACGTTTACTGCTATGTCAAGGAATAGCTTGCCTGACACATTTTTACTGCTTTGTTTAGGCCTTCATTTTGTGCAGTGCAGCTTTGTGAAAGAGCAACTAATATTTTCTCCTGTGTCAAATCTTAATCTACCAATGCTTTACTCTTTTGTAGTGTAGACAGTGTAACTCCTTCAGCATAATGCTCTATTCACTTACTATTAAATACACATCTGTCTGGATGGCTTGGCAACTCCTACTCCTTTTCCAGTTGAGAGTGACATTAACAAGGAGTCACAGCTGTGAGCTGACATGGCACAGATCAAAGCGTGACTTTAACAGAGTCACCCTGTCAGTCTGCAGGTTACGAGCCACTGCTGCCCGTCACGGAGAAGTCCAATCCGCTGTCCCGTGACATAGACAGGGCGGGGCCGCAGCAGATTGTGCGTGTCCTGCGAGAGTGTGATGCGGAGATATTCCAGGGAGACCTGCACCCAGGTGCAGAGTATCAGGTCAGGACATTGACAGCTCAGCTCAATGTCAGCTATGCATTCAAGCAACATCTATGTTCTGTCTCATGTGTGCATGAGTGTATGTGTGCATGTGTGCGTGTATAGAATATTGGCTTATTTGCTTATCTGTGTATGTATTCCTTATTGTGTGTGTGTGTGTGTGTGTGTGTGTTTGTTTGTGTGTGCATGTGTGTCTGTGTGTGTGAGAGAGGGATAATGTGTCTGTGTATCCGAATTTTAATATGTTAATATAAACATAAAATACATTGATAGTACCAAAATACATTGATATTCATGCAACTTATAAAATTTACTTATCAAATTTACACTTTTGATGCTGTGTTTCCTCAGAGACTTTACAGTGAGTCTGTGGTGCAGATTTTAGTGAACGTGGCTGAGAGGGTGAAAACAATTCTCTTGGTAGGTGTGATCCTCTGCTTATCATGAAAAGCATATAGTACATATATATACAAAGAAATGTGTAAACAACGATCCCTTTGTGTTGTTCTATACTGTATGTACTGTTTTGTATATTTTGTCAGTATTTTGTTTTAATCATTGCAATTTCCCTCTCGTTTACATAAGGAACCAGAGGATAGTTTAATTGTCCTTAGTGGGTGTGGAACATCTGGCAGGATTGCTTTCCTTTTAGCGGTAAATATTTTCAAAAATTTTACTCTCTGTACACTCTTTGTACTTAAATAATATCATTATATCTAACTTTCGCATGGCATATGTTACCTTCATTGATTAGTCCTATACAGCTACAACTTATTCAATTCTATCCTTTCTGATGAAACCCACAACCAGACGAAAATGTATCACAGTGCTGTACTGTATGTATTATCTCTTGTCATTAGAACACATTCAACAGAATGCTTGGAATGCATCAGCAGAAGCCAGTCTACTCTTACATAATCGCTGGAGGTGATAAGTAAGTAGCCTAGTATAACCTTTCTCTGAAATTCACCATGTGTCTCCAAGAGTGGGTTATATTTATTCATGTCCACTTCATAAATGTTAGCGTTTGTTGACGTGTTCTGAGGCTCCGCATTAACACCCCTACAGTATGATTGAATCCGTTGTGTGAATTGAATGTGAGTGATGTAACATGGTAATGACATCCACACCTCCACAGGGCCCTGTTGACCTCACAGGAAGCTCCAGAGGACTCTCCCTCACTGGGAGCACAGGCACTGAAGGAGGTGAGGAGAGGAGGAGAGGGGAGGAGAGGAGAGGAGGGGAGGAGAGGAGAGGAGAGGAGAGGAGAGGAGAGGAGAGGAGAGGAGGAGAGGAGAGGAGAGGAGAGGAGAGGAGAGGAGAGGAGAGGTGAGGAGAGGAGAGGAGAGGAGGTGAGGAGAGGAGGGGAGGGGAGGAGGAGAGGAGAGGAGGGGAAGAGAGGAAAGGAGGGAAGAGGAGAGGGGAGGGGAGGAGAGTAGGGGAGGAGAGGAGAGAAGGAGAGGATGGGAAGAGAGGAAAGGAGGGAAGAGGAGAGGAGGGGAGGAGAGGAGAGGAGAGTAGGGGGCGAGTGAGGACAGGATGATACAATATGCAAAGGATGATGGTCAATAACTTCAAAGAAAGAAGACAAAAGGCATAAGAGGATTCAAGCATACAATCAACATAAAATAGGAGAGAATGAAGCAGGTCACATGGGTAAAATGAGAGTCAGAAAAAGAAGAAAAGACAAATAAGTAGACTGGGGCCGTGATGAAGGGAGGGAGCAGGGGGTGTGGAGGGAGGAAAAAAGATGGGAAGAGAAAGAGCTTAGAGGATGAATATCATTTTCACAGATCAGATCATCCATAACAGAATCATATGATAATTATACCTTATATAATATTAGTATTGTGTGCATTGCCATGTACTGTATTTCTGAATTTGTGGATGTTTGTATTATCTCATTTATTTAGGATTGCAAAGGCTAATGAAACCTAATCGTCCCGTAATTATCTAATAAAACCTCAATGATGAGTCATTAACAAATGATGAGTCATTAACAAATCTCATGAGACTGAGAACTGCAGGCTGCTTCATGGTCTCTAGATCTTCTATTGCAATGGAGTTGTTACTCCACAAATTAGACAGTGAAGGCATGTGAATGGGTTGCTGTACACGTCCTGGTCGGATTGAGATTAGTACTTCAGACATTGTCGATCATTACAGTTATGACCATTCAAACTCTTCATTACCGGTACTGCAGTAAGCAACTTGTTCTTCTTGTCTCCTCTGCAGACTTGTGCTGGAAAGAAGCATGTTCTCTTCATTGGAATCACCTGTGGTCTATCAGTAGGTTTCAGGGTTGCGTCTGGTAATACAGTGGAAAAAGTTGCTTTGTCACTCCCTTTGGAAAAACACACGTCAGTAATCTGCTTTTTAAATTGAACTTTACTTTGTATTTATGATGAAGGCACCATTTGTTGCGGGCCAGCTGGACTTCTGCTTGAACAATTTGGACGTGTTCACACCCGTGCTGATAGGATTCAACCCTGCACACTTGGCAAGGTACGGCAAACAAGATGTGACACTTTAATTATCATCAATACAATAAAGATGGTGGTGAGGATGTTAGCAGGGACATTAGGATTACATTTGGATTAGATTAGATTAGATTAGATGATTAAATTGATGATATTGAAGATGGTGTTTGCTAATAAAGACAGCAACATTTTAATTAAGATTTAATAGATTATCTAATGCATTTAATAGAATTTCCAGCGCATTTAACTCACTTGTGCTGCATTTTATCCCTCCCCAGGAATGAACCTATCCAAGGGTGGCCACATACTTTCAGACAGGTCACAGAGAGGATGTTGGACTTGCAGAGGGCTCAGAGAACTTTTGTTCTAAACCCAGTGGTTGGGGTACTGTAGGCCAATGCAAAATTCATAACCACAATTTATTATGCAGTCTGTGTAATCTCAAACTATGAAGAGTGATGAACATGGATTTAGATCCAAGTTACATAACCTCCAGCCACCATATTGCAAAATTTATCACATACTGTATCATCAGAACAAAGTTATAAAAAGTTTTGCCATATCACAAGTCCAAAAAGTTGGTGTCCAAGACGGTGACATGGCTAGTACTGTGTATGTACAGTATATGTGTATGTGTGTAGCCGGTGGCGGTCCGCACCGCACACGGGTCTCAAACCCGCCACCCCGCAAGCTACAAACTCCCGGCGTGGGAGTGGGATGCTCTAACCAACTGAGCTAAAAGCCTGAGCTTCTAACTCAGCTGTTAGAAGCGCCCATGGAATTGGGTGATGAGGATTTTACACGTACTACCGCCATGTTAGCCGAGCTATCTGGCCTCCATTACATGTGCAATATGTTTTTTTTTCTGATGTTGTCAAGTTGTTGTATATTTCTGATTTCCTTTGAAGCCAGAGGCCATCAGTGGTTCGTCTCGGATGAAAGGGGGCACGGCCACAAAGGTCCTGCTGGAGACCCTACTCCTACTGGGCCACAGGGGAGTTCACAGCCACACTGAGATCAATCGCCAGTAGGTTCTGCGGCCTACAGCAGTAGGCTGAAACTCTATTTGTATGAATCTAATGCACTTAAAGGGACACCAGGCAACGTTTTACTGTTAATTTACCAGCCTCAAAGTCACTTCGATGATTAAATGGTTCATTACGGGATGACCGATGGCTCTCTTGTCAGACTCAAGCATTTGTTTCGCGGTAATCCCGCTTGCAGTATGGCTAGTGTTGGGTCAACGAAATAGAAACTGAAAGTAGGTATAACTGAAATCACATTTATTACCGGCTTGTCAGACAACATAACGCACAAAAATGATCATCTCTGGTTTGTACTCTTTGGTTTGCAAATGAATTTATATAGATTGTTGAGAATGTGGAATGCAGTTGTATTTTTTCTAATATTTCCGCGACTGTAGTTGGAGCTCCAGAGATAGAAATCCTGCCTGGTGTCCCTTTAAATGTAATGCGCTGAGATTGATATTGATAGTGATCTTTAATCTGGTTATATTTGACTTGATTTTTTTTTCTCTTGCTGGGTAAACAGGGCTGTGTTGGACTGCCTCAGAGATTATGAGAAAGTTCATGAAATGACATACTCTAAGATTGATGATTTGGCCCCTGTGGTTAGAAAAGCTGGACTGAGGTAAGAAACTCTGATATCCCTGCCCCTTGTAAAAGCTTTGGACTTTCTGAAATTGTAGAACTCATAACTCAACTTTGCTTCGTTGTGTGTGTGTGTGTGTGTGTGTGTGTGTGTGTGTGTGTGTGTGTGTGTGTGTACTGTATGTGTCTGTCTGTCTGTGTGTGTGTGTGTGTGTGTGTGTGTGTGTGTGTGTGTGTGTGTGTGTGTGTGTGTGTGTGTGTGTGCATCACTCCCTGTACCCGCAACAAAGCCTGCAGAAGCAGGGGCATGTTTACTACCTTGGATGGACGACTCTTGGAATCCTGGGAATTATTGATGCGAGCGAGTGTGTCCCCACGTTTGGAGCAGGTACGCACCGCACGGCACTCAATAGATTGGACATCACTGACATGCTAATCAAGATTAATGTAGTGACCACTCACTTCTGAGACCTCATTACACCTGATGTATGAATGGGTGAGAAGCATCTTAATCAGGGCATCTCTGTAGTTCAGACTGTTTAATTCCAAAGGCAGGATTCCTTTAAATGACCATTGATTCCATAGGCATTGATTATTCAATACATTGATTATGAGTGCAAATTTATCGTCTTTTCCTCCAGACTTCCAGGACATTCGAGGTTTTATGCGTGGAGGTTTCAGCGAAATGAACAACAAAGAGGGAAACTTGTCTTCTCTGGTTTGTTTTCTATTCATTGCATAGTGGCCTAATGGGTTATTATTCTGCTTTAAAGCATTCAATAATGTGATCTATGGTAAACCGAAACAAAAGTATTCCCCATTCTCTGTTTTGTACCCCTTTTCTAGGGTCCACAATATTGTATTGATCACAAGGACTTTGTGAGCACAGTTTTACCCCTCTTGGGAGAGAATGATACAGTTATCTTCATATTTACTGTGGATGGTAAGATAGAAAGAGAGTGTTTACAACTCTGATGCTGCCTGCCCACCACAGCTTAAAACAGGCTAAAACTGGGTTGGAAGACCCATTGAGACCATGCAAGTTGCTTGTGTGTCTGATTTGTTGTTATAATGTTAGATTTTCAATATGTTTGACAAGCCTAGAAAGTAAGCCAAGTTAAAAACGAGAGTTGTTAGCTTTTTAACATTTTTTAACAAAGCATTTAACTTCAGACATGACCTTTATAACCATTACATAAATGTTTTTATCCTTTACTTACCATACATTTGAAATACTATTTGAATGTGAACTAGATGACTTTGGTGATGTTGAGAAATTAGCCGGACAAGTGAAAATGAAGACCTCACATATACAAGCAATTTGTCATGAATACAAAGGGCACAGTTTTCCTGTGAGTAAGCATTGGAATATACTGTAGTCAAACCACTTCCATATCAAGGCTGTCATCTGTACTATTTATGAAAGTAATCATTTTTATCTTTTCTTAGGTAAACATCAACAACATATTTGATTCAAACGTTCTCAAAATTAGTTGGACCCCATCAGATGGTGGTACAGATGACGTTATTTTCATGGTACAGTATATCCACAGTTTACATTACACACATAATTGCATCATGCTTAATGTGGTCATTCATCAAGATATTATTGTCTTCATAGGCTTTTCAAACAATTAATGACATGGTTACTTAAATATCCCACTGTGTAACCCCTCACATGTTCTTGTGGTTATCTTTTATTGATTCCCATTCTGTGACTCCCTTCCCACCTCTGTCCTCTGTCCGTTCAGAGGCTCCAGTGGGAGCTCTCCACAAAGTGGATACTGAATGCAATCAGCACAGGTGCCCATGTCTTAAAGGGGAAAGTCTACAAGAACTACATGATAGACCTCAAGGTCACCAACAGCAAGCTGTACAGAAGAGCCATAGGCATACTACAGGTAAAGCTTTCTAAATCACCCTGTAGCTGAGGTGGCAGGCCAATAGCTTAAGGAGAAAGTGTTAGCCTCTATTATATATATATAATGTATATATAATATATAATTATACATACAGTAGCAAATGCTCATTGGCTTACAAAAAGAAAACAAGAACAACGAAAAAAAATATATACCAGTATATAATTCTAAAGATTAATGAGATAAGATTTACATACAGTAACAGGCTGCAGTTCATTCCAGACACTGTACAGTCTATTACACAATATCTTATAGCGAAGAGTAGCATGCTTTCTAGCATGCTGTCATTTTCTTTACCATTATATAAACCAACATCACATTATTCATCATGGCTAACGTGAATGGATGGTCTGTTTAATTAGAGGTTCACTAGCTGCACGTGGACACAGGGAGAAAGAGCCCTATTAAGAGCCCTTTACAAAGTGGAGGAGCTCACTGAGGAAATGGCCACAGCGGACATCAGCAGACACACCCAGGCAGCCAACACCAGCGACAGGGTGAGCTATAATGTATAAGGCATCATAATAGATCACCTCAATCCCTGTGATTCACTTTTAAGTGGCCCCTCAAGGATGTGCCACAGGACACATCATTTCTTCCGGACTGGCAAATAACAATGCTTTGGCAAATGTCCATCTGGCAGCAGGCAAATACAAGGCCTTTGCTGGAATTTAATCAGTGTATTTACAGTTCAGTGACATTTACTGCTTAAATGGAACTTTTCAATTGATCTTTCTTTACTCTAGAATCAAGCTTGCATTATTTAGAAAGCGATTACTTTGTGGTCATTTACAGTAATGTACTGTACTAATGCAAGAAGTATGTAGGAAACCGACATCGCAATCCTCTGGCAAACACTGAAGTAACAACCACAAAAGGTTCATGGGATTCATACAATATGTGATTTGATTTCGAGACGAATCTTAACCGCATTGGTTTTAACTGTAACATTAATCTATTTTTTCCTTGTAACTTCATGAGTCTCTATCCCTTTGGCAGGTGGTTCCTGTAGCACTGGTGGTTCTCAAGACGGGCTGCTCAGTTGCACAGGCACAGGCCCAGCTGGGTGAATGCACAGTGGTCAGAGATGCAGTGGAGGTCTGCCTGACTTCTGAAGGCCACTGATAGCTCCTACTGAAACTGAAATAACCCAACAAGGCTTTTTGCGTTAGGTTGGCCTGACCAGGCATGGACTGGCCATACGGCATACAGGGCAATGCCCGGTGGGCAGACGGTCATTTTTGGGGCGGGGCTGTCATTTACTCATAATTTTCATAAAGAATATTGGGCTAGTTTAATTAAATCTACAGTGTTCATGCATTATATCCAACTTAGTGTTTTTATTGTGTGTGTGGCTTTTTTGGCAGGCCACAACATATAATTATTATTGAATGAAATCGTAGTGGGCCGCCATGTCCGAAGATGCCCGGGACATTGTTTGGTCCCAGTCCAGCCATGGGCCTGACAGTTCAGAGTCACAATACATCCTATATCTTGACAGACACGTCAGGATGGAACACCATTTTATATTTACAAATAATGAAAATTAATAGTATATTAAACTGAATTATCTCTTGGCAGGATTTATGTTTCTGTCATTATGTTAAGCTTATTTTTGTGTTTAGACTTTGAACACTATGCTGTATTACACTAGTCTTGCATAGTGTGATGCAATTGTTTAATTTACAACATGTGTGATTTCCAATCAGCACATAACACTTTCAAATTGTACAGGCTTTGAAGCGGTAGTAGGCTATGTTCTAACAGGAGTGGGGAAACCCAAGTCTTAAATGAAGGAATTACTCAACATTACCTCAGAATACCTTTACAAGACAGCTCACATGGCAGGTGGCTTTTCAACGCTGTCTGTTACAGTGGTTAAGTGAAAGGATTAAAACAGGATTTGTCTGCCCGACCAATGGTTATGAGTACAGCCCGTAATATAACTAAGTGCTTAACATCAGGGCCTACATTGCCTATTCATAACATTGGAACTGGCAGCTATAAGATTATGGATCAAAATAAATGGACAATGTTGGCTTTAGTTTTTTGAGCTATAAATAGTTTCCACATTGGATACAGATAGTCCCTGTGTAACCTGAAAAGACTCAGATCTTCCCAACACAACTTGAACACTTTGGTAACACATGACTGTGACCCAGCAGCAGCATCAGCAGAAATTCAAATGTGACTTCATGGTAGTATACAGTCCTTCCACTAGATGGCTCTGGACTGGTGTGCTTTATTAGCACCATGCATTTCAAGCTTCACTTGGGTAGTTAAATCAGCAATACCAAAGCACTCATTGTCAGACAGTAGAATAAAATAAAATCAGTAAAAAGAAAATCGCCATTGAAACAAACTGCACCTTTTTTTTTGCCAAAAACACCAACAAAATTTTGAATTCATTTTTAAATATAAAAGAAAACTTGTAATTGAAAATGATTCTCAGATCTTGGCTAGGCCTATTTCTTTTATTTTTTGCATTTGGCACTATGGGAGAACCCTGACACTGTTAGCTAATACACCTGTCCTAGATAGGGAGTGTGTGATGCAAGTCTTCAGTCTTCAATCCAATCTGCTTGCTAAAGATACTCCTAGAGCAGCAGCTGAGGGATTACTATGGCGCAGGTACTTTTGTGCATTAGGCCCTGGCAGGACACAAGCGATCTGCATGCACTGGTCTGCACGCACTATGGAGACAGACAGCTACATCCATATCAGGATTCAGTGCAAACAGAGACATACTTATTAAAATATACAACATCAATTATTAATGTTTATGTTACTGTTAGGTTACATTTATACTCATATCAGGAAAAAGAAGTACTAAATCTGCTTACATGACATGCCATCCATGAAAAAATGATGACACTCCAGTTCACATGCTGACAACTAATTTTGACTGAAATACCCGATGAGGATGAATATCTCAAAAACCTTTGTGTGACATTCTGTGTGAATCTAACCTCACTTTTATAGGACAATTAAAGTATTTTAAACAATTCTTGAACAGTTCATATACTTTATTTAATAATGACAAAATATAATTACACTAAAATAATAAATATCACATAATATTAGGGTTCCATGAACAGTACATCCCTTTCATGTTCAAAGGTGTGAAATACCGAGATGAACTTAAGCAGCATCAAATATATATTCTGTAACACACTTTTCCAGCATCTTTAAATTCATTTAAACCATTGCAGCATCTTTAAACATTACAGTACATCAAAGACCCTTGCCTGTAAGCACAGATAAATGCTCACCATAAAAAGTCTGGAAACAAACCCGTGAATTGACACATAATTCCGGATGAAAGTCTGGATTTTGAACACGGCAGTTCTATACATAAAAGCAATTCTCTCTGTTGCCCAAAGATAAAAACACCTTTGTTAAATACTTTAGCAGAAACTGTTGAACTGTTAAAATGTTGAAGTAATACTTCCAAACTCCCTGAGGTTGGGACATAACTTGTCATAATGTCCTCTGAGAGCACTGAGGGAAAAAAAAACTGCACATAAAGACAGATATATTATGCTCTCTTTTCTCTTCAAACGTGTGTTGTGTTTACACAATGACATTAGGCGAGTTTACATGGACACTTCTAATCTGATTAGAAAGATTCCATGTGCATTCTATAGAACAGTATCCAAGGAGATGCATTCATAAATGCAATCTAAAATGGAATATTGGGTTAAATAATCAGATTAGAAGTGTCCATGTAAACCGGGCTATTGAGGATGTATTGTTGAACAACATACTCCTAAATATGTCATGTCAATCACTGAATAAAATATGGATAATGCACTGATACTGTTTATCTTTACACCATGAAAAGTCATGATAAATACAATTTCTACAAACACTGTACATTCTGTGTTTATGTCCATTTCACAACACCCTACTTACAGTACTGAAGATTGAGATTGTGGTCTCTAACATACACAATAGGCAGCCCTATTGCAGAGGAATGATCAGAAATGCAGTCTTTCCTTTCGTTTAAAGTGCATTATGCAGTAGGGTATATGAGCAGATTAAAACTCAAGGTCATCCACTTTGATGTCACTGTCCTTAGGTCTCCGAGGTTTGTTGGCTCTCGCAGGAGACCTGCTTCTCTTCTTAGAAGTAACCTTCAAACCTTCATCTGTTTCATCTCTATCAATTTTATAAGCAGAAATGCTTGAGAAAACAGACTGTACAATGTGCTTGGCTTCCTGCTCCAGCTCCACAGAGTCAAGTGATCCTGGCTGTGATTCAACCGATGTTCTGGTCATCTGTCTGTTTCGGAAACGCTCCCACGAATCCCCTTTAGCTTCTTTCAGTTTCACCACTCCGGTGTCCTCCTCTGATTCATCTCCACCATCCTCGTCCAGATCCTGAGGTCCTTCGCTAACCTCTTCAGCTCCTGTATCACTTTTGATAGTGGTGTCCCCCTCAGTGTCAGCAGCCTCTTCCGTGCCATTTTCATTGCAGACTTTTTGAACCTCCTCGTCTACCCCATCTTCTTCTATTTCATCCACTGCTTCGGTGGAATCACCCTGGTTGCCATCAACATCTCCTTCTGTGTCATCCATTGGTGTCTTCTCTGCAATGGCCTCATCTTCAGTGCCATCCTTACTGACTTGCTGATCAGCTGCAGCCTGCTCTACAGAATCATCTGCTGCTGTTTCATCGTCTCCTGCCTCCTCATCGTCTCCGTCACACTCTCCTGTCTCTTCCTCAGCAATCTCAGCTTCTGCTGTCTGCTCATCCTCTCCCTCATCTGTTTCGATGTTCTCTTTTGTCTTTTCTTCTTCTTCGTCTTCCTCCCCCTCCTCTTCTACCTCTGCAGAGGCCGCTCCGTCTACTGCCTCTTCATCCTCTCCATCTGCAGCTTCTCCCTCCTCTCCGCCATCCTTCTCTTCTACTTCTGCATCCACTTTCTCAACTGCCTCATTTGGCTCTTCTTCATCATCAGCATTTACTTCCTCTGGGACTTCATCCTCCTGCTCAGGTTCTTCCTTAACTGACTCCAAGTTGGCGCCTTCCTCTGGCTCTTCTGGTGGCTTCTCCACCTTGGGGGCTGGAGGGGGGTCTCTCTTTATCTGGAGTATTTTTCTCAGGTCGAAATCCATCATGACTGGGGCGGTGTTCATGACCTCGGCTCGAAGCATCTCCCGGGCCTCCATTTTCTTTTTCATGCAAGCGTCACATGGGCAGTACTCATCTTCACTGCGCTGATCACTGTTATCGGTGCCGGACGCAGCATCGCTGTCTTCACTTTTGGATGGCATGAGGGATTGTTTACGCATCACCTTCAATTGTCTGCGCCTTTGAGTGGTTTGGACAGAGGACTCTTTAGACAGAGCTGTCATAGGTGGCCGTGGTGATCTTCCAGCACGACCTTGAATCTTCTGGAGCTCCCTTTTAATGCTTTCCTGTATTCTTTTCTGCACTTCAACTTTAAGTTCATTGATCATTGTGTCAAGCATCACATTGTCATCCAGATCCCAGCGCACCTTGAACTCTGCCATTGCATTAGCATAGTGAGTCATGAACTGCTTCTCAATTTTCTTCAGTAGGCTCAACACCCACGTTGGATCTGGGTCTTGGGACACTTTCCTAGAAAGCTGAGCTCGCTGTACAGATGGAGGGGTGCTTGAGCTGGAATCCCCTGGTCGATCGCTGGTTGATCTGCTCTCTTTGCCCGAGCTGTCTGTGGGTGACTCAACAGTTTCTGCATCTTCTTTAGGAGTCTCAGCACTTTTCGCCTCCTCCAGTGCATCATCGTCTGGCACATTTTCTGCAATCGCTTCATCATTTTTCTCTTCTGAGCTCTCCTCTGGGCTTCCTTTGATTCTTGCAGCAACATCAGGGGTAGCTGAGTCTGAAACATCTTCAACAGTTTCTGCTGTCTGCTCTTCTGCAGGGTCTGGGCAATTGTCTTCATCGCCCCCTTCCAGAGACGCAGTCTCAGCAGGAGTTTCCTCATCAGCATCTTCAGTGTTCACAGCCCCCTCTATGGGTCCTTCTGAATCTGACACAATCAGAGTAGGAGGTGCTGATGCAGATTTCTCCTCTCTGCTGTTGACCATGCTCTTCGCTGACTCATCCGAGCCACTGCTGACATCGACCCCAGAGGATGATCTGGGATTTGCCTCATCCTCAGCCGAGGGATGATCTTTGCCCCCCTGATCCCCCTCAGTGGGCTCAAACAGCCACAGCGTTTGGAGAATGTTCATGAGCTCACTATATTTTGCATTTTGGGTGCCTGTGGGGTCAGATTCAATGAGTCTAAGCTTTGCAAGACAGTCTAGGAGTCCTTTGGCGGACTTGCTGAGTTTTCTGCCATACACAGGGGAGACCTCTGGGAGACTGTTGCATCTGTCCATTTTGGGGCTCAAGAGAGCCTTCATGACCTGAACAGAAGAATGAGATCGCTTTGGAAAATGCTCTTTTTTGGGTGAATTGGAGTTGGCTTTAGGACTTTTTGGTTCCTCTGTAGGAGAGGTATCTTGTATGTCACCTTCAGCAGGAGCATCTTCTTCTGGTTCTTTGGTTTCCTCTGAAGCACCCTCCTTCTCAACACTCCCATCAATCACATTCTCTTCAGCTTCGACTGCCTCCTCGGCTTCCTGTTCACTTTCATTATGAACTGTCTCCTCAGCATTCACAACTGATTCCACCTGTGGTAGATTGTCAGATCCAGCCAATTCATCTTCCATGTGGTCCATTGAACCTTCTGCTGGGATGTTCTTCAACCACTCATTCACAACATCATTGGGTGAGGTGTTTGGTAAACAAGACTGCACTAACTCTAAAGAAGACTGCTCACCTCTTTGTGAGGAACTGATTTTATGAGTGTCTTTGCTGCTTTTGTTACTGCTTTTATTTTCATGCTTGTCATTTTCTTTTTCCTCAACTATGTTTCTTTGTGAAACTCTGCTGCCTGGTCTTGTGTTTCCAGACAGCTCTCTAAGGAGATCTGCTGCAGAGAGGGCATTGGATAAGACACTATCACTAGATGTAGAGGCAAGACGTATTGTAGGTGGTTTATTTTGGTCAGGTTGCTCTTGAGCTGGACTTGAACAATTTTGTGATGCATCAGACGTGGCCCCTGAATTTGGTCTTGAATTTTTCACCTCAGTTTGGTCTTTTTCCGGGCTTTTGTCAAATTTAACTGACTTAGCTTTTTTAGTTGACTTGAAAGACTTCACACTTCCATTTTCACTCTTCCCATCTAAATCATTTATTGGACCTTTTACATCTAGATAAGATGCTTGCTGAGATACATCATTTGTTTTGTTGACTTTGTGCGATTTGGTTGATCTGCCTGACCGTACTGAAGCACTTGACTTTGGTCGAAGGTCCTTCGAAGTCTTTTCATTTCCATCGTCATTCTCCTCTTTGCCTGCACCTGTGTTCTCAGTTTCACTGTTTGTAGATTGCTCCTCTTCTTTGGCGGGTGATGGCGATTTACTGCGCTTCACTTTGGCAGATGACTTTGACAAGGCTGATGGACTCCGATCTTCTGTCTCTTTCTTTAGACTTTCAGGTTTGCTCTTTGTGCTCGATTTAACAGATTTTACACTCTCTGCTCTCTTCTCCTCTGTTACCTCTGTGTTAGGGGCCACTGCAGAGGTAGACTCTTCAGGATCCTCACTAGGCTCAGTGGTAGCTATAACATCAGGTACTGATGGCTTATCTGCATTCTCAGGCTCTGCATTATCTAGTGTTTTTGAATCTGGTGTTTTTGGAGGTGTAGAATGATTGCACTGACACTTCCTTGACTTTGAAGACACTTTTGAGTTACCAGACAATGCACTGGATGCCCTTGGCTCTTCTTCGGGTTTTGCAGTCTTACTTTGGCTAGATTTCGGTCTGGGAGAGGGAGATCTGGCGGACTTCTTGGAGGTGTGGGAGGCCACACTTAAGGCACTCTTTGACCTCTCGTTGACCTCCTCTGCAGCCTGTTCGACCTCCTGGCCTGCAGGGGTATCAGTGGGCTCTGCTGTTGTACTGTCCAACTCTTTAGCACCTTTGAGAGATTTTTTGTTTGAGGTTTGTGACATTACACTTTCAGGTCTCTCTTCTGCTTCCTTCACTTTTGTAGTGTCATCAGAATGTGCTTCTGAATTATGACTTGCCTTTTGGGATTTATTAGATTTAATGGAGGCAGTGGTTTTACTTGACATTGCACTGGGCACTCTTTCCTGAGTGTCATTTTCTTCCCTAGGCTGATTTTTGGATGACTTTGTTGACTTCTTGGACATGGCACTGCTGGGTCTCTCTTCAGAGGTGACTTCTGCATTTCCGCCAGCTTCTATTGCTGGGCTGGGAGATCGTTTAGCTTCTTTAGCCTGAGATTTTCTGGATGATCTTGATACGTCTGTTCTTACAGACAATGAGCTTACCGGTCTTTTTTCACTCTCACCTTCCTTTACCCTTTCAGGTGAGCCAGGACTGTTGGCCTGAGATGTTTGTGTATTGTCTGTTGCTTGTTGCACAGATTTTTTAGATGCCTTAGACTTAACTGTGGCATCTGTTTTATTTGACATAGCACTGGCTGCCCTCTCCTCCTTTTCCTCAGTACCTTCCACTGGATTGGAATTTGCTGATGGTTCTGGTGTCTCATTATCTGAGACTTCACCGTTTACAACGGTTTCATTGGGCGACCTCTCAGCTGCAGTGTCCTCATTTGTTTTCGGGGAGGACTTTGTTGATTTCCTAGACATGGCACTGGATGATCTCACCTCTGGGGCAGGCTTTGCACTATCTTCGCATTGCTTGGCCGGACTTGCTGCTCTCTTTGACCGCCTTGATGTTCTAGATACGTCGGACTTAACACTTAGTGAACTGGCTGGTCTCTTTTCTGTTTCGTCTTCTTTCTCTGCTTCTTTTACTTTTGCCGGACTCTTAGGCCTGGGTGACTTGGACCTCTCTCGAGCAGCAACAACCAACTTCTGTGATGCTTTGGATTTAACAGAAGCATCTGTTTTATTAGACATGACACTGGCTGCTCTCTCCTCTGCAGTACTCTCTTCTTCTTCTTCTGCTTCAGGTGCTTCTGTTTTCAAATCATTGACCTTTGCAGGAGTTGCTGCCCTTGGGGATTTTGCCCTTGATGATGTGGAACGAGCTGACTTTTGGGATGCTCTCGATCGGGCAGATGCATTTGACGTCACGCTGGGTGCTCGGCTGCCCTCTTCAAGTTCATCAGCTGGTTTTGCTGGGTCCTCCTCTGCAGGGGAAGGGTCCTCGTCACTACACGATGGCTTTGGAGTTAAATTGGATCTATTTGAGGCCTTTGATTTATTTGATAGCGCACTGGCTGCTCTTTCCTCTTCCTCTGCTTCAGGTTCCTGTTGCAAATTCTCTGATACAGCTGAAGCTTCGCTTGCTGCCCTCTCTGATGCTTTGCTTTCAGGTCTAGCAGATCTCCTTGATGCAGCAGAGATGTTTGATGTTGCAGACATTGCACTGTCTGCCCTCTTTTCAGTCTCTTCTTCTCCATTGGTGACACCAGTCTCATCGGGGCTCTTGGTTGCAGGTGATTTTGCCCTTTTTGAAGCAGAACAGTTTGATCTGTGGGATCTGTGGGACTTGACAGAGGCATCAGTCTTATTTGACAGTGTACTTGGTGCTCTTTCATCTATGATCTCTCCTGAATCATCAGTGCCTAACTTCTCCTCGGTGGATGCCTGCTTTGAGGATGACATCACACTAGCAGATCTCTCTGCAAGGGCTTCCTCTGTTTCCTGCTTCTCAGAGGTAACAGAAGCTTCACTCTCTGCTTGCTTCATCTCATCTCTTTCAGACTTCCTAGACATCTTAGAGGCTCGTGAAGCATTTGACTGAGCTGACATAGCCCCGTCCCTCGATTCAGCATCCTCAGCAATGGAAGCTGGACTTCCTGGTGATTTTGCTCTTTTTGAATTGGAGCAGTTTGATTTGTGTGACACCCTAGATTTATTTGACAAGGAGCTACCAACTCTGTCCGCTTCCTCTGGCTCTTTTCCTGAAGAGACAGATCCTGATTTCTCCTCCCCTGCAGCTGATTCAGAAGCTGATGACTTCCGGCAGTGTGAGCAAACAGACCGACTGGACCTCTTAGACCCTGCAGAGACTTTTGAATGGTTGGACTGAGCGCTTTCCACCCGATCATCTGGGACTGGGGTTTCATCTCCACCATTTGTTTCAGCCACGGCCTTTTCTGACGCAGGTGTGGCCCCTCTTGATGACTCTTGATTTTCACATTTCGTAGATTTGCTGGATTTCCCAGATTTCCCTGAGGCGGCTGACCTTGCTGATCTTGTCGACATGACACTGGGTGGCTTGTCCTCAATCTCTCCATTGGCCTCGATATCCTCTACTTGATCGGTTGGCTCCTCGGACTGTCTGGAGGCACTGTCACTCTCACGGTCACATCCACAATGAGGACACACTCCAGACTTTCCGGAACCCCCACTGACTCCTGACATGGCACTTAGTGTTCTATCCTCCTCCTCCTCCTCTTCTTCCTTTTCCTCCTCACCTTTATCCTTAGAAGATCCGGCACTCTGAGATCCGCCTTTGTGACTTTGAGACTTGTGTGATTCCCTTGACGCTTTGCTGGATTTTGACACTGTACTCTGGGGCCTGTCTCCATCCACCACATTTTCCTGTGCATTAGATGCTGCTGATTGTGGTGATGATGCTCCGCATTGACAAGAGTGGCATTTTGAGGATTTGCTGGATGCTTTGCTTTCAGGCCTACTATTTGAAATGGGACCATTTTGCTGCTGGTCTGCTAGTGTGGGAGAGGCATTTTTGACCTTGTGCTTTGAGGACCTTGAAGAGCAAGCAGACACTTCACTTCGCTTTGGAGACAACAGGCGCTGATCTGGAGTTTTACTGTCTGTTTTCTCCCTGCTGGACTCGCCATTTTCCTGTTCACCTTGAGAACACTGAGACGTCCTTGATGCACTGGGAGGGAGGTCATCATAGTCGTCATCCTGATCTTCCTTTAGGGACTCCAGCACTTTTGAGGAGTTGCTGACGGCAGACACAGGTCGATCCTCTGTGTCCGATGCCTTGGTGACCTCGACACAACACACACCTGAGTCGTTGTGTCTGTGACGGTGCCTCCGCTCTGACGTGTCTGGTCTCCTTTCACCGTTATGCAGCATTCGACTTTCTCCCTCGCACCTGTCTGCATGGGGCCTCTTGCTCTTTGAGGTAGTGGCCTCGCTGCGGCTGCAGCATCGGCTAATGGTGCAGTACTCCACCATAGTATCTCCTCCTTCCACAGTCTGCTGGTAGCATGAGGCCTTCTCCACCACATGCTCTGTGTACTCCTCACTGGAGCGGGAGATGGTGCGAATGCTATCCACGGACGCCTCCTTGCGGACAATTTTGTGGGACGATGCGCTGGAGCTGGAGGACTTGATGTGCCTGGATGACCTGTGGTGTTCCCTGTGCATGGGGTTTTTCCAAATGTCGTACTCCTGGCAGTGGTTGCAGCAGTTTTCACAGTGAGATTCCTGCATTTGTCTCTTGTGTAATTTTGTAGTGTAAGTCTCTTCAACCTCACCACTTGACTCCTGCTCAGAAAACTCTTTGCCTTGCTGTAGGTAGTGAGGACTGGCTTCCTTCTCATTAATGGCCTCATTGGTTAGCCCGGGTGATTTCTTGATCTCTGTAGACCACTGGAGAGTCTCATCATTGGTTAGGCGGAAGCGGACTTTCATTTCAACAGAGAGGCTGCCATCTTTGTTGACCAGGACTCGCTTCTCAATGTCATCATTGATGATGGCCTCTTTTGAATGAGGGCAGTTTGAGACATAGCCAGCTTGGCCGGGTGTACATAGTCCATTTGGGTACGATTTCTCTGATGACAGTGAGAATCTGGTTGACCTGTTGCTTGAGTCTGATCTCGGGTGGATGATGCTCTTCTTTGTCTCAAGACCAAAATTCACTGTAGACACACAAGAATGATGCAAGTGAACAACAGGTATTACTGCATTGCATACTCACTATTTGGACATACGCTACATACACTATGTTTAGAATACAAACTTCCCCAGCTATACAGTGTAAGCAAGTACATGTAAACCTGAAACTTTCAACAGGTTTAGCAGCCTACTGCAAATAATGTTGTATGTTGTATGTGTCTCTATTGGGCCTAGAGCCTGTAATAAAGTTTAATAATAATAAACTTCATATGCTTTCTTTCAGTGGTTGTGTTTTTGTATGTTTACAAAAGAGTGCTTTGACAAGGGGGAGAGCATTAGTGTGTCTATGTCATGCATGCCTTGATGATGACCTCACCATTTTTCTTGCTCTCATGGCCCTCGCTGCAGAGGCTGGAGCGTGAGCGGGGGCTCATCCCCGGGAGCTTCTCGTCGGAGCTCTTCCTGCACTCCAGCATCAGAGGCCGGAACGGCTCCCGACCCACACACACCAGCACATTAGGGCAATGCATCAGACTCTGGATGCTGTCAATCTGCGTACACACACACACACACACACACACACACACACAAACACGGGTATACACAAACAAAACAATGTCAGGACAGGTACATGACAGGTTGTCATGATGAATATCAAAATACACAGCAGACATTGTTGGTTGGCATGTTTTTAACAAACCATACCCTGCTTTTTTTGTATTGGAGAAAAAATGCAGATTGACCATTAGATTTCAAAGCCCCACTATGCAAGTTCTGGCTGTGGCCCCCAGTGGGCTAAGAATCAAACCAATCTATTACCAATTTTCCATGTGGAATTGAGTAGTCAGTGGAGGAAGCTGCTATCAACCCTTATTCAACAATCGTATAGTAGTTCAAATAATAGGTCAGGTGACCTAGTCTGCCTGCTAACCAATCCAAACTGGGAGCTTGACGCACCAAGGGATGTTACAATTTCTTTACGGCTAGGATGCAGAAATGAGCTTGTAAAGACACACATTTTACTCGGATCATCAATTTTCGCTTTATCAATTCCAGGCAATATTTATAAATGTACAATGAGTGGGAAAGGTCAAATTTTTAGCTAAAAAGTGGAGCTTTGTCACAGCAAAAACTGAATGCATACTTGAATGAATACTTGTCACTGTGAGACCAATGCTCACACACAGGTCAACACAACCCTATTCACTCTTTCAAGTTATTGCATCACCTTCCAGAAGATAAAAGTGATGTTTATGTACGGCAGGAGCATGACACAGCCGTAGAAATGGCTTTCAAGCATGACTCACAGTGCCTCATGACGCTATTTCAGAGAAAAATCATTTTGTGACTAATGTTTTGTCCAATCATAGCAGACTGATGCAAGACATTCAGAACAGTCGTAGTATATAGAATTACAATGGACAAACATTGTAATTTATAATGTGTACACATTCAAACACATTAATGAATTAAAGTATGCAATTAAAAAAAAAAATTGCCAGTGTTAAGCACCCAAAGTCTCATTCGCACATCCACATGGCGGCATTAGGTTTGCTGTATACAACTGTCAGATAGCACAGTGTGCTCTCACAGACATCAACATAATGCACATAAAATATAAAATAATATCACCTGATATAAAGCCATCAGACAGACACAGGCGGGTTTACATGGACACTTCTAATCTGATTAGAAAGATTCCATGTGGACTCTATAGAACAGTATCCAAGGAAATGCATTCATAAATGCCAACCAAAATGGAATATTGGGTTAAATAATCAGATTAAAAGTGTCCATGTAAACAGGGCACTGACTGGCTGGGGATGGTAATAAGATACAGTAAATAAATAGTAGGCTAGTACAATAGGAACAATACAAATCTGCATTTGTTATGGATACTGTACCTCTACTGTATGTGTGTTACAATATCAATGTCCTCACAGTATAGTATAATTACCTTTCGGCCCTCAATTGTGTAGAGTTTTTTAATGTGGCACTGCATGAGTTCAGACACCTCCTCCATGAACACCCGTAGACTACGCGCCGTCCTGCGGCTCAGGATGATTGAGCGCCTCACTGACGGATCAGTGTTCCTCACTAGTACGATGCGCTTTGGGTGCCGGTAATAGTGTGGGCTGACGTGCTCTGGCGGTGCCTCCTCAGGCCGTGTGGGCCTGCGGCGGCCGCTGTGCGGGCGACTGTGATGATGCCACACAGCTGGGCGCTTCCCAGCCACCTCCATGTTGATGGGCTTGGCGTGGCGTCGGTCGGAGCACAGGTAGCAGCCACCGTCCTCCAGCTGCTCCAGGCGCTTGATGTTGTGTGTGCCTCGCGGTGTGGTGATGGTACGCACGCCGAACGGCAGCGGCACCTTCTGCGAGAGGTCGTCCAGCAGGGCGTCGAAGCACTTGAAGCTGCGGTTGTGGATGGCCATGCGCACTCCGCCAAACTGCGAGTCACCACTCCTGTAGAAAGTGATTCGCTTGGCTGGGGTGGCGCCGGTCAAGTTGGTGGGGAAACGAGGTGTGAGGGCTGGGGGCTGCTGAGGGTCATTCTTAAACGGGCTGCTCGGGTCCGAGTAACCTGAAGGTCCACTGTGCATTCTGCCCACTCACGTCACACTGGGGACAGAATGAAGCATGATTAGTCATCACAGTAATCACAGCATTGTAACCACTAACAATGTTAAAAAGACCCTATGATAGATAGCACAGGATCAGCCTCTTCTTACTGTATAGAGTTACATCTGTATTCTATCATTGATGTGTAAGATAATGTTGCTACACAAGTAAGTGGTTTCTATCATTTTGATGAAAGAAAAATCTATCTATGCATAATAATTGATTGTTTGTTGATACACAATGATTAATATGATTACGACTGGACTATATATAGCCTACCAAACATCTATTTGGACTCTTTTATAACATGTTAGCTAGCAAACAAGATATTCTCTTCATTTGTTAGCAAACAATTCACACTGTCTTTAAAAACCTTGTGAGACAAGGCCATTTAAAGATTTAAAGTTTTCAAAGGATGTTCTATCCCCCCATTCAGAAGGAGACTCAATGGTCTACTTGATGACTTTCTCAATGAGCACATCCAGAATGCCAACACTTAATATGGACTTTCAAAGACTCCACTCTAGAATCTTTGCTGTATGTATCTCACATAGATGTGTGTCTGAAGTGCTTGGTTCTGATCCCAATCTCTCTCTCCAACACTCTACCTCTCATGACCGGTTAACTACTTGAGCAGCTAAAGGCTGCCAAATTTCTGTCTGTCAGTCTGCCTCTTCCCAAGAGGATTGTAACAGCAGGGAGTTTCTCAGTGCCATACTTGGCAGAGGTTTGGGGGTTAAGGCAACAGTTTTTCCAAGTAAGCTTTCCATACCAAAGCCATCACAAATAGACATGAAATCAACCTCGATATCACAATTGAAAAGTGTTTATATAATCAAGTCTAGAGCTTTATAAGAGAGTGTTACATAAGTGTCAAGCAAAGAAGACTCTTTAAAAGCTAAGCACGGTCCACTTGTCCTCATGGAGAAGATGGTGAACCTAAGTGTGAAGAGTGTCGGTCATATACAGTACAAGTATCAAACCTGCATGTGTTTCCATACATTTAAACTGAGCTCTCCTTACAGGCAAATGGCACTATAATTTGAACTCTCTTAATTACAGACAAGACAATGTTTAAGTAACCATGTCAAATACATTGAATCCACGTATTTTCAATTAACTGATTTACTGTATAGGATCTAACCCACAGTATATTGCCTTGTATTAATCAATAGTACCACTGATGTTCCAATAACAAAGGGAAATCATCTCTTTATATCTTATTGCTCAATCATGTAGGAGGAAACGTTTAAGAAGTAGCCCTAATATCCGCTGTCCAATTCAAACAGCTTGAAGTGAATTAGCATAATGTTATTCTGTGCCTCTCAACAAGCTCCTTTTCTCTGAGACAGAGAGTATGAAAAGGTTACATGGAACAAAGAATCTGAATTATCCAGACATCTTGTCCAGCACACAAATGAATCAACATCCTGTGATGTTAACACCTGACCATTATCCACATCCAAACAACCCATTTTGTTACTATACTGTACACATAATCATAGATAAAACATGTACTACTAACAGACACACACTGTATAATATTTTAGGCTGTGTGGTTTAGAAGAACGATAAACTTTATAAGGGGTGAAGGCGGAAAGCTGGGGGAAATACCAAGTCCAACTAGGTCTGTCTGTGGATTAATGGAGTCCTAATTTAAATTGCACTTCCATGCTCAGTCCTTTAATGTGGGTGTTAATCCAGTAGTCAGAGGTTAAGATGCCTGTGACGCACCATTAGAGATGTTTACAGTTACAACATGCACATTAGTAATGTACACAGATTTACAGATTCACAGAATTCACTCGTAGCAGACAACCAGCTCATAGTTTTATGCCATTTTGGTGTGACAACAATTCTGTGCAGCCAATACTTTAAAGAAAATTAAGTCAGTAGTCAGTAAAATCTCCTCAAACCAGGTATAAAACCTACCCTACCTACCAAGAGTCAGCACACATCCAATTTCCAACAGCATACCATGTCGCACAACGACTGCATCATAAATACACTACGTCTTGTACACATACTGTACCTACAGTAAAATAAGGTGTTCAAAATGCTATTAATCAATCGATTAATAAATAAAATAAACCAGATACCCTACTTACACTTTGCGTCTCCATGATCCAAACTGATACTGACAATCTACCGGCAGATTTTTACTCTCAAATGAGAAGAGACAGGTGAGCGATCTGAGCTCGACCTGTGCTCTTGTGAGCTGAATGTGGCCGCTGTAGTGGAGAGTTCAAAAGCCCTCCCACAAAAAGTCTAGCCACTAATCAGGGCCTTTGCAAGCTAAGGATAGAAAGAAAAGCCTCCCTAATCACCTTGAGATTTCACTGAAATCTAAGAAGGCCTTGGACACTCCACTCCGCCACTCCTGGATTGCATAAAAAGTCAACAAAGGTACTGGAGGAGTGAAAACTCCATAGATTCATTATCAAAACACACAAAACCGACACTACAAAGTTAATGTCATTAAAACATTACCTTGTGTTGTTTAAACTGCTGTTTAAAAAACACACTCTATAAGCATGATCTTGATCCTCTCTCACACCCTCGTGGCAGTAAATGTAAAACACACAAAGAACAATGGCACTACATGTGCAAACTGCTTGTTATCACGAGAGTAATGGAACAGAATTAAGTGTTTGTGTGGGATGACGGCGGTGGAGCATTAATAGACACTCCTATCCACTGGTAACACTGGTGACAAGTAAATAAGGCACAAATTAGATGGTGCGTGGGATGCATTTGAATTAGGCCTCCGTTATGGCTGAACAAATTACTGAATCACTAACATTACTAAAAGCTCGAGTAGCAACCCCAAGGCCACTCAAATTGTTCTGGACCTGAGCAGAGCTGAGCTTCGACAAACAGCTGAATGGTGGAGTCTACTGCACTATATCCAAGGCTGTGCCATAACAAAGGCGTTTGCATCATCTATTATTGTCATATGGATTGGTTTTTGAAAAGGTTAGCAAATGGTGGCTTGTAAAATAGCAGCTAAAACAGTAGTACTGTAGCAGCTAAAAACATGGCTGAAATTTGAATTGGCAACAACAAAAAAAAAAAAAAAATGCATGGCTGGTAATATGGTTGAATTCAGTAACACTCACTTCCACAGACATATAGCCTACTGCACGCAGGGAACAGACTGTGATTAAAGACATTAAGCATAATCCGTGGCACAGGTATACAGCTAGTTGGTACAGTACAGTACAGAGGAGTAGTGTATCAGACACCCTTAGAGATGTAGCATCAGATGAACTCTTCACCCTTCACCCAATAATAGAACAGATGCTGATCAGCATAACCTGACCAAAGAAAACAGCAACTGGGTTTCTGTTTCATACTAAAGACAGACAGTATACAGTATGTAGATCTGCACCTGTGCAATGATATAAGCATCTTTGGACTGTATGCAAATACAGAGTATATGGGTGTTAGGCATTAAAGCCTATACTAGCACTGACAGGTACTGTACGTGGCTTAGTATAATCTATGAGGTAATACTGAGCTTCATCTTCTACTGACCACGGTGAGAACTAGGCTATACACACACATGTATACACACTAGGCTATACACATGTACACACTAATATGAAGTGAAATAGAGGGAAGGAACATTCAGATGTGAGAGTTTAGATCAAGCATAATTTGGTTGTATGATTTATCATTTATGTCTTTCATTTATATGTCGTTTTACTGTTTTTTGTTGGTTTGTTACGTTTTTGGATATTAAAATTTGACAACAAATTGGACACATTAATAATTTACATACTACTTTAAAAATGTGAAATGGTTACTTATGTAATATTCTTTCATTTCTTTTTACACATTCTATGCCCAGTTACAGTTGCAATGTGGGGGTATTCTGTGTGTCTTTTAATATTTGCTTAGTTTTATTCAAAGTTTAGTTTAATAATGGGGATAACACTGAGTGGGTTTTTAAATGTATAGGAAGACAGGGCAGCGATATTTGGGGCAGTCGTGTTCTATCCAATCAGGAACAGACCATTCTGACGTCACTGTCTTAGGTAATATAGCCTACTGTACGTTCTCTACCGAGTTCAAAAGGGGTGACCTGGTATTCCTGTCCTGTTTGCTCTTGTTTCTGCTGGGAGGAAATAAGTGTTCCTGGTCAGCATTTTCAACTGCGTGACTTGGCATGTTCTGAATTACTGGTTCGTGACTGAGTGCTACCTCTTTTTTATCTTTCCCAATAAAACACAAATAGCTAGCCTAGAAATCTAGACGTACCCTAGCGGCTGCAAATTAATTTGCTCAGCCTGTACATTTATATGATACATTTCAATGATATAGGATGGCCTGCCAGGCTAATAAATAGCATCATTTGAATGCAAATGACTTCCATGTTTTGCATTTTTATATGTGATTAATAGAACATTGGGTGCCTTACAGAGAATAAGCTCAAACTATTTGATAAGCCATGTTCTAGGTCAGGAGCTTTTACCTGTTTGCTTTTTGTTTAATGTCTTTACCCACTTCTGTTAAACCAGATAATATTGACAGTAACTTAACAGTTTCCAGGGAGAACTAACCCATATTTCCCCGAAGGCCTACCAAATGAATGATATTTTTTAAAAGAGAGAGAGAGAGAGAGAGAGAGAGAGAGAGAGAGAGAGAGAGAGAGAGAGAGTTGGAGAAGGACCAGGAAATGACCTCGGGTTGGACTAGAACCCGGGTCCCCGGATTTATGGTATGACACAAAGGCCCACTGAACTATGCGCCTCCCGAAAAGAAAGGTTTTTAATTGGGCTTCTAATCAGATTTGGTTAGGCTAGAGTAGCCCTACCATCCCTGCAGCAGGTGATGCACTTAACAGGGAACAGCTAAAAGGGTCCCAACAGACCTCAATCTGAAACGCACACAAGACCCATTTCTCAGTCTAATTAATTACAGCACATTCAGCTGAGACTTACACAAGAGTTTCACTCCACTTGGCCATGTGTGACACATGTAGGCATCACACTACACTTCACAATATAACCGTCACACACACACACACACACGCACACAAGCACGCGCACACACACACACACACACACACACACACACACACACACACACGCACGCACACACACACACACACACACACAGCCCACACCCTGTTTAACATACGACAAGGCACAGCTGCATAGGACCCACAAGAGGATAAATGACATACACTCCTCCTACCTCCCTCCTACATATATCATACCATTCCAGTTTCATTTAACTTATTACACTGGTCTAGCCCAACCAGAACCAATTGGATTTTCTTTATGCAATTGGTGCATACAGTTGGTTGCAACATGAAATGTGTAAAATTCATCGCTAACATTAAATAAAAAATGCATACTCATGACATCATCAGCATCTAATTCCATGTATCCTTACATGAAAGAATTATGTCACTTCCACAACACCATTGTTATGCCTGACATCAAGCACTAAAATGTTGCAATGCAATATTTCAATATCTATATTTAGTCACTGAATAAATTGTCATACTCTATATAGCAGAAATGTTGAAGCAATTGGATCACATTCATCCTCAACACTTTACCTACTCATGATGGGAACAAGTCATCACGCCTACTGTACTTGTCTGCCAAATAAGTATTACTGCAACAACCACATGTGAACAACCTCTGAAGAGACTGATTGCCAATACAAATCTGAGGTTTGACTATCACTGAAAGGTAATAACTATGTGACAACTAGAGTAGCATGTGATTGTATCCTATCACATACATCTACTTTCTTTATGTGCTCTTGATGAGAGGAATTCTTTTACCATGACCTAGTAATCCATTTCCAGTTAGTGGACCCTATAATAATATAATTTCCATCTTTCAACCAATATAAAAAAGCCATAGCCTGTTTCAAGAAGTAATTGGCTAATTGAAGTTTGTCATGAGATGAAATAAATAGATTTATAACTCATAGCCTACCCTACTCTGCGCCAGTCAAGTATCTTTCCTGTTTAGATAGGCAACGAAACATATTTCATTTCTGGTCACTGATAACCTATGTTCTTCACACTTCACCTAACATGTTTATTTTGCGAATAAAAAATACTAGATTAATTATTTCAAATTTAGGTTGATGGTAAATCTAGCCTCGCCATTTGTTACAAGGAGCTGGATGAATTGACATTCCAAATGTTTCGAAACATATAGATTCTAATATCAACTAAGCAATCTTACCATTTCATCTCATCGACTAGATTTCAGTCCATTCTTTCCATCACAGCAACATTTCCATCTGATTGACATCTAGGCCAGTAGAGATACCTCCACGAAAATCCAGCAGGACTATTCAACAGATTTAGACTGCTTTCAATATTTGAGAGCCTACTAAACGTTGAACACAAAAAATCTGGTTTTAGTGGACTGTTCTCGTTGTCTAATGTCAATAGAAATCCACACTTCTCAGTAGGAGACAAGGTAGCTAGGCCTACATTGTTCTCGCTACTTTGACACCGATCGTTCCATTAGGCTAATTATCAAAGCAAGCGCGTCCAATTATGAAGAGGGAGTAGGGCTCATATGAAAGAGGATTAGGCTATGCTTGCTCGACCATCTGTACCAGTAGGATTTAACTATCTGTTTACCGTTTGTGCAAGGGGAATCACAGTGCTTTCTTGACTATGCCTACAGTTAAATTACTATTTAGTGCTAAACATGGGCTATTCAATAATAAAAAAAATGAAATAATTAACAATTAACTGAAATGTCTGGATCATGAACGAAACGAAGAAAAAACTTGAGAAAACTGATTTAATTGAAGAAAACACTGAATGGCAACCATGAAAATATTTGTCTGCCATATGCTTTTGCCTGTCATGGGTTAATAAAAACATTTTTAAAGATAAAAAAAAATCCCTGAAAAAAGTCCTGAAATCCCTGAAGTGGACATCACTCACGTGCTTGCATGAGAAATAAAGCGAACCTACCCAAGGTAACCTGGGCAACAAAACGCACCTGACAACACAAGCAATGGCCTCGCTAACAGCAGTAGAAATGCAACGGATTGCCAAAGCAGAGGTAGGCCGATACATTAGCCTACTTTAGGAAGATAAACACTTTCGACGTGACATAGATAATTCACCTCCTCTCTGGAAGTGTGTTCAATGCTAAACACATTTGTAGTAGTCACAACTTGAGATGCAACAAGTAGCCTAACTGTAGGGCGCAAATTTGCGTTACCATGCCTATTCTATACATTCGCTTACAGAAACAATATCCCAAAAAGCTTTAGCCTATCGGTATAGGTGTAGATCTGTAAGATTATTTATTCATGCTTATCCACTTACCGTTGGTTGTGTTCACCGACCTAATGTCTGTCAGCTAGCCTTAGCAAAGATACAGACTTGCGTGATGTGCAGTAGGCTACACTAGCGCAGGTGCCTGAAAACACATTCGGTTATTTTCGGGATAAAGATGGCATTTAACGTGTCACAGTTATAGATCAATGTAGTTGTTTTCCCCAATCGACCATTCATTTTCCAAGGTGCTTGCCAATCCTCTGGACGATGAGTAACATGCTCTCTGTGTACACACCAGAAACGACAGGGCATACAGCGACTGAGTGAGCATTTCCATTGGAATGAGTTTCTGGGCGACAGCCAGAGACAGCTTCTCCATCAGGAGTTTGTCTACGAGGTCACAATGTTCGCCGTGAATCGCGGATTCCCTTGGACAGCCACGTTTGAAGTCGCCAGAATGTCTAAGGAACTACTGCCGAATATGAGAGGTACTGTACACCGGTATTTGGGTTCACCGTTGTGTTTCAAGACTGAAACGCGTGAGCGTGCGCGCACGCGCGCTTGTGCTTGTGAGGTGACAACACTGGTTTGGGAGATTTTTTGGGAGACTGCTAGGCTACTCGAAAATGAGCATTAGGATTAAATAACTAGGAAACCATGATAAGCTACGCAGACTGTGTATTATTATTATTGTTTTTGTGCCATGTGCATTGTAAGATGTTTGTTGAAATGTTCCGCACAAATGCGCAAAAGCGCATGGTTTATTCTGTATGTCAGTTTCCAGTGGTGGCAAAAAATCTATATCTCAATCTAAGCTATGCATTAATGTATACAACGCGAGGTCACAAACCAGTTGGATAGTTTTTTTTTTTTTTTTTTAATAATTTGGGCATGATTAAGTGGTTCTCTGAATGGGCTTATCCCCTGGTATGAGCCTGTGCATCCTATTGCTTTTGCAACCCAATTACATCTCTCCTTTTGTCACCATCTAGGTTTGGAGATAGACCAAGCTATTGATTTGATGGCAGAGAGAGTATCAGCGTGTCTTCCAAGTCTGCCTGAAGTCCATCGTGCCACCATGTTCAACTACATTGCGGAGACGTATGTGAGCCACCAACAGCTTTACCAGGCCTTTCTGAACCTGCCCATCCCAACGAATCCTGTGGTCCAGCTCAGTGTGGAAGTGCCCCCTGTGCCTTCAGAGTTGTCTGAGGGCATGGACATCAAGGAGTGGGAAAGGCAGACTGCAATGGGCAGGCTGGCCTCCGCACAGGAGGAGAAGCGGTCTGAGATACGCCGTTTGAAGGAGCTGGCAGGACAGATGCAGCAGGAGCAGCTCAAAGCCGCGCTGGAGGATTTTGGTACAGAGGGCTGCCGAGGAAAACAGGTGAGGAATTCATAAACATGTATTCTTACCTGAGTCTTTCATCCCCTCCATGGTATTGCTTAGATGGACTATGTCTGTATTTCTGCTAAAACCATTTCTTGTTCATGTCATTACACGTGGTGCACCTGAAGAGTAGATTATTTATCAAGTGAATAACATAATTCACAAGAGTTGTAACAGATGTAATATGCCACATGATATGCCACATAGTGACAGGTCTGTTTCAGGAGGGTGCTGTTGAATGCAATTGGAGCTATGTATGATGGAAGGCAAACATGTAAAGTGTCTTAATGAATGTTGCAGTTGGATGTGCACAAGTTAATGATTTGCTTTTTTGACAGGAGGTGGAGAAGATAATCCAAAACTTTGTGAAAGCTCAAGGGGAGATGATCAAGGAGAGTATGATAAAACAAGCTGCTCTCGTTCATGAACTTTTAGAACTGAAAATACAAGAGAAA
The DNA here is from genome assembly GCA_027497455.2 of Sardinella longiceps. Lineage (NCBI taxonomy): Eukaryota > Metazoa > Chordata > Actinopteri > Clupeiformes > Clupeidae > Sardinella > Sardinella longiceps. Next base: position 30,261,914 of record JAODXP020000024.1, read on the forward strand.
TCCCTCACTGGGTCAGACCCTGGAGTCCCTTCAAGTCAACAAAAATCTAAAAAATAGCATTTCAAGAGATGCTTGTTTCATCTGAGACTGACTGCAAAAGGAAACCCTTTGATGTAGCAGAGTTCCTTTCTGTAATAAAGATTTTTTTTATTTATGGAAGTTGTAAGAAATCAAATCTGAAATGCTTGTAATATTCCCTCCAAAATGTGCAGTGTGCACACACAGTGAAGTAGCAGAGTACAGCACACCTCTGCAGTTCTCCAACAAATCAAAGGCCTGACAAACATCAGAGACTGACTGACCTTTTAGAGATGACTAAACCTTCGACTAGAACTCCGCATGTTGGCAGATTTACTACCTAAAAATAGTCTACCTGCCTTGTGGAAAAGCAGCTGTACATCAGTGTATGCTGACCAACTGGCTGTTGACAGAAATATTTTCTTGCTTTAGTGATAGTGAAGAGATACTAGGAAACTAGTGAGAAAGAGATTAAGTGGGATCAGAAAGCAACTTCAGCTCAGAATTAAAGCTGGGTTCTCGTGGGCATCTGGACATTTATGATTCTGGCTTTCACTGTAAGCCCTGACAAGATTGTTAGCTGAATTCTCACCATAGGTAATTAACAACTTGACTCGACTCAAGTTAAAACAACTGTATCTGATACAGATTACAATAAGGAGCTGAAATATATAGTAACTAATATGTTATAGACTCCTGTTGGGTTGTCTAAGGAAAGGAAAGGCAATGAAATGTCATGATTAAGGTTTTGTCGTGTTGTTTAGCAGTTTTGCAATGTGATAACAGAGTAAACCAACTGTCATGGTAAAGTCTTTTTTTAAAAAAACAAAAAACAAATGTCTTTTAGATCCTCCTTTTTACAGCTCTCAATGTAAGCTACATTTCACATTCTAGTCACATTGAGTGGCACTTCAATCACAGATTGGATGTAATTGCCCAACTGTTGTTCATGGGTTACCTGATGATGTAAATATAACCCCCACTCTCATGAAATGACTTATTGTAATGGTTTTGGCCCAGAGTCCCATTGTTCAGATATATTGAGAGTAAAGTACTTTACATTTTTGACATGAATTACATGAATTATTTAAAAGGTTTAAAACTTCAGAAAAAAAATAAAAATAAATAAGAAAGAATCAGTCTCTACTTTCAATAAGCAGTTGGGGTTTACAGTGTTGTTGCCAGTCAGTTTTGCCACTCCCACACTCTGGTGTTGTTCCAGAGATGTAACTGTGATCTTAGATTCCAGTAGAGCAGTGGTTCTCAAAGTGTGGTCCGCGAGCAAGCTCAAGTGGTCCGGGAGTTGATTACCATAAAAATATGTGAATTTAGCCTGTGTCATTATTTGAAGGCCAAAGAGTAGTTGTTCACTGAATATAAGAGGCAGAACTGTAATTCACTGTCTATATTCACTGTTTATTAAAGCATTTGAAGTGCCTACTCTATAAATTACTTGGTTAAAGGGTAACAGCATGTGACTTGGCGAGGGGGCGCGTGGGCAGGTGGTCCCTGAAAAACATTTTTTGGGCAAAGTGGTCCTCGGTCTGAAAAGGTTTGAGAAACACTGCAGTAGAGGTACATGCACGTCATGCAGGTGTTTCACCTGATCTTGCCCCGCAACTGAGGATTGCAGGCACCTGTAGTATAGAGACTGATCTGGCTTGGGGTATCTCAAAACTACAAACAGCAGTATTGGGGCAGGCAGTAATAATGCTTTACAAATAACATTAAAATTATATTAAAAATAGTATATCACAAGGTGAAGGTATACATATTTTAGTAAGGTATTCTGGAACATCATAATGCTTACTAAAATATGTATACTGACCCTAACCAAGTCAATGTTTAAGATTAAATGACCCACAACACCTAATGCAAATGTAACCTATGACCTTTAGATTTGTTTTTCTTTTCCAATGACATTGTTGCAATGGTGTATTATAATACCAGTCAGATTGTATTATATAGGTTATATAGGCTTTACAAACACCTACTAATGCTTACTTATTGTTAGCAATATTCTCCACATTAAATCACAATTTGTGAAATATTTATTCTTGCCATGTCATGAGCATCGCATTAATCACACTTTGAGATAAAACGATGAAATTTGGAAGTGACGCATTTTATAAAACGCATTAGAGATTAGACTACAGAAATGACAAAAGATCTTCATGAATTGGAGTCGAAGATTTTAATTTTCTGCTGAGGAATAGTGAGTGAAGAGGCATTAATACTGAGGAAAACAAAAATATTCAGCCCCTACCTTATCCTTCATGGATAAAACACTATTTATGATAAACAATTTATATGACAAGCGTAGAGTGAATTAAAAATGTCTCTACATTAGCTTAATTGAATTTAGAAAATAATAATTTAAAGAAAATGGACAGTTTTGAAATCTCTGAACATAAGTTAAAACATATTTTACCATTAGCTACAAAACAGACAATGTATAGTCAAGCACCAATACATCTTTAGGCATAATAATCCTCTGAAAGCAGGGGTCATACAAGGCGAGTGACTACATAGCACCAGCGGGACATTGTGAAATGTACCTACATACAAAAACTCAAACCTAGAATTACATTCTTGTTGAGTACAAAAAAAAAAAAAAAAATTAAATTAAACCCTGGTTATTTTACTTCATGAAGCAAAGCATCTGAAGAGTGCATTCTAAAAAAAAAATAATAATACAAATAATAACAACAAAAGACAACAAATTGTACTGCAAGTTCAGATTGCTATCAGCAATAGGAATAATTACTAAAACCTGCTTTTTATCCTTCAACAATCACCTTTTGACAAGACTGGATGTTTGGTTATAACATGGACCCTAAGACGTGAACATCATTCAGTTGTGGCTGCTACAAGGTAGCCTGACATAGCCCGCCCATAATACGAATGTTCATCCGTATCCATGGTCTGGGAACGGTCCTCTGGGGCGTGTTTACATCGGTAGAGAGTCTACCGGCCAATAAGCGAAGCTGATTAGACGAGCTTTCCAATCGTTTCAAACCAGGAGTGAATGCCCTCCCCTCCGCAGTACAATCGCGTCAGGTTGAAGAACCTCCAGACAATGAATACGGATGAACAGCAGTATTATGGTCGGGCTATGTCAGGCTAGCTACAAGGCATACTGTATGGTCACTTGGCAGACTACCGCTACATTTTTGGTTTGACAGACACTATTTGGTTGACAAAGACACATCACTGGTAAAGAATGTGTATTTTTTGGAAGATTGTAAAACATTCGCTGTACGTTCACACCAAGGGCTACTAAAGCTACAAAATTGCTTTTGTAGCTCAATGATGCATTAAGATTTTACAGCTGAAACGCGTCATAGCCAATTTTCATAAAGTTGACAGTTTTTTTTTTTTTTTAGCTTTTTTTGCTCAAATCGCCAAACTTTTACAGCTGGTAGCTTTTGTTGCTCTTGCCCATAGAAAGTGAATGGCTTCCAGCAATTTTACAGCTTTAGTAGCTCTTGGTGTGAACGCACAGTTACTGTAACATTCTTGTATCCCTTTTGACCTCCCAAAAAGCTTCCATGTACTGTATGTATGGGCGACATCAACTGTCAAACGACACACAGAAAGTGAGACGGACAAATGTTCTCTAACATTCCTTTTTTTTTCTTTTTGGGAATGACACAACTAAAAAAAGACCCGACTGTGAACTGAAAAAATATTTACATTCCTCCGGGTCTACGGTCCCTGATAGTTTGAACTGCCCTGTATTTACAGAACCAATACCACGGTTCTATGGAGCTCAGTTAGCACTGGCTATCCTCGACTCTGACCCAATGAAGTTCAACATGGTCTGCACCAACTCAGGCAGGTCATAGTCATGCTTCCAGCCCCAGTCCTTTCGGGCGTTACTGTCATCAAAGTTCATGGGCCAACTGTCCGCTGAGGGAGAGAAGAAACAGCGCAAGAGAGGCGGATCAGTCAAGGATTCAAACGCTCCACAGCTACTGTAGCTACTGTGCATCCTGGTGACCGCTAGCAAAAATTATATAGTGTCATGCCTTCAAGGACACTAACTGACTACCTGTTAATAACAGCCAACATTTAGGACACTGATAACGTCTAAGAGCAAAGACCTTAATACAAGTGAGAAGTAGCAAATAACATAATATCTGCACACAGCATACCATTCTAATCTATATTAATTACCAAATAATGAAAGTTATCTACAGTATGTTTTGTGGTTCACTGTGTAAGAAATAACACAGTGGCACTTCCCTGGCCCTTGAAGGTGGTGTGCATTAAGTGTGTATGTGTATGTGTGTGTGTGTGTGTGTTTGTGTGTGTGTGTGTGTGTGTCACTCACAGTGGCACTTCCCTGGCCCTTGAAGGTGGTGTGCATTAAGTGTGTGTGTGTGTGTGTGCGTGTGTGGGTGTGTGTGTGTGTGTGTGTGTGTGAGGGGGGTGGGGACACTCACCTATGGCCTGCCTGACTGGGTCAATGCGGTAGGTGACCTCCATCCCTGGCAGCAGCTTGTGCAGCTCCAGTACCAGCTCCTCCGGCGTGAAGCTCATGGCGTTGATGTTGTAGGTGCGCATGCTGAGCGACTCCGCCGGGGCCTCCATCATCTCCAGCGTGGCCCGCAGGCAGTCGGTGATGTACATCATGGGCAGCCGCGTGTCCGGTCTCAGGTTGCACTCAAACTTGCCCGTCTTCAGGGCATCGTGGAAGATCTGCACTGCATAGTCTGCCGGGGGAAGAGGAGAGGGAAGGAGGGAATGGTTACGGCCTGACTGGTTACCTGCCATGACTACAGGAGAACAAAAGTATGGAGTGCAGAGCTCAGAAAGTCCTACTATTGAACCACTGTACTTGGAATGCACTGATCAAACACTTCTAAACTCTTGCACTTGCTCTTCTATTAGCAAATGGCACTCCTAGTAGGCTTTTACTTGTATTGAGTTGCAGCTTGATTGTTATCCCTCTTTTGGAAGTCGCTTTGAATAAAAGCGTCTGCTAAATGCATAAATGTAAATGTAAAATGTACTGATTCAATCTGTACACACACGTAACGAAGAACTCATCAAATCTATAATTCTGTTGTTAGAGGGCTTCACAGTCTTTCATTTGGTATAAAAAGTATGAAAATCCATTCAGAACTGAGTATGCTACCATTTTTAGTACCTGAACATAACTACAGGTTGAATGTGCTAAAGTTTTTCTTTAACACGGGTGATTCCAGTAATCTACTAATGATCTGGTGGCAGAGGAATTAGAACAAGCTAATAAGATTCAGCTGATCTAGTGAATGGTTGGAGCAAACATATGGTAAGGACATTCTCAAGTCGAATGTTTACATCTCTAGTGGAATGTACAGTAAAGGTGTGAAGGCCCACCTGTCGTCCCTCCTCCAGGCTGGGAGTCTGCTGAGATGATGCCTGGGTATCGCAGACAGCGAAAGTCAAGCCCATACCTATGGTGGTAATACTGAAAAAGCAAAGAAAATTGATTGCATTCAATGGTTTTGATATACAATTGTCCTTTTAATAACTATACTATAACATTTGAAATATGTATGTATTATATGTGTTTAATATATGTAAATTCTGCATGTTCATGTCTTTGGAAAATCCCTGAATAGCCAATGAGAAAATACTAGAGCAGAGATGCTTGCTTGCTTGCTTACCTCTCCCATGAGCTCAGCATGCACTTTGGACACACCATAGATGGTGCGTGGCCGTTGAATACAGAGGTCGGGAGTTGGGTTGCGGGGAGAGGAGGGCCCAAAAGCTCCGATGGTGCTGGGAACAAACAGGCGTAGGCCGTGCTCTGCAGCAATGTCCAGAATATTGTGCAGGCCTGTATGGGAGAAAAGAAGTTTTGAGGCCTACTTACTGTACAGCACATACTTGTCACTCCTGGACTGCATGCATCTACAGTATGTGCTCTTTCTTTTCAGATCTTTATGTGAATTCTCTAATGGAAAGGAGCTAAATGCTCTTGAAGTAGCTTTGATCAGCAGGTCTGAAAAATAGCATGAATGACAGACTAATGCAGTGTTTCTCAAACTGTGGGGCGGGCCCCACTAGAGGGGCGCAGACACATGACAGGTGGGGCGCAAGACATGTCTTTGCGATCGACCGTTGTCACACCATGCCCCCCGAATTTACAGCTATTCATCAGATAAGCGCATATGACAGTAAATTGAGCTTTCCGTGTTATTTGCTAGTTATAGTAGCTTTCCGTGTTATAGTAGCTTTCCGTGTTATTTGCTAGCTAGTTATTTGCTATTTGAATTAGTAACATAAAAATTCTAACATTGACAAAAATTGTGCACAAATTGAGCCTTTCTGGTGGGGCGTGAAAATTCTCTGCCTTCCAAAGTGGGGAATGACAGAAAAAGTTTGAGAACCACTGGACTAATGGACTAGAGAAACAGCTTCCTCACCAGTAATGTTGACATCTCTGGCCAACGAAACATTGGCCTCCCCCACTGCACTCAGAAGAGCACTGTAGTGAAATAGCCAGGTGATGCGGTTATTCACCACAATCTCACGCAGGTTTTTGTAGTCAAGTATGTCTGAGTAAATGAAGGGACCTGCAATTGAAAAAAAAAAGTTTTAAAAAGCAATTTACACAGGAATGTACTTTTTTTAAAGATATTTTTTTGGGCTTTTTGCCTTTAATCAGACAGGACAGTGTAGAGATGACAGGAAACAAGTGGGAGAGAGACGGGGTGGGATCGGGAAACGCTCTAGCCACTGAGCCACAGCGCCCCCAGGAATGTACTTTTTTTTAACAATTCATTAGTTACAGTACGTAGCTGAAACCAGACATTTGTTCTTATCCACCCAATAAACTCACCGCTGTGATATACATCACTAGGAGGCTTTCTGATGTCTGACAAAATGACATTATTCTTTCCAAATTGCCTCCTGTCGAGAAAAACAGCAGCAACAATTAGACTCAGTGTGTGTAATTACTAAAGTAAACAGTGACAAATAATTACACTCCAAATGAGGTGGAACATGCAATAAATTATCCACAATCACAAAAGAAACTGTAGCCATGCAGTGACTCTTCTTCAGCCATATGCTGTGCTGCATACATAACTTGAGAGTCTAAAATTAGTTCTTACCGCAGCATCTTGGCGAGCCCCACCCCCAGCTGGCCCAGACCGCCTGTACACACAGACAGAGGATAGAGACAGGGAGGAGAGGAGAGGAGAGGAGAGGAGGAGGCACAAGGAAGGAGAGGAATAAGTCAAACCGTTGCTGTGGAGATCACAAGTCACTGAGCTCAGCTGGTAACCATAGTGACAAAAAAATCACGATTTCATGCTCATGGCCAACATCTTCCAAGAATTTCTCGAATTCTCATATGGTTATAACCATAATTAACTACTGCATGTAGCTATAAAGTATACTTATTCATACCAGTGATAAGGACTTTGGGGTGATCTGTCTCGGAAAAAGACACTGAGTGAAAGCCTGCATCCGAGGTGACCTGACGAGGCGAGAAGCTGATGCTGCGGGCAGACACGGCCAGAGACTCGCATCCGCAGCCGTGCGTCCTGAGTGCGTGCCGCACCAATTTGCTAAGCGCTCGATCCATGGATTGTTTTAAAGTGTCCTGTTAAAGACAGTAAAAGATTAATTAAAGACAGTTTGATGCAAGACACTGAACAGTGACTACATGTGAAATTGAGACTCAGAGGAGTTGTTGATAATGTACAAAGGACAGACTACATAACGCACACCGCAGTAGGTATCTGGTAGAAGACGCAGCACGTCACTAAATCGCCATCTCCTGGCAATATGAAACATCGGTTCTTCTCAGATGTAGTGCACAGGAAATTGGTAGTAGAGCATTAGTAGGAACCATGAGCAACTTGGAAGGGACAACTTTGCCAGACATTAGCCTAAATCATATTATTAAGGCCAGTTACTCTGCAGGTAGAACAAAAAAAAAACTACAAACGCCGTGCATCTCCAACATCTCATCTTCTTCAGACTCACCATTACCATTTCTTAGAGGTAATTTCTCTTTTGACAGTGCATTTCCAATAGCCTGAAACTGGAAATAGTCGCCACAACTGTAGACTGGCCTGGAGCGACTACACATGGAACTGGTAAGTTAGCTAGATACATTGTTGCTTACTTAGCATATTGACCATCAGTTCCCAACACATGGTTGGCCGCTAGCTAACATTAGCTATTTAAAGGATATCCTATGTCTGGCCGACTGGTAGGCTACCAGAGATTTTGTAATCGTTCATCATGCATATTTTCCTGTTTCTTGATCATTTACTTTGGCTAATGGAAACGACCTTATATTGGCTCCAGCAAAGTTTCAACTTAGAAAAAAAACGGACATTACCTCGCTATCAATGGGCTTGCTAACATTAACTACCGGCTAATGTGTGTCCAGTCCAGCATCCCAGAACTACAGTGCCATTACCTAACATGATCATTTTTGAAATTCTGTATGAAATAAGCAAGTACTATAATAGACTAAAGTTACCTACGCTGTGGCTGAAAAGAAAGGTGTGCGAGCAGTGTGTCTCGTTCTGTAAATATGATGCCGGTTATCTGATGCTCCCGGGGTCTGCCTCCTGTGCGCCGCTCCGATATGTTGCATCAGCTCGAGAGACACGCTTATCTTGAGGCTACCAGAAGCAAAGCCGGTTTCGACTCTGATTGGTTGCCGCCTGAGAGGCGCGGTCTAGCAAACCCCCTTTTACGTCATTTTAACTCGTGCACTGCCCAAGCTTCAAGAATGTGAATGCCAGCTGGAAATAGATGCAGTGACGTGTCATATCTTATCTATGCTTAAAGGCTATCTAGACAGCTTTCATGGCTTTATTATTATGCTAGAACTGTGGGCAACACCATTACAAAGCTTCTAGTCAAATAGTCTAAAGTAAAGGAAACAGACACAAGTTCATGGATCTTCATCTGCCTAGAAGGCTAGGCTATATTTCAAGTCTGCATCCAGACCATTAGGCTCACAGATAATACACACGATTAGGCCTATACCCAATTATTAGTGGTCTGTAAGCCCACCATGATATTTGTCAAGCAAGCCACTTGCAAAGTTTCAGAACCAGCCTTCAACAAACTGCCCACACGCACATTTCTGTCACTAAAATACCCTTTCAAAGGCCTTGGGAGTGGGCTTGACTGTCCCATCTTCAGAGATTGGTCCATGCAATTCAGACCTGCTTGGACCTGTTACCACTACTATGGTCACTGTGCCCCTCTGGAGCATAATTCCATATGGCGCCTACATTGCAGACATTTTCATAGGGCCAAGCTCTACCAGTGCAATCTGGACACACACTGATTGCCCTGCAATTAGAGGTGCTAAAATGCACAGCGGCATCATAAATAAAGAAGAAGACCAGCTTGAAACATATGGACTCCGCCATGTGAGCCCACTTAGAGAGACACCAGTCCAGATGGGCACTACCTCCACCTGTGCAACGTTGGCTAATCAAACGTGGTATCCACTCGCTCTCCTCCTGCCTCAGAGTTGTCTCCCTCTTGCCACAGAACACACACAGCATGCTCAGTTCACTCAGGTAGAATTAACTCTAACAAACACACACTACAGCTTTACCATGTTTAGGGGGATATTGCTGGGTAACCATTGGGGAACCTTGGGGCCAATAACACCATCTGTCTCTTGATGGCCAGCACCCTGGTTGAGGTATGTAGGCCAGAGTGACGTAAACGTGGTCGAGTAAATCATGCAGAAACGTGAGTCTGCTGCCAGTGAAGCGGGGCGCATGCCACAGGCACCGCACGGCACGGCACACCTCCTCATGTGAGTGGCCCCTGGGGCTTGGCCACACACTCTCCTCATGTCAAAAGAATGTCAACTCAGACATCTTGTAGGCCTATGTTAGGAAGCTAAACCAGAGGGAAAATAAAATTGTAACAAAATTGTTGCAAAATTGTAATAACAAAGCCTAAAAGTTTTGGTCAGTTTTTTTTAAACTGAGGACATTTCGGGACTGTAAATAATAAACAAATGTTTAAGACGCATATTATTTCTTACCATTTAAACATGAAGCCGTAGCCATTCTGACCGTTTGAAGCTATTGAATATGAAATATTAGTATAAATATTTACTATGGAGGAAGTTTCCACTGAAATTACATTAATGAATGGTGCATTGACTCTCATGCATGTACTAGGCTATACAAACCTGTGAAAGGCCTCATTGATGAGGTGGCCCACTTTCCCTCTCAAGGCAAAACATACTGTAGGTAGCCAGAGCGTCTGTCAGTGCTATATTTGAACAGGGAGACGGTGTGTGCAGCTCGTGAGCATACAGTACGTGTCCTCAGGGAGTGAGGGGAGTTCAGTCATGGTGGAGGTTAATCTTCAACGTGACTGAACTCTTCTCCAGTGAATTTCCTATAGGCCAGATGGTGGTCTCCCCTCTCCAGTGCCTTATTCAGATGTTATACCATTGAAATTACACATGGTTTAGCAAGGTAACGCTTCTCCTGTTTCCTACAAGAAAGTCTCTTAGGTTATAGCTTCAACTTTTGGGTTTTAGTTCCAAAGGAGTGGTATGGATTTAATTCCTTATTTCTTGTGTTAAAATATACTGTATGTCTTGAAATATGCCTTAAATAATATTATTATTATTATTATTAAATAATATTATTTTAAACACAACAACAAAACACATGTCAAGAAAAGAGGGAGAAGAGAGAAGAAGTCAATATGGCATATGGTCATTTTTTGCATGTTACAGTTTCAGTATTAGATTGCCCAAGACATTGACCTGAAGTGCATCAGACTGTCATCAGACTGTTATCTGTCTAGACTTGTGGGAAATACCCTGTTATTAAGACAAACATGGGGAGCCAATGGGCACTGAGCAAGTGTGTCCATCCCACATACAGAGCTAAAATTAGCATTAGCAGACAAGGACAGACTGCCCTACCTCATTTAATCATCGTGTAATGTTTTTTTTATCGCTTAATTGGACCCCTCAAGGACTAAAGAGAAAGCAGATTTAATTCTTTATTGATGATTAGCCTATGCTATAGAAACTTTATTTGAACACTAAACTTACTAAATAGCAAAGTCATGTTTTAAGAAATTATTCACGTCTTTCACATGTTTCATACTTGCAGTCACGCGCATAAACACATTATGTATTGATATGTGATGTAATAATGTGTTTCACCACTAGTTGTCAGTGTGGTGTTCAGGCCATAACATGGTAGAGGGGAGTTATGTACCTCAATGCAGTCTTCCAGTAAAGTTCTAACTGAGCAGTACTCGGTGTGTGTGTGTGTGTGTCTCGTCAATACAACATACAGTACACACACACACACACACACACACACACACACACACACACACACACACACACACACACACACACACACAGATATTAACTGATATGAAACAGATATGAACTGCCTAGGCTATGAGGAGGAATTTTCTAAATATGCCAGTGGTAAGTCTGCTTCTGTTTCTGTCATGGACAGAAATGAGGAATTTGACATCTCCCTGCCCAACACACACACACACACACACACACACACACACACACACACACACACACACACACACACACACACAGTTCTATATAGGGTGACCAACATCACAACATAATGAAGCTAATCACATTGTAATATTGTAACAACTACTTTAGAAAAAAAAAAAAATCTTGAAAAGACATGAAATAATAACAACTGTTTTATATGAGAATGACTGCCATTGGAATTGGAGTACAGGTGATGCAGCCACCTTTGAAAATGAATAACAATTAGCCTATCAAATAGAATAACAGAATATAGCACATCAGCACAATAACAGAACATACCAGAATGAAAATTAAGGAACAAGTGACCTTGAGAGAAAAAGGAGATGGGAGCATGACATCAGAGTTAACAGTAGGAGTAGTAGAGCTGGTGATGGTGAAAGCATCTGTGCGGGTCCTTCATCAGGCAATATGATGAGAAGTATGAGGTACCTGCACAGTGAGTAGCGGTAATTGTTGTCATGGAAACTAGCCATCACATTCCCTTGGGCATGATAAGACATGGGGAAGGGGCGTTTTAGGGATGTGGTCCTCCTTGTGGGAAAGCCATGTGCTGATTGTAATATTCTGAATTAGCCACTGGGTGCTGCTGTTGCATGGCACGGCTGTATAGATTGAATCAAAGGGATTTTATGACAGTAGGAGATAAATGAACAATTTGCCATTCACCTATAGAATCTCTGTGTTTATTCACTTCTGTGCTAAACAGTGCAACATAATTTAATTGATCAATAGTTACTGAAATACGTAATTAAGAAACATGACTTTTAAATACATTTACAGATTTTTGGAAGCAATCTCTTCAATCTTCTCCCTCTCCACCCACCCCCCCCCACCCACCCCCCCCCACACACACACACACACACACACACACACACACACACACACACACACACAGCAACAGCCCCATAACAGTTGGTTGGGGGGTCATAGTCAAATGCACACATATGTTCATGGCTGATTAACCTGGCCCTAACCCCAGCCAAATGCTGTTGGAGACTGTGGAGTCTGGGGAGAATTGGGCAAAGAGGAGTGATATGGCATAATGAACTGGAAACAGACATCAGAAATCTAAATCTTTGCTCTCCATGTGGGAATCAAGTTCTTGTACTTAATTTATTACACAAATCCAGGGTTTTGATTTAAACATTGACATGCTTTCACAACACAGCAGCCCCCAGGTCATTTCACACATCCTCATCTTCCTGACCCCATCCACCATTTTGATTCAGAGACGCGTGTGAGTGCCTGCCATAGAGCAACATGAAGTGGAAATGCGAGCTAAAATGTCTTCAGTGCTGTGGCAGCAGTGAGGAGTTGCATTATGGAACAATCATCTAATCCATTAGAGTATCCAGCTGTCAGTGATGGCATGAGGATGCATGTCCGGCCTCTCTCTCTCTCTCTCTCTCTCTCTCTCTCTCTCTCTCTCTCTCTCTCTCTCTCTCTCTCGTTCTCCTTGCCTCCCAATTCCTGCCTGGGCCACAAGCATGTAAAAGCAACCTGCACCTCCCGGGGATCCCCCAGCACACACACACTCTCTCCCTCCATGCTCTCTCTCTCCCCCCTCAGTTTAACCCCACGCCCAGCCCCAGGGAGAATCACTGCTGCTGCATTTGCTTTCATCAAAATTTCATGCAGCTGAGGAGTGAAGAGGGAAAGCCACGCCAAGAGCTTTTTTTTTTTTTTTTTGCAAGCAGAGCTGAGGTTTTGAGTGGTCCCTCTACTCCCCCCTGCAATGGATGGGGCTAGAGAGGGGCCTCTACGAGAAAAGGTGCTTTGCCTGGTTCCTTCCAGGCCAAAGCTCTCAGACAAGAGAGAGAGAGAGAGACAGAGAGAGAGAGAGAGAGAGAGAGAGAGAGAGAGAGAGTCTATGTTCTCCCAGAGCGCAGTCTGTTTCTATCTCCTCACACGTCCTGGTTAATGTTTTTTTTTTTCCTTCGTCTGGCTGCTGTGACTTGGAGAAGCCTGGCCAATGGGAGATAACACCACAACATATCGCTCTGGAGAGAGAGGAAGATAGACGGAAAGATTAAGTCTGTGGGGGTGAGGGGAGCTCTGCAGCTATCTGCTCCTCTAATGCTGGAGTTGTTCCCATTTTTTTTTCTTTTTTAATTCAAATAAATTAATAAAAAGATTAAATGTACAAAAAAATTGTTATTAAGGCATCAAATCCCTGAACGCCATTTTTCCGTGCAGCAGGACACCAAGGATATGAAATGACACCAGCTTCAGTGGGGGAAAAAAAGAGGAGATTTGCAGCCTTGGTTTGGTTAATATCCTTCCTTCTCCAGTTTCTAGGGTGTGATTGTGAGAGCACATGCTGCAATTAGCAGAGTATGGATAAGTCACGGGTGCCCCTTTCAGACGATCCACGGTGTCTGTGCAAGGATTTAGTCTGCGCGTGTCCCATGGGAGGGTAATGGGAGAAGAGGGGCTTTTATAATGCCTGTGTGACAAAGGGCTACACTGGTGTCTCTAATCCGAGCTGTTTCCACTCTGCTTCTGACAATGGCTGAAGGAGATTTTCTAGGCCTGAGAAATGGAGGGGGATGTGGCAGAGACGACTGGAGACGACTTTCACATGCAGCAGCCAGCAAATATCTATCCGCACATACAAATGCACATGTGCAGGCACAGGAATCTCTGTGTCACACACACACACACACACACACACACACACACACACACACACACACACACACACACACACACACACGCATAGCCTACACAGAGAGAGAGAGAGAGAGAGAGAGAATATAGGATTTAAACGATAGACAATAAATCACACTCACATACACACTTCCCATATATGGGCACACAAAATGGCACATTTATGTTAGTGCTTGTAACCTCTGACTACATTGTGTACATTGGAATTCTGCTGATTCAATACAGAAGAGTATGGATGAATAACTCCCATGATTAACTTAAACTACAACTAGAAAAACGCTAAAAGGAAACATCACCATCAGAGTATCTGGTAAAGGTGTCATGAATGCGGTGAAATATACTGTACAGACCAAAACTGCACTTCCTAGTACAATCGCTAGATGGCAACAGCACTGAGCTCGTAGGGACAAAAGTGATGGAGCTGAGAGGCAAGGTGCACTACTATGCGGTCAGCATCCTCCTCCTTCGCCTCATTACTGGAGCAATCCGGCCAGGACGGTAGATCATTTAGAGCAGCAGCAGCAGCACAGACATAAGCATTTAAACTGCTCCGTCCGCCGAAGAAATCGGATGACTCAGTCGGGCTTGGGGTGCTGAGCTCACCTGGATGTCTGGTGATGATGCTGCGAGGCAGCCGACCTGACCAGAAGCTTTTATCCTCAGCGCCAGGCTCGATTGGACATCCCTAAGATCCGAGATGAGATCGCATCCTTACCCGAGGTGAACCATGGCATAATTAACTATGATGGGGTGCATATTGGGAGTGTCAAAGTACAGGTATTTGGGAAGTGACGTCATCAGCCCCGGAAGGCGGACGGGGTGCTTGAGAGAGCAAGATGGCAGCGAAATCTGATGGTGTGGGGGTCGCTACCGGTTTCGCCCAGCTACACAACCTGGACGAGGCGGTGGCGGGCTGCGACGACGATGGCTTGGACAGCGCTGCTATACACATCTGCCACTGCTGCAACACCTCGTCCTGCTACTGGGGGTGTCGAAGTGCCTGCCTGCGCTCCCTCCTGGGGAAGGGGAGCGGAGGCAGGCGGCCGCAGCAGGGCGAGCGCCTGTGGCTGGACTGCCTCTGGATCGTTTTGGCAATGCTCGTCTTCTTCTGGGATGTGGGGACGGACTTGTGGTTAGCTATGGATTACTACTCCAAACGGGACTATCTGTGGTTCGGGCTGACCCTTTTCTTCGTGCTCGTACCCTCGGTTCTGGTCCAAATCCTCAGCTTCAGGTGGTTCGTACAGGATTATACGGGGGGTGGTTTGGGGGCAGTGGAGGGTCTGAGCAAGAGAGCCACCGCTGGTTTGAGCTCGGGCATCTACGGCAGGGACAGATGCTGCCAAATCTCCGTGTGGATGTGGCAGATTTTTATACACATCATTCAAATGGGACAAGTGTGGAGGTAAGGAATCGTGTTTTTTTAAACAGATGGTTTCCCCCAAGTTATTTCACCCCTTTACCCCAATCCAAATTGCAAGCGTATCTCCCTGTCACCTGGAATAACCTGATGGCTCTGAGCAGATAGGTTCACCTCAGACTTTAAGTCGCGCACACAGACGGGTGTGACCATCTTTTTTGCGCTAAGTTCAGTCTAATCAGATACATTCATTTCTCTTCAATAAGCCTACGTTTAAATCCCAATAATTATGGACCAATTGTTCTCACTACTGTGAAGCCAAGTTTGCCAAAAGTTTTCCAGACGAGATGAGTGCGATACGCAGAGGCGACAATAGTTGCAGATAGAGCGCATCTTTGCAGAGCGCGCTCGCACAGTGAGTGAGTGAGTAGCTCAAACAGCTGTCATGTCTCTGCTCCATGACATCAGCGGTGTGTGTGTGTGTCTACCTGCCGCGGCATCGCTGGGCAAGTGTGTGTTGAGTAGAGAGCTCGTGCGTGTGAATTCAGCAAGCCCGCAGTATTTGCTGCGGTAGGCGCGAGAACCCTCCCTGGTCTCGTGAATATGAGCAATATTTTTTTGCAGATTCAGTTTGCCCAGAAATGCTTGTCCGGTTGATTTATTTCCGCGCCGAATTCCCGTGCATGGATGTGACAAGCGAGAGCTTGCGGTCGGGAAGGGGGTAAACGCTGGTTATTGCTTCTATTTCGGTCGACGGTTCATGTTTATTCTGTGATGCTGTGATTTTAATGCCCCAATAGGCGATGTGCTACATATTTCATCGATTATGGGCATCATCCGATCCAATACTTCTCTAAAACCACTGGCGACCGAAGTCCATGCATCTGGCAGGCGTTAATGACGTAACGTTAAGGTGTGATGGTTGGCATGGGTACAAATTAGATGTTAAACTAATTCAGGGTGTCATTTATATAGAGGCGCGTCGACAGACGTTTGGTAGCCTAGTGCAGCATCCCATTAGTGGATGTTCCCCTGCTCGTGCCCAAGTGTCATACATGTAGGCTAAGACATTTTCTCGTCCTATAGAAGTTAGCTTTGTGAGTTGACTATATAGCCTTCATTTGCTGCTTTCTTCAATTGGTTTGAATTGGAAGGGGGAAATGGTGTCATGATGCAAGGGCACAAAACAAGTCTCTGTCCTTTGATCATAGACAAACACTGAGACATCATCGGAGCCTCCCCATTCGGACTGAACCCACCTGCTCCTGCGCACAACAGCTCTATTGCCAGCAGCCTATCGTGTTCAGGGTCAATCAGTTTATCTGGCGCATCCCCGACGTACCGCTCATTCATAAGGTCCCGCGGTTGTGTTCTCCATTGAAAGACACCCGCAGTCTCTGGCTAAAAGTCAGTCTGGGAAGGTGGAAGTAGTAAAACTACGTGAGAGATGAGATTTATCATTTCATGCTGTCCAAAACTCTCTTCTGGTTTCTCTCCAACTCGGTTTTAACCAAGAAGCTGCATAGCTTTTGTCAGGTTCTCAACTTGTTCTGAAAACAATCTTTGTTCACTAGATTATAACCAAAATGAAGTAGCCTAGTGATAAATCTGTAACAATGTAAGCCATGGCAAATTGTCTAGACCTCCACAGATCACTGACCAATCTCTCATAGGTCACCTGTCCTGGCTGATAGACAAGTCTGAATAGTCGCCAGCTAAGCCTTCTGTCCTAAAAAGAACAAACATCAATACAGTGATGAAAGTCAATGATATGTGCAAACTGTCAAATCCCTCACTTGTAAACATCATCATGAATCTCTGACCTTGTGCAGAGGATTATGTAAGAGGATTTAAAACCGCATGCCGGTGCCGTCCGTTGATGGCCAACTATGTGTAAGCTCCATCTGATCCAGAAACAAGTATAGGCACTTAGGCAAGTCCACAGGTCTTTGTATGGGGTGGGGGGGATATTTGAGTAGAACACCATAATAGCATGCATAGTTACCCCGCTGTTTCATACACTTGGCACTGACTGTGTGTTGCTGAAATTAAATTGACCCCCCTGGTGTTCTTTTCTCTTCTCTTTCCCCCTTGATTTTAATCAAACAGTGCCGAGCTGTGTGGGTTTGGGCGACGCTTTGACCAGGGTATTAATTTTCACATTAGCACTGCTATAAGAGAAGGGGGTAATCTTCATGCTTTGCTTCAGGAGCAGGCTGCAATTACATGGACATGTGTGGAGCTTCTGCAGCACACTGATGTTCTGGTGGTGGTGAGCTTTGCTGCAGCCGCCGTCCCATTTTTACTAACACTGATCCATAGGGTTAGACGCCGTTTCTGTCGCTTCTTTAAGCTGGGTCTCTCTCTCTGCTTTCTTCTTTCACTCACCACTTATCAAACACTGTTTTTTTTACACCACCAATGTACTGTCTCTCTCGTTTCTCTTCTCTCTCTCTCCCTCTCTCTCTCTCTCTCTCATGTTCTCTTCCTGTAGCCTTGCCATCAGTCCTTGAACAAGCCATCATGGCAGGCAGGCAGGCACACACACAAGTGGTCCATCTCTGTCCCATCCAGCTTAAGTAAGAAATGAATCAGGCGTGGAGTAATTAGGATGGGGAGGGCAGCATCATGCTCCATCCATCCCATCTCAGCACCACTCTCCTCCCTCCCTCCCAGCAGCCCTGCTGGAGAGGTGAATGGCTCCCATCAGGACGCACTCAGTCCCAGCCAGGGCACAGTGAGTGAGGAAGCATAAAGTAGTCTCATCATCCGGCCGCTATAGACCATTGGTAAAAGCTCCAGTTTAACCCCCCTTAGGCTGTGAGGCAGCCAAGTGAGTGGAAGCATCATGGAGTCCAGCTCAGCTCTGCTCTCTCAAATGGCCTCATTCATAGACCAGCTGGGATCCTCTTCCTCCAGCCTGGGATTTTGACTTTCACTCTTTTTTAAAAAATGTCTTGGAAGAGATTTCAGAATGTGTCTGAAAAAGGTTCAGTGTAATTAAGGTTTATTTACTTTTTGGCTATGGTCTATAAACAGCTTATTTAGGCATTGGTGTTTATTGTTCTTTTTTCATGATTATTTTTCACTCCTCCGAGAAAGAAAGTTATAACCCTAGCAGTATAGCCCCCACTTGTATGTCTGTCGGTTCACTGAGCACTGGAGTCTGTATACCTTCAAAAGCTCAGCTTGGCTCAAGCCTTCTGACACAGCGATGCTTCATAGCGCTCGGTGTAGCTACTCACTGTTGTTACTGATGGCTAATGTGAACTTGGTCAGCGAAGCCTCGCTAACTGAGCGCACGCCAGGCTCGCCACGCATGGCTGCACACACGCTGGGGGAGCTGTCAGACGAGCGGCGTGATTCAAGCCAGGCGCGAGTGACAAGTGAGAGCCACGGGCCTGGGCTATGGCCCGTGATTAGAGGCAAACAGATTTGCAAGGTCAGTAAGGTCAACACACCGAGGCCGGCACGATGAAGTCACAGGGCACTGACTGCGGTCATGGGGTCACAGAATCACCAGGCTCAGACAGCGGTGAAAATAAGAGTCAGTCTAGTTTATAGTGGTCTTACAGCACACAGTACCAACAACGTAGTAGGTTTGGAGTTTTTACCCATCTGTCACTCACACACACCCCTCAGTGATGTATAATAACGTCCTCCACTTGGATAATAAGAAGAGTTGGAGATCAAAACCACCGACTGGCCAAAAGTCTCACATCTCTTGGTTATAATGAGTCTGAAGGGGTTTCCTTAGAATTCCTGAGAAGCTTCAGCCTGATTGATGCAGAGCTGAGGGTTTTTTTTATTTATTTATTTTTTTTACAATCTCCAGGGTTCTGACTAGATGAGAGGTCTTGGCCGTGGTCTGCCTGTGTGTAGTGGAGCTGGGCTGGGCTGGGCTGGGCTCAGGGCCGTCGCAACAAGGCAGGCAAACCAGGTAATTGCCTGGGGCCCCAGGCTGAAAGGGGCCCCCAAGATTGACTGTTTAACCATTTTAGTAGTTATGTTGGTGGTGTTTTTCAGCAAAAAAAAAATGACTTTAAACTGGAATTAGACAACTGTACAATACAAATAAATATATTGATGATGTTTGAAAATTATAACAATGTGGTTCAAGTATTTACGGGGAGTGAAGGGCCCCCATGTTCTGTTTGCTTGGGGCCCCCTAAGTATCTTGAAACGGCCCTGGCTGGGCTGCTGGGTTGGGCTGGGTTGGGCTGGGCTGGGCTGCTGGGCTGCTGGGTTGGGTTGGGTTGGGCCGCTGCACAGCTCATTTGAGTGTGATGGTGTATCTGGGCACCAGTCTCCTCTGCCCTGCCTCCATGCTGCTCTCTGCCCGTGGGGAGGTGAAGAGGCAATTAAGTGCCCATTGCTCTGGTGCTTTTCCCATGCCCCCAAGCGGCAGCAGCGCCCAAGTTGAGTGCCAAGCTTGGCTGGCAGGAGTGGCATGGGCCAGCAGGAGCCGGGTCTAGGGAAAAAAAAAAAAAATGAAAAAGACAAAAGTCCTCCACTGGGAGCCTCCTCCTCCGGCTGCCCGCCGAGGGCCTTCCTTCCTTCGGCTCTTCCCCCGTAGCACATATGCTGCCCTCTTGGCCGCCATGGAGGTGATTAAGCTGCTTGGCGCATGCTTTGAGGAAAGTGACCAGGAGTCTTTGGGGTGAGACAGGCCTGTCCCTGAGTAGATACTGCACCTCGCCACCTCCTCTCTCTCCTCCTCCTCCTGTCCCTGAGTAGATACTGCACCTCGCCACCTCCTCTCTCT
>JAODXP020000024.1:30289871-30299871 GCA_027497455.2 Sardinella longiceps
CACACACACACACACACACACACACACACACACACACACGCATACACACAGGAGTCAGACTATGAAATGCCTGCCTCTGTTTGGCTCTGACATATATGGTAGAGTTGTCCTAGTTCTCCACATTGACCCTCCCTCTGCTGGTCAGGGTTACGGCTGGGAGGTGGGTTGCTCTTTTCCCTGCCTCTTGTCTTCGCTGCTCCTGGCGCTGGCTAGGAGTTGCACCACAGCTGTGGTGATGGTCTGGTGTTTCTATAGTAACCAGATGTTCCATCTGGAAGGCAGCTCGTGTGTTGCCCCTCCCCCCAACAGCATGGTGGGAGCTGTGAGGGAGTGTGTGTGAGAGGCAGCCCTCATTGGCCGATCCAAGGCTTCCTATCCTACATGAAGCATCATGAAAACATACACCTGTCTAAGACACAGGAAATGAATCTGCAGGGGTTGTGATGTGTATGAGTTAACTGCAATAATACACTAATGCACAATGTACCTCAGATATCTGAAATACACTAAACAGCACCTTTTGTTGTCTTCTTCTTTTGAGGAAAGCTTCACATTCATTGTAATCTAAACCTAATCTACAAAAAAAAAAACAATTAAAAGAAATACTCATGCCAGCTGGACAATATCCCACTCAACCATTATTGAAGAGGATGTGCTTGTATTTAGATGCTTTCCCCCCCCTTCATTGTGAGTAGCACACAAGTTTTTGCTTATTTTAGAATTAATTGGTCTGATTTATCCAGTCTTTTTATTATTACTATTTATTCTGTTTTCGATGGAGCAAATAGAAAAAAATATTTAGATGTTTTCTTAGGAAGTGCAAAGCTGACAGACTTGCTTGCATGTGGTTTTGAAACGGAGACACTGACTGACTTGCAGCAGTGGTGTAAACGGTGTAATTAGCAGGCAGTCAGATGGGAGAGGAGCTGCTAATATGTGTCTCTCTCTCTCTCTCTCTTTCACCCCATAAGAAACCTGCTGCCTGAGGTGGGCGAGGAACTAGCGCTCGCTAACTGCCCATTAAAGACTGCTAAATTTGAAGTGCGGATGCGTCTGTGTGTTTTCTAGATTGCTGAACCAGGTGTGCCGTGCAATTTATGTGTGTATGTGTGTGTGTGTGTGTGCTGTGCATGCATGTGTGTCTGTATGGGTGCATGATGGGCCACATGTGTGTGATTTTACATACTCAAGGTTTGTGAATGTGATTGTGTTTGTTTATATGAAATGTGTGTGGTGTGTTTATGAAATGTGTGTGTGTGTGTGTGTGTGTGTGTGTGTGTGTGTGTGTGTGTGTGTGTGTGTGTGTGTGTGTGTGTGTGTGTGTGTGTGTGTGTGTGTGTGTGTGTGTGGTGTGTGTGTGAGGAGGCACAAGCCCAGTCAGAGGATAGAGGTGGCAGATTCCCAGCATGCCCTCGGTCCTCCCGCTGGCTGTAGAGAGAAGGGTAAGCGCTACAAGACTCTCTACTAGCGGGGCATCTCTCTTTTTTTCTTTTTCCTATCTATCTATCTATCTATCTATCTATCTATCTATCTATCTATCTATCTATCTATCTATCTATCTATCTATCTGTCTATCTATCTATCTATCTATCTATCTATCCTTCTTTTCTTTCTGCCCTCTTTTCTCTCTCTTTTTCTATCTTATCTTTCTCTCTCTCTCTCTCTCTCTCTCTCTCTCTCTCTCTCTCTCTCTCTCTCTCTCTCTCTCTCTCTCTCTCTCTCTCTCTCTCCTGTGGCAGTTGTCACATCAGAGCCTTGTTTCATCTCCTCCACTCCTCCCAGTGTTTTTGCGGCTCTCTCTCTCTCAGCGTCGCCTGTCTGTCAACACTGGCTTCAGTGAGAGACTCACTCCTCCTTGCATCTCTTCCTTCCTTCCTTACGCTCTCCTGTGTGTGTGTGTGTGTGTGTGTGTGTGTGTGTGTGTGTGTGTGTGTGTGTGTGTGTGTGTGTGTGTCTGCCCCATGGTCCTAAAGGCCTTGGCTCCTCCTGATGCTGCAGGCTAAATCACTACAGGCTGCCCTCCCCTCACACAAACAAAACACACACAACTCAACACAACAGCTTTCAGTGCTTATTTGTGCAGTACCATTTGTTTGTGTACTTGTCATTGTAAACAAATGTGAAATAACTGAAATGGAAGTTTTTCGCACAAGGCATCATGGGATCTAGGAATAAGGTGGATACATTCTTATATTGTTGCTTACAGTACTTCAAATACTGTATTACTAGGCCTACTATAGATAACCATAATAGCATCATCATGTATACTGTAGAGTACTATTACATTTAAGCATTTAAGCGCCAATGGTTTGTAATGATTAATGTTGTTAAACACTGTTGTGAAAAAAAAAATCAACAAAAGCAGAAACAAGAATCAACAGTGAATACCAATGAATAAAAAATTTGGAGGGTTTACAGTGTATGTAAATTTGAAAGAGTTGTTACGGTTGTGTTTTTACACATGAGTAAACGAGACTGTATTAGCACATCAGAACAAAAAAAGCGTGATGTTGCTGGAAAGTAGTTATTCGTGTGTGGTGTGTGTCTGTGTGTAGGGAGTCAAATTGCAGCTGATTTGACCGCACATGTTGTTTGCTGTCTCTGTTAGTTATTCTAATAAGCGCTGAGGAATGCGCTCAGGAGAAAGTGTTAGGCGCCGCGGCGTGTAAGGTAGGCTTTCGAGCGAGCGAGCGGGAGTGTGTGTCTGATCTCAATGTGTTCTGATGTATTTTTAATGCCAGCACTTCTATGCCGTCTCTCTAGAGAAATGTGTGTGTGTGTGTGTGTGTGTGTGTGTGTGACTGTCTGTGCATACGCATTGATATTTGTGTGTGAGTGTGTATGTTCAAGTGTGTGTACTGTGTGTGTGTGTGTGTGTTGCTGTGTGTGCCCGCATACAGTTTGTGTGTGTGCGCGCATGTGTGAATGAGACACACACCCCATGTCTGACATCAGCTGTCCTCATGTATTTCTGCTTGAGTAATGCTAAATGTGTTTGCCCTGCCTGCACGAGTGAACGGTTCAAGTGCACAAGATGCTCTCTTCCCCACCACATGGCTTGCAGGTCACCAGGGTCAGTGCCATCCTGTTAAGCACATCTGTTATTAGTAAACACACAACACATAAACATACATAGGACTTTTTTTAATAATAAAGACTAAAGAGTGATGAAGAGTAAATCCAGTTAGTGTAATATCCCAAAATAGAATGTAGATCAGGGGTGGGGAAACCTTTTTGACATCAGTTTTTATAACTTGTTTCGAAGGCCCTCCTTTTTTTTTTTTTTTTTTTTTTACCGCAGACCTAAACACCTATGGACACTTTTAGAATGACCAAACGTGAATCCTATTAAAGGTCCAGACTACCGGGAGTTTATTAATTGATTGCAGAGTGAAAGCATCTCTAGCGAGAACACTAGTATTTTTTATGTATTTATTTATTTATTTATTTCCTTTCAGCCAAATGGCCTTGCTTCCACTGACTGATTCGAAGGCTTTGGCGATCCACACATTCCCCACTCTTGCTATACATATTCTAATGACTGACATCTAACAAGTATAAGTGTCATTTAGCTTGAGGCTGCATATCATGCAATTCCACTGTGAAGCTTATTACTTCTGGTAGTGTTATTGTATTGCACAGCACAACCAGTTTTTCTCTGACTTGGGCTGCATGAGAGGGTTAACACAGGTGGAAACAGGGGGGTGGGGTAGCCGTGGCAACTGTATGTTTGATGACACCGTAGTCTTGTGGGATCCTCTATATGATGTGTGCTGAGAGCATATGGGTTAGTGAGTGAGAGAGAGAGAGAGAGAGAGAGTGTGTGTGTGTGTGTGTTAGAGAGAGAGAGAGAGTGTGTTTGGCTGAGTGTGCAAAAGGTCATGTTAGAGCTTGAGTGTATATGTGCATTAGTGCATATCACGTGTGTAGTGTGTGTGTAGTGTGTGTGTGTGTGTGTGTGTGTGTACGATGGGTCATGTGTTTCGTCTCTGGTGGCCTTTTCTGGCATGCATGTGAGCATTCATGTGGAAGCCTCCATTTCCCATCATGTCTTTGGTCACATAATTGACATTTTCACAGAGTGCAGAACGGCTATTGGTGCCCATATAGCACACACACACACACACACACACACACACACACACACACACACACACACACACACACACACACACACACACACACAGACACTTACACTCACTCTCTTTTTCTCACTTACCCCACATATGCACACAATACAGCTCCCCCTTGTCTTACCTCTATCCACACACACACACACACACACACGCACAGACACACACATTTCTTCCCCCTTGATTTACCCCATTTATGGAGACATGCACGCACGCACACACACACACACACACACACACACACACACACACACACACACACACACACACACACACACATTCATTTTATTCATAGTTAGTGTTTCTCCCCCACACACCCCTTTCTGAGTCTATTTTTACCTCGTGCTGAGCTTGTGCAGCATGACATAGGGGAGGAGAAGGAGAGCCACTCACACACACACACACACACACACACACACACACACACACACACACACACACACACACACACACACTCACACACACACACACACACACACACACACACACACACACACATGCAACTCTCCCTCCCTCCCTCCTACAGCATGACTGCTGGGACCAGCGCCTCTAACCCCCATCCCATCCCACACCTCATCTCACATATGGAGCATGTCTCTCTTCAGGTGTGTGTGCAGCTTGCTGCTGCTTCTTGGCCGTGTTTTTGCATACTATTACTATCTCAATATTTCACTTGGAGATATGAAGTGGATTTCATACAAAGCCTATACGATTCATGTTAAGCCATTTTGTTTTTGTTCTCTCTCGATTCTGTCTTCTATTCTAGTTTTGTAGCCCTGTTTTTTTTTGATATACACAGTTTATTCATGTTGTTGTTTTTCTGCTGGGTTCAGCTGTTTTTCCTTTTGGTCAATTTGGGACATAAATTAAAAATCCATCCATGAATTGTGTGAAGTAGTGGCCATTTAACTCAGTTTGAAATGCTAAATGACTCCTAGCCTGTATGTGATCAATATGCAGAGAAGCCATTCATTTAGGCAACAAGAGTCTTTTGTTTTGATCTTTGCTCTGGCCGTGCTTGTTCTCTCTCTTGTTCTGTATGCTGCCTGTGATCTACTCCTAGTCCCAGTTTGAAACGACCTTCACGTTTTCTGGAACGCTGTGAGTGGCCGCCCTGTTTCATATGGGGAGTGGTCATGTGACTTTCTCAGCCGAACCCAGCCTTATCAGCTTTCTCAGCTTTACAGTTGTGTGTGTGTGTGTGTGTGTGTGTGTGTGTGTCTGTGTGTCTTCATTTGTTCACTGTCCTTATTGAAAGATTAATGAAAAGTACAGAAAATAATATTAATAAAATATACAATTCATATTTTCAATTTACAATTCAATACAACAATTAAATTTACAATCCAATACAACAATTCAATTTCAATTTTTTGTTGATTTTTTACTTTATTTTCATTACCATGATTGTCATTATATTATAATTTTTGCTCCTTTAACCTCTTCCCATATCACATACGTCACACAGGGATTTCTGTTCACATCATCATTTTGAGAGTTGTTGTTTTTTTGTTTTTTTTGTCTGTTCCCTCTCCCGCAATCCATTTTCACTGTCATCCCCCATTATTTTCTGTTTGTTCTGCTTTAGTTGCCTGAAGATGAAACACAGCTAACTCTGAACACTGAGTGGCTAACGGTCGGGATCAAGAAGCTTGTAAGTGCACAACCCCCCCCCCCCCCCCCACACACACACACACACACACAGACAGACACACACACACACACACACACACACACACACACACACACACACTTCCTCCCCCACATTCACCATTACCAGTTTTCCCCCTCCCCCCTTGTTTTTATTTATTTATTTTCTCCTATTATTTTCTCCTTCATTCCTTCTTGTGACTATGACTACACTGTATGTCTTCCTGGTTCACCTACCGTACCTGACGTCAGTACAATGTGTAGGAGTGAGCAGCAGCATTAGCAATTTAAATGAACAAAATGATGACAGGTAATCAGCCATTGTGTTGGGTGGCAGCTGAAAGATTTTTTGCACGTTAAACTCCTCCAGCCACAGTAGCTCTTGATTTAGCACTGGAGAGTAACTGGAGATTTAGTTGTTTTTTTTCAAGACCGTCAGCATGTCGGTTTCTTTAGAAAGACTCTGTGATCCGATCCCAATCGATGATGAGCATTAACATGCATGTGCTTATTGACAAAGTTAGATATTTTTAGATTGTGTACAAAGTTAGGGGTTAATCTGTAACCATATATTGATCTCGCTGCCCAGAAGTCGGTTATACTGGCTATTCCATGGTGTGGTTTATTCCATGGACTTCATCCTCCCACTTGAAGTGAGTTAAGCTAAACCCACCATGTGCTTTAATAGGCGCTCAGTGTTCAGCTCATCAAATATTCTCTCCCACATGTGGACATATCATTTCACATCCTCCAAGATGAAAGGCATATTTTCTTCCCACGATTGGTGTGTCTATGTGCGTGACTGTGTGTGTGTGTGTGTGTGTGTGTGTGTGTGTGTGTGTGTGTGTGTGTGTGTGTGTGTATCTATGTCTGTGTGTGTCTATGTCTGTGTGTACAGTATATGTGTGTGTGTGTGTGTGTGTGTGTGTGTGTGTGTGTGTGTGTGTGTGTGTATCTATGTCTGTGTGTGTATACGTCTTCTCTTGTCAGCATGGCGGGGAGATCCTCTTTGATGGCGTTTCCCATGCAGGGAAGGGAAGGGAAGGGAGTGCTTTGGTAGGAGAATGTGAGCGTTCCCTAGAGATTTCCTCTCTATAGGACTTGAAGCGCAGTTTCCCGTCACCCGCAGTCGGCCTCTGCAGATGCAGGAGTTGCTAATGCTGTGTGACTGTGTCTAGACTGGGCGAGTGGGCGAGCCGAGCACGCTAACACAGCAAGCACCTCTCTAGGTTGGGGTTCAGAAGGTTTGTAAAAAAAAAAATGGAATTTTTTTACGGTTTGTAAAACGAGGAATATCGTGTAGACTACACTTCATAGCAAATGAATACAACATAATGCACTAAATCCAATGACTACTATTGCACACAAACAGTTTAATTTAAGACACTAAATCCAATAACTATTGCACACAAACAATTTAATTTAAGACAGAATATAATTAAAAAGACAATCTAGGTATTGGAAGTGAACACGATCTTACTGTATGTGCATATGGAGAAAGATAAAGCAACCAAAGGAAAGTGTGTCAAGTATGATACAGCCAAGATAAGAAAATGTCTACCATCTCCCTTAGAAAAAAGACAATGCCACAATGCTGTGGAAGATGAAGGGCCAGTGGTAGGAGAAGATGAAGACAAGTCAAGGCAAAAAATAACAAGGCAATTGAATAGAATGGGAAAGTACTTGAAATTTACACCATTACTTTCAAGTAACTGAGTGAAGATAGACATGAAGTACTGAAACACAAAGAAAATACATCAGCTGCTCGGGGGGAAAAAATGAAAGTGTGAGAAAATCCAGAGGAAAATCCAAAGAGAAAAAGCGAAAAGATATTTTGAAGAATGAAAGAACTTGAGAAGAATAACCCGTTTGTCTTTTGTGGGGAAGATGTTCAGGAGGATTATAATTGAAAGTTAGATTATTATGATATTGATGGGATGAGAAGGAGAGTTTACTACATATTGAGGAACAAGCAGTCAGGTTATAGAATAACGTTGTTCTAATAATGTTTAAGGAATAATGTTTGTTCTAAAGCACTTCCTTTAGCACCACCTATGCATTTTCACAAGGATTCTTGCATTCGCCAATGATTTCTTATCTGTTCAAATCACAATGTAAAAGGAAGATGGACTTTTTTGTGGTTGACACATACTGATCTGTGAGCTTGATTTGGCTTTGCTCTTCAGCTCACTATAGCCACTAAGCTGATCTTTAGTTCCTTTTTTTCCAGAGAAAAGCACCTTAAACCATTGGGATATATTTGCTTTCCAGTGGGGAGATATTTTCTGCTTCAACCAATTGCTGCTGTTTGGTTGCAACTTATGCGCAAATGGCCATCCCCTTGGTCTATGCTGGAGCTGAAGATTTTTTAGCGGAAGTACGTAGGCAGGCAACGCCAGGCTAACGTTATATGCATGCTGGAACACACACCGTTTGAGTTGTTTACTTATTGGTCTGCATAGTTCAGAGACAATAGAGACCTAAGCCCACGGACAGACCCCTGACATAGTGGTGGAGGAAAATGAGTAATTGAAGCTAGCCTGACTACCTTCTCACTACATCAGGATTCGGCTTTATTATAATGGAATGTAGAATAAACTGCAGTTATAAACATCTGACTGTGCAATTATACCACAATGGTTTGTGTTTTGTGTAAAAGTAACTAAAACACTCTCCTGGTACATAGTGAGGGCTTAGAAAATTACTTTATATATTAAGTTAAATGCTTTGAGCAGATATGCAGAAACTTTCTCTTGTTGATCAATGTTAAAAACATGGAATGGTATTTTCTCTGGAACTGTTTACAAGACCATTGAAAAATCTGTCTAGTGCTGGGCTAGAACTAGGTCTAGAAGAAGAATACATAAATACACTAAGCTTGATATATCTCTATTTTTCTTAGAAATGTTGTAGGTTATGACACATTTGGAAAAAATGGAACTGGCGGCTCTATCTCTTGTATGTCTTATTTTCAACCCTGGAATGCAGACTAACGTTTACCGCTGTAGGCTGTCTAGAGGTGTGTGTGTGTGTGTGAAGACCCCTGCTGACAAACATAAACCCTGAATAAAGCAGAGACTCAGCATCTATGTGCTACGTAAGCAAAACAATACAAGACAATACAATTCACTAGAATGGTACTAGAATGTGCAAAACTACTCAAGGCAGATTCTGCCCTAGTTGGTGGCCTTCAAGAAAAATGAACAGGGAGGCAAAGTAACATTTTAATGCCAGTGAACAATTTTCTTATGTTCCTGATCTTTTGACTAATTTTAAATAGCCGTTAGCCCAATGGCTTCAGAGTAGGCCTATCTCAAAGGGTGTTTGACTGGTGTGATGGAATGCTTCACAATTCAACTGTGTGAGTGAGCAAATGTGTGAAGCAAAACAATTTCAGCAGTGCTTTACAGACTACTGCAAAACACCATTGAACATGTAGATTACACTTTGTATGTGTATGTATGTATATGTGTGTATATGTGTATATAACCGTAGTGTGTGTGTGTGTGTGTGTGTGTGTGTGTGTGTGTGTGTGAGTGAGAGAGAGAGAGAGAGAGAGAGAGAGAGAGAGAGAGAGAGAGAGAGAGAGAGAGAGAGAGAGAGAGAGAGAGATTGTGGCCATGGCCATGAATGAAGTGTCTCTCTTGCTCTCAAATACACACACTCAAACATGCACAGGTTCTCTCCACTAAGATGAGAGTGATGAGTCCCTGCTCTAGAACAACAATATGTCCCTCAAGTGTAATAACCAGACCACTGGTCATCAGTCACTTTTTAGGTTGGCTATCATATGTAGTACAGGACAGCTGAGTGATCTAGAGAGGAGCGCTCTCTCTCTCTCTCTCTCTCTCTCTCTCTCTCTCTCTCTCTCTCTCTCTCTCTCTCTCTCTCTCTCTCTCTCTGTGGGAAGCTGGCCACTTATAAATCTGGGTTACGTGTGCATGTCTTTGATGTTGGGGCAAGACCCCCCACCCCTATCTCACAGAGCACGTTTTCTGTGAAGGGGGGCAGAATGTAAATGTTCTTCTTCTTTTTTTTATTACCTCAGATGAACTGAGCTTGTCACTGCCAATGTACTGGTATATAACATTTACAGAAAATTAAGCATCTACTTGTATATGGGCACCTCCTACCTGTCATATGGAAAGTTAATATAGAGTCTTTAGGGCATGAATATGGTATGTTAGCAGCTGTATTTTTAATGCAAGTGTAAGCCA
>JAODXP020000024.1:30304871-30337371 GCA_027497455.2 Sardinella longiceps
GTGTGTGTGTGTGTGTGTGTGTGTGTGTGTGTGTGTGTGTGTGTGTGTGTGTGTATTTGAATTCAGTACATCCTGCCTGGCTCCTGTATGTGGCCTACCAGTGTTGGATTGAGAGATGAATACTGTAGCTGCTGGGCTGGTGAACACTGGGCTACCTGCTCTCCCCTGAGTCATGGGGATGTTTAAACACACATAGGGCACAAACACTGACTCCTCCTCCTCCTCCTCCTCCTCCTCCTCCTCCTCCTGTCCTCCATCTCTCTCCTCCTGGCCCTGCTCCTCCTCCTCCTCCTCCTTTGATATTTTTATGTTTAAACACACATAGGGCACAAACACTGACTCCTCCTCCTCCTCCTCCTCCTCCACCTCCTCCTCCTCCTCCTCCTCCTCCTCCTCCTCCTCCACCTCCACCTCCTCCTTTGATATTTTTATATGTTTAAACACACATAGGGCACAAACACTGACTCCTCCTCCTCCTCCTCCACCTCCTCCTTTGATATTTTTATATGTTTAAACACACATAGGGCACAAACACTGACTCTTCCTCCTCCTCCTCCTCCTCCTCCTCCACCTCCTCCTGTGCTTCCTCCTCCTCCTTTGATATTTTTATATATTTAAACACACATAGGGCACAAACACTGACTCCTCCTCCTCCTCCTCCTCCTCCTCCTCCACCTCCTCCTCCTTTGATATTTTTATATGTTTAAACACACATAGGGCACAAACACTGACTCCTCCTCCTCCTCCTCCTCCTCCTCCTCCTCCTCCTTTGATATTTTTATGTTTAAACACACATAGGGCACAAACACTGACTCCTCCTCCTCCTCCTCCTCCTCCTCCTCCTCCTCCTTTGATATTTTTATATGTTTAAACACACATAGGGCACAAACACTGACTCCTCCTCCGCCTCCTTTGATTGGACTATATCTGGCTCAGTGTGAAGGAGGAGGAGGCTCTGAGAGGAGGATGAGAATGGATGATAGAGAGAGGAGTGGAGAGAGTGAGAGGAGTGATGTGAGCGTGAGTAGTGTAGAATGGAGGCGCGCTTGCACTCCAGTGAAGGAGAGGAAAAGAGCAAGTGGGAAGATTGTGGTGATGGTGAAGAGGAGGAGGGAGAGAAAGAGGAGGAGTTGGGATGGGGGAGGGGAAAGGGGGGGGAGAGAGTGTGTAAACAGGGAAAGGAGGAGGAAAGGAGGAGAGAGGGTGGGTGCAATAGAGAAACTGAGGGAGAGGACAGGAGAGAGAGAGTGTGTGTGTGTGTAAATTGGGAAAGGAGGAGGAGAGAGGGAGGGTGGGTGCAATAGAAACACTGGGAGGGAGAGAGAGAGAGAGAGAGAGAGAGAGAGAGAGAGAGAGAGAGAGAGAGAGAGAGAGAGAGAGAGGGAAAGGAGGAGGAGAGAGGGTGGGTGCAATAGAGAAACACTGAGGGAGAGGACGGGGCAGCCAGAGGCATGGAGCCAGAAAATTGCATTGTGTGCTCAGAGATTTGTTTATCTCTTGGGTCTCTGTCTGTCTGTATCTCTCTCTCTCTCTCTGTCTTCCTCCCCTGCTATCTCTCCTCTCCTCTGTCTCTCCTCTCCACCCCCCAGTCCTCAAGTCTCATTTCCATTGCTTTTTGGACCTCCCCTCTTTCCTTCCCTCTCTCTCTTTCTTTCTCTCACACACTCTCACACACACAGACACAGACACACAGAACACACTCACATATACACACACACACACATGTACGCACACACACACACACACACACACACACACACACACACACACACACACACACACGCACACACACACACTACACCATTCACTTGTCACTCTTCGTACAGCATTTCCTTTCTGTAACCATTATGAATGGCCATCTTTAATTTATTAGTTTTCCTATATCTCATTGAGTGTGTGTGTGTGTGTGTGTGTGTGTGTGTGTGTGTGTGTGTGTGTGTGTGTGTGTGTGTGTGTCATGTGGTTGCACTTGCCTGCATCTTTGTGTTTGTGCCTGTGCTTGTCTATGATATGACTGTTAAGTGTGCATAGGCAATGTGGGTGTGTGTGTGTGTCTATCACATGCCCGCTGAGACTGAGTCCGAGATATGTGCGCTATGTGTGTGTGTCCATCATCCTACTGTAGGGAGGCTTTTGTGGCTTACTCTTTGGCAGTCGGCTCATTTCTTGACAAATATTGAACTGTCAGCGGCATTATGCAAAAGAGGCCTCGCGCCTTTGATGGCGCCGAAGCCCGTGGGAGGCGTTTGCATTCGCCATCAAATGGTACAGGGGAAACACGTCCCAAGCACTTCCCCGTTTGATGGATGATGAAATTATGCCAGTTATGGCGACAAAATGAAAAAGGTGGGCTCAGTCCCCATTTAAACGTGCCGGAAGCATTAATCAAAATGATTAAATTATTTGCTGTTTTTGCAGCTGGAGAATAGCGCTATTGTGTCAGCGGCTAATTACGCATTCACAAATTGCTCTGTCACACTTGTTAATAATTTATCACTAATTAAACATATACATAAGACAGACAATGAAAAAAATCACACATAAATGTCTGTAATATATACATAATGGACACATAATATGCACAGTATCTCTAAAACGCATATTGTACAACACTGCATTGAAGACAGCGCCTCAGAAGACATTCTGACAGCTACTGGTGCTTGACAGCTTGTCACCTATAGTCACAAATTTCACCATGTTCTCCTTCAAAGCATTTGAAGTTGGAAAGAAATCAATGTCCATGATGGTGCAATTTGAACATGGAGTTTATGACACACAGAAAGAATGCGTCTTCAAAATGAAGGCTATTCACTCATTTTCCAGATGGTCTGTTTTATGTTAAAGCCTCAAACTGGTTATGGTTCCAGTCCTTCAATTCCATTCCTTCAACTCCTTCAATTAAGATTATAAAAGCATTTTTATTTATCTTGCATATTTTCATAAAGCGTCTGATCAGACTGTGGCCAGCACAGAGTTGATTATTTATATGGATAATATGCCTTCAGGAAATGAAAGTGTATTTTTTGTTTTGTTTTTAAAAACATCTTGCATATGACTCAGGGGTAAATGCAGGAGTATTCAGCAGAATTAGTAATGTTTTGAACCTTAATCAAATCTACTACCGGGAACAACAAGCAAGCAAGGAGTTTTATCGGTTGGCTAGAACCTACATCACATATTCCCCTGCTGTGAAGAAATGTAGCAGTGATTCTTATCGGATGGTGACAGAGTGCCTAACAGAGCCTCAGGCTTTGTTCCTAGCTGGAGTGACATAGTTGGCGATGGCAAAATGTCTTACTCATCGCAGCCGCTGGTGTGTGGAATGTAGGGAAGCTTGCGGCTCCTTTTTGTGAGGGCAGAAAGAAACCGTGGCAAATGTTTAGTAGGAGTTAAGGCTGAACATGACACACTCATGTCCTGTCCTTCGTGCTTGTGTCATGTCCTTAACAGCAGGCCGTGAATGGAAAAACGTGTCCGTAATCGTCATCGCTGTGGCAGTAGTATGTGTCGAGCAGCGAGAGGCCCTGGTGTACCAGTGGGCTTGTAAAATCCGTGCTAGACTGGAGAGAGGTGGTCAGACAGAGTGGGATATGAAAGTGGAGGCGATCAAGAGTGGCACGCTGTTCCCAGCTCCCTCCCTCCCACCTAATTGCTAGCGCTGCTCATCGTCCTCTTCTTCATCCTCCATCATCCTCATCCTCACGGCTGCCATCGTTCTCCTCCTCTTCATCAGATGGCCTGTTACTCAATGTCTCCTCCACATTGGACTGCCAGGCCCGACCGTGCCTGCCTGCTGCCTCCACAACTTACACATGCTGCAGTCTGTCTCGTGTCTGTAGTAGATCTACAGCTTGAGTCAGAAAAAGGGGTCTTGGCTGTCCTCTCTCAACCAAAATCCCAGAGAAAATTAACATTAATGAAGTGGGTTTAGTAGATGACTTTTACTTCTTTCTCGTTGCTCTCTGTGCTTCATTGCTCTGGAGATGGTACAGTTTGTCATTCTGTCAACAGGCGCTAGTCCAGGCAGCCTTGGCCACAGATGTTGGCATGTTGCACACACTTGCCACTGCTCCTGCTCCTGAGGCACAATAATCTTCCTTGAACGGGAGATTTTGCCACCCTGTTGGGGCACAAAGGCTCCAGGATTGAAAGCCCAGTGTGAACTGGCTGATTAACTGAGCCTTTCTTGTTCTCATTAAGATAAGAAGTGCAGGTTTCCTGCTGGGGACTTAGCCTTCTTTCCCAGCGGCTCCTCTGATGCCGCAGTGTGGGTAGCAAAACTGTGACTTATCTTCCAGCACTGAACTGACGCCTCTGGACTGGTGACAGGCTTGTGGTGACAGCTAACAGCTAACTACCGTCGCTGAAGTGATCAAAGTTCTTGATCTTATAACTAACTTATGCGGCTTAAGTTATCAGGGAACGGAAGTCTGTAATGCCCAAATAAAAAAATGTATTGCCTTGCATAGTTTGTACAAAGTACTCATGATTAAATACATGGATGACAGCTGACAAGATGTGA
This sequence comes from Sardinella longiceps, assembly GCA_027497455.2. Lineage (NCBI taxonomy): Eukaryota > Metazoa > Chordata > Actinopteri > Clupeiformes > Clupeidae > Sardinella > Sardinella longiceps. Next base: position 30,309,394 of record JAODXP020000024.1, read on the forward strand.
GTACTCTGTTGTAAACGTATTATAAGCTGTGTTTCTTTAAAATATATTGTATGATGTAACATTTTATTTCAGAGGATATAAGTCAAGAGTCAGGAGCTGAATTAGAGAATAATGACTTCTCCCCTGCATATTTTGCATTGATTTGCATACACGACTTTACTGCTCGGAACAGTGTAAATTAGGTCTGTGGAGTCCTTTTTTGTGTGTGTGGGATTCTGCACAGATGAATTCATGTGTTTGTGTATATGAGGTGGTAATTACTGGTGCTGCTGTACATTCCATGTGTGCATGTGCGCATCGTGACAAATGTGCTAGTGAGAGTGTAAATGTGTGTGTCTCGTACGCTCGCACTTCCATCTGCTCGAGCTGTTTTCCCAGCGCATAAATAATTCACAGACGTGACCCACTCGTCTCCTCCGTGACGACGCTGGGCCGGCGAGCCGGAGGCGGGCCTGCTCTCCATCTTGCTGGTGGAGGGGTTTTTACAGATGGCTCCAGTGGATCACCCCCCCCCCACCCCCACCCCACACCACACACACACACACACACACACACACACACACACACACACACACACACACACACCGCCCCCATCCTAACCCGCTCCATTGTGAGCCTGTCTCCAGCAGCTGGTTGCGGCTCTGGGGAGTGGAGGACCCCAAGAGGAACACCCCTTCTTCAGGGGGAAAACATCTCTAGTCCTCCTCACCACCACCACCACCACCACCACCAGAATGTGAGTAGGGGGTGTGTGCAGTGTATCCACCTAGCACCTGCCTGAGGAGCGGAGCTTTCTAAGCCTGTGTGCTTAAACAGGAGATAAAGCTTTCAAAGCGCATGCACTGTACTGTATATATATGGCACTGTGGAGGTGTTTTACAGCACAAATGAACCAAATAAGAGTGGGATGTTGATTTAGAGTAGGAGTGTTTCTGAGAGGAGCAGTAGGAATATCTAACCTTAAGCACAGAGGGCAGAAACGTGTTTTTAAAAAGGCAGGTTGTCGAGAGAACCATTCTGTTGATGGGCGATGAATTTAAGCCTTGTTTTTATTTCCTTGCCACGGTGGGTTTCTTTTCTTTTTTTTTTTTTGTAGGCTAAGGGACTGTGTGCTATTCTCATGTACAACACGAGACTGTCAGGGTGTGGGATGTGGGAACGAGCCAAGCCACAGCCTGCTGAACAAGGGGGAGAGGTGTGAAGCAGAGAAAAGGTCCACTGTCTGTGTGTGTGTGTGTGTGTGTGACAATCTGAGGACTCTGGAGATCAGATGATGCATATTCTGGTGTCATCACCTTTAATGAGCTGGGGCTTGTGGGATATTAACAGTTTTATTTTTATTTTTTATTTTTTTTGTACTCTTTGACTGCTGAAGTACTGTGTGTGTTCAAAGCTGCAGTGTGAGGGGCCTTGATAATACACTTTTCTGTATTCTGCTGCCTGCTTTTTGTGAAATTGTGAATATAGACACGCATTCCTTTCTGTATGTATGTTGTTGTCTGAGTATACTGTACACCAGTTCATCTAATTAACATGGGATTGGCCTACTCACACACAGAGAGTGTGTTTCTCAAAGTCGAGAATGCCTCTTAGGTAGCACACTCGCCTTGGAAGTCGTACACCTCAAAAACGAGGTTCCATCAGTGCCTCCTTGAAAAAATGTATGAACAAAGGCCTCTGTCCTCGCTAGAATTTAGAAGAATGCTCAACATTGGAACTGTGCTTGGCGACGTGGAATGCTCGAAAAACCAGCCTTCCAAACATGCTTCCTTGACTTTGAGAAACACTCAGACTCTTGACCTGCCTTGGACCCTGACCTCTTTGAACTTTGACCTCTGACCCCCCCATCCACAGGTACATCCGCACCATGTACCTGGGCATCCAGAGCCGTCGTCAGCAGGAGCACCGGAGGCGGTTCTACTGGGCAATGATGTACGAGTACGCCGACGTCAACATGCTCCGTCTGCTGGAGACCTTCCTGGAGAGCGCTCCGCAACTGGTGCTTCAGCTCAGCATCATGATCCAGAAGAACCGCGCCGAGACCCTCCAGTGTAAGTAGAAGAATAAATGAATGAATGAGTTTATTTATCTTTACAGGGGCAGTGTCAGAGTTGCATAAAGTACTGGAGTAGAGGAGTGGAGTAGAAGTAAAATTACCATAAAATTACCATACAAAAAAAAGTGACTTGAGTAGAAGTTGAAGTCTTCAGTGTAAAGTAGATGAATAAATAAATGAATTTATTTTATCTTTACAGGGGCAGTGTACAGTGCAGGTAGTGTTAACCTTGCGTAAAACAAGGGAAGATGCTTTGAACCAGGTTATAGTAAAAATGCATAGTGTACATTTTTGACGCTCAGTGTTGTTCCTAGTGGATCACTGCTTTGTGACATTAGGTGGAGGAGGTAGCAGACGTAACCCACATTTAAATAGCCAACTACAACAAACAGATTCATGACTGTAGCGAGGGGAGAGAACAGTGACCCCACCCGGTCTCGAACCCGGGTGTCCAGGGTGCTAAACGTGCAACTTGACCGCAACGCCAAAGAGCCAGGCTCATTGGTATGGCAGTCAGAGCGCATACTCAACCGTAGTGACGGTACTCCGTCACAACGTTTTGTTGTGGTTGTCAGTGTGAACGCACTAGAAGCAAGGTGTTTAAGTGTTAAAGTGTGCGATTTGAGACATGACCACAGTGTATGTTCTGTTCTCCGGGTCATGTGGATGCCGTATGTTTTTGTTATGTAGGCGTGTCCTCTGTGGCCTCACTGATGTCCCTGGCGTGGGTGCTGGCGTCCTACCACAAGCTTTTGCGCGACTCGCGCGACGACAAGAAGAGCATGAGCTACCGAGGCGCCCTGGTGCACATCTTCTGGCGTCTCTTCACCATCTCCTCCCGAGTGCTCTCCTTCGCCCTGTTCGCCTCCATCTTCCACATCTACTTTGGGATCTTCGTGGTGGTGCACTGGTGCGCCATGGCCTTCTGGGTGGTGCACGGCGGCACGGACTTCTGCATGTCCAAGTGGGAGGAGGTGCTCTTCAACATGGTAGTGGGCATCGTCTACATCTTCTGCTGGTTCAACGTGAAGGAGGGGCGGACGCGCTACCGCATGGTAGCCTACTACTTCTTGGTGCTGGCGGAAAATACGGTGCTCACCTGCCTGTGGTACGCGTACCGCGACCCGGTCACCACGGACTCGTACGCCGTCCCGGTGCTGTGCGGGGTCTACATGAGCTTCGCCTCAGGCGTCTTCTTCATGGGCCTCTACTACGGTGCCTTGCATCCCATGGGCCCACGGGTGCGTCTGCAGGATGGCTCCTGCTGCGCCGAGCTGCTCTGGGGGCTGCCGCTGCCCCCCGAGGCCGAGCCCATGGCCCCGTCGCAGGCCACGCCCAGCCGACGCTCCATGGGCGGCGGCGACGGCCAGCAACAGGATGAGGACGACGAGGCCACTGACACCTGTCTGCCGGTGTTCCAGGTGCGCTCGCCCGAGCGGCCCCCGGGCTCCAGTCGCCACTACCGGCTGGAGGGTCCACTCATCAAGATCGACATGCCCCGCAAGCGCTACCCGGCGTGGGATGCGCACTATGTGGACCGCAGGCTGCGGAGGACCATAAACATCCTCCAGTTCATCACCCCCACGGCGGTGGGCATCAGGTACAGGGATGGACCGCTGCTCTATGAGCTTCTGCAGTACGAGTCCTCCCTGTGATGGCCCGCCGCCACCCTCGCCTTCCCACCCCCAGTTCCAGTCCCCAACACCCCTCTCTCTCTCTCTGTCTCTCTCTCTCTCTCTCTCTCTCTCTCTCTCTCTCTCTCTCCGTCTCTCTCCATCTCTCTCTCTCCCTCTCTCTATCTCTCCATCTCTCTCTCTCTCTCTCTCTCTCTCTCTCTCTCTCTCTCTCTCTCTCTCCATCTCTCCCTGTCTGTCTTCTTGTCTTTATTTGTAATTGCCAGTTCCCCTTCCTCAATCTTTGTCATTTTCTTTGAATTGTTTGAATTTGTTTAACAATTTTCTATACTTTTTTTCTGTGCCAAACAAAAAGATGGCATGTCATTCAAGTTCAATTGATGTGATTTCTCTATGTAGATGAAAAAAAAGGGAAAAACATGTTGCATAAGTGTTGCACAGACAGCTTTTTATCATTCTCTCTGTGGGTAACTGTGAGTGTAAATATTTTCTATATGTAAGTCTGTTATTATTGAGTTTTTGAGATCTCTGTGTTCAAGAAGATATATGTGATTCCCTATTGGAGGGGGTTTAGCCTGTCCTTCTCTCTATCTCTTGGGAATTGCAGTCATACAGTTTGTTTTCTTCTGCATAGGAGCCAATCTGTATGTGCTTCTCTGATTTGGGGGAGGGTCTGTATGTACTCCTCTGGTTGGTGGGGGAATTATGTGTGCTCACTTGATTGGAGGAAGGGGTTGTATGTGTGCACCTGATTGGTGGAGGAATTTTGTATGTGTTCTTATTGGTTGTGTGTGTCTGTGATTTTTGGATGTTTACAACCAGATAAAGCTCACTCCGCGGGAATGATGGAGGCAGCACACTAGGTCTGTCTGTACTGTACCCACCTTCATTGCGTTGTATTCAGTGAGTGGACTTCCAGCACAACACAACCTACAACATACAATGTCACACAACAACCAACCAACCATTCATTCATTTGTTATTAGATATCACAATCATGAGTTCACCCCAGAATACCAAGAAACTGTATGGAGGTAGATTTCTTCTCAGTGAAAGCACAAATTTGCAGGATGCCTGCTGTTCTGTGAAGTCAATACTGCCCTCTACAGGACGAAACCTGTCCTGAGGGCTCACCAAATTTCTCCCCCCTCTTTGACAAATCACACTGGCGTTATCTCTGCTTGCCTTAACGACCCTCCGGTTTCCGAGAGTATAGCATTCTGGAGTGAAATGGAGATCACTGATAATAATATTATGGCACAACTGACCATCTCCAGTTTATTTTTTCAACGTAGCGGCTGAACACAGTAGACATGAGCTTTTTGAAAATCCTGGCCCTAAGCCATGGTGATAGCACTGTATGGCTGTACAGATCTCTTCTTAACAGTATAGCGGGTTTGTGCCAAAGCTCTTAATCTAATGCTTTTTATTTTAATTAAAAAAAAGAATTCTCCCTTAGCACATTCCATTGAAATCAGGTGGAACAAATTACGTAAGAAATACTTAAAACTGTACTACATCAGTAATTACATGTCTTAAATTGTATGTAATACTTAAGCAGGGTCTTTGACAGAAAGCACAATGTTTAAACGATGGTATAATGAAGTTGTGACGAAGGATTATTGGTTCATATCAAACCTTTTTTTTCTTACATACCAAAGGGCTTTGTTTTTTCTCTCTTTCAAGACCAAGAGCAACAACAGACATTCATTTGAAACAAAAGCAACCAAACCAACTTTAAAAAAGCACATTCTAGGCCCCTGGTTAACATCATTCTGTAAAGAGAATTCATCCAGTATTTGAGAAAAACTATGTTTCTGCAGGGACCGTGTCCTCTCCATCATTCCCACTCTCTTCCATGTTTTCTGTTCCATCTCAGATATTGTATTCTGTTCTTCGGATGGAAACTGGGCTCATTTGGAAAGTAATAAACTCACAAGGTGCAAACACATGCCAAGATTTCCCAAGTGTACTCTGGCATGTTACAGATTTTTTTTTTGGTTGTTTGTTTTTGTTTTTGTTTAGTTTTTTGTTGTTGTTGTTGTTGTTTTTTTAAGCTCATTACTATTACATTCATTGTACTTTAATTCAAATTTTAATTTCTAAAAATTGTGTGAATATTTAACAGAGAACTTCAAATGGAGGTGATGTATGTATGGTAGATGTATATCTTTGTCTGAATATACCTGAAACCCACCCAGAGCCAAAGTTGGCAAAGTCAGTCACAGATCTAGAGTGCTCTGCTCGGCTCTGCTCTGCTCTGCTTGGCTCCGTTCTGCTCCTTGAAGCACACAGGCCTCACTGCCACTGGTAGTACTATCCACCAAACAAGCCAAAACCGAACCTGCTTGGGCGACATCATCGTTCTTCTTACATTATGCACCTGCTCACTTTTGGCTGCCCCAGTGGGTGGCCAAAATGTGTAGGAGATGTCTGGCAGTATAGAAACTTCAAAGGCTTTTGTGACAGTACCTCAAAACTGACTCAAATGGTGCTATATACTGTACTCCAATTGGGGAGCTCTGACGATGCCCAGGATCATCAGCGCTAGGAACCCTTCACCTGCTGTCCCCTTTAGTGTATTTGAGGGATCTACAGTGTAGCGCTAGGCTCTGTCTCTCAATATCTTAGTAAACTAAGTACCTTTATTAAGTTTTTTTTTTCTTTCTTTCTTTTTTTTTACAGTAGTGCAAGCTATGCAAGTGCATGCCTTGCTGTTTCCGGCAGTATGTTGTACTGTACCCAAGTACTAGTTTTTTTCCTGTTAAACCTAAAATAAGAATATATTAAATATCTCCAAATTTACAGTGTTGATTAGAATCCCTACCCGGTGACTCAGAAACTTGAATTAGTTGTGGTGGTGGTGGGGGGTGCAGCAGGTGAGATACAGCCAGCTTATAACCAGATATAGTGAGCCTTTGTGCCTGCATATTGTCACCATGAGCAGATGGCCACGCTGCCTCCATCAGCTGGGGCGAGGGGTTTCTTGCCATGTGGGGCCAGGGGGACGTGATGGGGCCAGCCACTGACAAGGGGGGGTGACACGGAGGGAGGGTTGGAAGATGATGATTTTAAATCCCTCCAACTTCACTGGCTGGCCCTGCACCTCATCCCTGGCTCGTACCTGGTTGCTGCTAGCCCCTCCCCCTCGGCAGTCTGTGGTGCAGGTGTATTCGGACGCACAGATTCCTACTTTTAAGGGTTCTTGTGTTGAGCAGACTCATTTGTAATGTTCCCTCTGATGTGATCTATTTATGCGTGATGTACTGAAGCGATCCAGGTGGAGATGGCAATGGAGAAGGCAGGTTGTGGGTTTGTCATGCATATTGAATAAGAGAAAAGTCCCCACCTCTCTCGATTCATCTTCATCCAGACCCACGACTGGCCCATAGTAGTTGCTATCCCTCACCTGGTCCTTTTTCTGCTGTGTTGTGTATGCTGTGTGTCTTTTGTTTCTATTGGTACAGACAGATGAATCTCCCAGTGTAAAGATGTATCTAAAAACAAATCTTCATCGACCTGCATCAAAACAAAAAAAAAAGAGAGAGAGAGCAAAAAAAAAATGTCTGTACAGTTGGCTGCTCTGTGTGCCCACTCGGCAGGTCTCATGGTGCATCTCGTGTCCTGTTCTGTACACCGACAAATGGGAGTCCCATTCCCGGGTGCTACCACACTGTGACTGGTTTGCCTTCATCAGAAACCCCCCCTCCCACTGCTCCCACTGTAAAACAACGCACAACAAATATGGCAGTGTTATTGCATTCACGCTGAGAGATATACTGTTGTGTATGCCTCCTGGATGATCTGAACGCTCCCAGTAGTGTCTCATACTGTACGTTAAAGACCGTTGAGAAACAGAGGTTTAGCTTACAGTCTTTCTTGGTACTCTATGTAGTCAGAGTGCAGAGAAAAATGCATTTCCGCTTACAGTAACTTCATTGACAAAATCCAGGAGTGAATATTTTCTTTTTGCGCAGCAGTCTTAATGTTAAGCACTATTCCACATTTTTATTTATTTATTCATGTAGTTTTTAATCATAATTATTTTTTTTCCTACAATGTTAATGGAATACGTCATTTCCAGAGGAAAAAGAACATTTTTTTTGCAAGTGATACCATGTAACTGTAAAAAAAACAAAAACAAACCCTGAACAGTGAGCAGATGAGTCAGTGAAAGCTCTGTGCCGCAGTGATCTTGACAGTAACTCTGATCCACTTCAGACATGGTCTTTTGTGTCCTTGTCTGGCCCGTTAGAATCATATCCGTGGTGCCTTCCCTATTGTCGGTGCTTCTGGCCACCAAGGCAACCAGTTCAGCCAACAACAATGCCAGTATCTTTGATGTGCCAATGTAGTGAAAGGCAAAAACACAACCAATCTGCTGTACATTAATAATGTGGCGTGGCGTACAAACATGAGAAGCAGTTGTTGATAAACAGTACATTCCAGTATTGCAGTTTTAGCATTTTGTGTTCATGTGTGGTAGTAAGATCAGACGTGGTTGACTGTCCAATGTTTCTGACATGGGTGATAACGGGAAAGATAAAGCAATACTGGACATCAGCCAGCAACATAGAAATATTCATCTATGCTTTGTCTTTCCATCTAGTCAAATTCTGTCACAATTGTCTTTTGCTTTGTGAAAAAAGTAAGAAGTGTGTAAGCACTGTATCTGATTTCTGTGTTTATGAAAGTGAGTTTATGTTTCCTTTAAGTTTGCCAAATGTATATTGTGCCATGGTTGAAATGAGTTCAACTTTTTACAGTTTTTTATATTTTTGTATTTTTATGTTGTCGTTTTTTTTCCATGTACTGTATTAATGCGCTTCCCCATGTCACTGGGGTTTGGAAACCTTTACCTGAGGGTGTGCAAGGTGTGTGCCCTCAGGTGCTTTAGGGTTCTCCATGTAGCTATACCCTACACCCAAGGTGCTCACTGGGTCACCCAAACGTGCCACCATGGATCTGTGTAATGTGGTGCAATCTTGCTAAAACATCTGCTTGGTGCTGCTAGCCTTCAACTTCTCCAACTTCGGAGGTTCAACATCACCTTCGAACACGTAATGAACACCTCACCTCTCTCCTCTCCACCTCCTCTCCAATCTCCTGTCATCTTCACTGGTTTCAGCCGTCCTGTGTGGTCCTGGCCTAAAAGTAGACGTACTGTATAGAAGTGTAAAACAAAAGGCCTACTTAAAACAGATTTGCAAAACATTGTTCTAACCTGGGATTGTGTTCCCTGCTTATGTTTCTGTGTCTTTCAGAGGCACTCTTGAATCCTCTTTCCAAACATTCACCCATGCTTTGCGATTTCATACGCCACATGTAAAATTTGTCACCCTCTGTTTTTAATGTATGCTTCTGTTATTGGATGTCCAGTATTACTCTTTTCCTAAAAATTGGGAACAACATTGTCAAGGTGCTAAAATCAAACCTCTTTTTTTTTTTTTTTTTTTTTTCAAAACTAGTATTAGCCGTAGGATAAGTTCCTGTGAAGCCTTACAGTAGTGGGATCTCTATAGATGAAAACTCTTGACAACAAATACAGCTCGTACATAAGGGTTGGAATTACCTGTACCTGTTAATGTAAATTTTTAAATTGTGTTTCACTTGTGTGTAAATATTTTGTGTGGTGAAAGATTGCTTTTTGCTAGAAAAAGAAAAAAGAAAAGATACATACATACAGTGACATGTAAAATGTTGGGCCCCCCTTCTCAAAATATCTGTTTGTGTGAAATGCTAAGTTCAATTTTTGAGCATTTCCACTAGTGTTGTAAGTTGTGTTTCCACCGTTGTTATAATAAGTATGTTTTTAATCACAGTGGAGTAAGCTGAATCAAAGGTTTAGCATCCTTGTATGATTGGTACACCCTGTACTTTGGGTCTTAACAAGACTCTTCAGAAGTACAGAAAACACTATATCAAGGTGAACAAATTTGCAGTTGCTAACTCAATTAGAAACAAAATACTGCACTATGCCCAAAGTTTAACCATAGAGAGTAATTAATTTGTTGTCAATCATAATGTCCGCCTCAAATTTGCTTGTGGTCGTTAGGGTTATTTTAAGTTCCAGTATGTAAGGCAGTTCCATACAAGAGCTCATGTGGACTATTGGGACATTAGTTTTGCTTTTGCACTTCTGTTTTGAATAATCATTGACAAACTAAGCAGATTAAGCACACTATTGAAAGTATGACACACTGGTAAAAGTAATAGTGATAGTTCAAATCACTTGAGGTGCCCAAATGTTTGGGCTTGAGGTGCCCAACTTTTTTTTTTACTCAAAAATAATACCCCACTCGCACTTAAAATACAAATTCATCAGTTTGTTTTTCAAAGTTAAACAACTATGAATACGCAACCATTCACAAAAGAAATCTTGACCAGGGATGCCCAGAATTCTGCATGCCACTGTAAAAATACTGCTGTGGGCTTTATGTCTGCAGTCCTAACTCTGACCCTGTCCCTCTTTGTAACTCAAGCTGTTATTAGGGATAGGTTTTAAAACACAACACACACACACACACACACACACACACACACACACACACACACACACACACACACACACACACACACACACACACACAGACAGACACAATATATTTTTCTCACCTCCATAATTATGCTTAGACTGGATTGTTTAAGTTCTTAATTAAGCCCCTATTCTGCACTTGGTTGGGTGAGCACAATACATAGCTGGGTTGTATGTGAAGTAGGCCTATGTGAAGATTACAGTTTAGGGTGCATGGAGCAGACTTCTGGACTGTTGGAACAGATGTCTGTTCATAGACAATGTGTAAGTTAGCATGGCTTGTTTGAAGGAGTTGAATGTGTTTGGTTTTTAACCAACCTGTTTGGCTATGTTAACTCTATATTCATTCTTGTAGACCAAATCTGCAGAGAAAGTCTGCACGATTTAATTAGATCTCATGTGCAACATGTTTGTTTTGTATACAATCAGTAAAGAAAGTGTACAGATGATGACTTAATACTAAAGTGTTTGGCTTAATATGTCCAAAGGAGAATGTATTGCTACAGAACGTTTTGCTTAAGTTGGTGAGAAATAGTTCAATGCAGACAAATGTTGATTCATCAAACATCACATACTGTAAATGTGTATTTTCTTGTCTTGATGCAAAACCACAACTCCAAAACTATGCAATTAATTATTTCCTGCTCAGAAATCTATTTTACGTGACTGTCAATGCAGTCTTGTATAAACCCAATTCCGAAAAGGTCTGGACACTTGGTAAAATGGCAATAAAAACAGAATACTATTATTTTTAAAACATGCAAGCCATCAATTTGACAGAGAATAGTTCAAAGACAACAAGACAAAATTATTCTTTTGGGAAAATACGCTTATTTGACATTTGATTTGAAGGCGTGTCTCATAAAAGTTGGGAAAGGGCTTATATATACTGTAAAAGTTGAGTAATGCAAAAAAAACAAAAAAAAATTAAGGAGGAACACTTAAACAAATTATATTAATTGTCAACATGAGTGTGTATATAAAAGACAATTGCAGAAAGGTTATGTCGCTCAGAGTTAGGCTAAAGATGTGGAGGCATTACTCATTTCAGGACATAGAATTACCAGGAATCAATGTAGGCCTATATTAGATCTAATTCTGTGGCCTAATGGAAATCACTGTTATTGAAATTATAAAATGCCTATTGTCTATAAATTTATTTTGACACTCCAACTATGACACGCGGACAGCTCTTACATGGGCCCAATAAAAATAAGAATTGAAGCCCTTACATAAAGGAAGTCCTTTATCAGATAATGAGGGTAAACTGCATTCTAGTACAGTGTGACTCCATCATACGGGCACCCAGGTGCTTAGATGGTCAGCTTGCTGTGCAGATCTGTCACATTTTAAGCATAGCAAAAAGGAAAACATAATGATAAACATCTAGTTGTGCTGTTGAAATCAAGTCTAGCACAAGAAAAATGCTCTTTTTATACAGATCTTACATATAAGCAGTTTTCCTGCCTTTTACTGATAGGCCTATCATCCAACTTTTTTATGTGACATTTTGCTGGGCACAAATTTGAAAAGACCAAATATCCCATAGGCCTATAACAATGGAAAAATCCTGTTTCAATATCTGATACTGTGTGTTGTCCTTGTGACTACTCTCAAACAAAAACATCTTGCTTGTATAATGTAAGAATTTTAGCATTTATTTTTTTATTTAAAGTTTACACAGTGTCCCAACTTTTTTGACATTGGGTTGTACTTAAACAGACTTTCTTACAGTAGACTACCAGGTGGAGATGACAAAGAAAGGCATCAGAAATCACTCAGAAACAGTATAATCACTCAACAACATGCAAGACCAATGCACATAATACAATAACATTATTATTATTATTATTATTATTATTATTATTATTATTATTATTATCAATGTTATCTCCTATGTTACAGTAATCTTGAGGTCTCCCTGTGCCAGTATTTCATCAAGAAAAGTACGGGGACTTGCACAAACTCATGTATCATAGTGTTGGAGTCAGAGAATGCATGATTCTTGCATTTTGTTTAACTTCTATTTATTAAAAATCATCTTACACTTTTAGAAATGCCAGTCTGGAGATGAAACAACACATATGATTGCATTGCTCTGTTTCTTGTACTATTCAACATTGACACCAAGAAATAAAGAGGGCACCTTCAAATTGTCCTATTTTTGTCTTTAAATAGCGCAGAAAGTATTTTTCCTCACTGGATATATATTATATTATTGCATGTTACATCTGTGACTATCTGTTGGAAATGCATCACTGTTATTTTTGTTTTAATGAATGATGAAGCACATTTATTCAGATCCTTTCTCTCTCATTTTGCACCATTGTGTTGCATTAAGCTGGTTCTGGTAGAGCACCAAACCTGCCACCTAATACCAAAGTCATCTGAAAAAACAAAAAGCTGTTTTCTTTCCTGATTTGTGACCATTTGTGAGTATGGTGTCTTTACATGACCGTTGAAATCTCAGACGTTAAGTGTAAATAATGGCAACCTCATGACGGAATACACTGAATAATGCACATTGTCATGTCACCCTAGATCATTCTGGGTCATCCTGACTTCTGTTGAGCACAACACCTCTAGTGTGTACCTTTGATGAATGCTTTGCAGTATTGCTGTGTTTTGAGTTTTAAGTTGAATGCAGGGTTAAATTGTATGAAGGAGTAGGACTTCCCCCTATTCTATTCAAAAGAGCACAATCATCACAGCTGAGCTGTCAGGGGGAACTATACCCATTCAGCCATCCTCTATCACAAGTCCAACAATGCATGCTCTCACTTACTGTACAATATGTAATATACTACAAAGACTGAATGCTATAAAGTGATATTTTACTCAGTGCAATATATTTTTGACAAAACAATAGCATTTTGATATCATTACAGACACCGTGATATTCATCTTTGCTGTGATCTTGGTATGACGGGTGGTGACCTGGTGTCGGTTTTTGCGCGATGCGTTATTGTCCAAACGGTTCATATATGTTAATACACTGGTGCTCTGGCAAATTGTCCACCCTCCTAGGCCAAGGAGCACCCTGTCTCACCAAACTTCATTATTTGACCAGAGATTTGGTCACACCTGAAGGCCTACCTCCTCTCCTCCCCGCCATGCCATTTACCCTCTCACTGCTCCTTGGTTGTCCACATCAAAGGAGTACTCTCAACCTTGCAGTGTTATTCCTACTTCAAGTATCTATTTTTATATCCGTAATAATAAAACTATGAAGGTATCATCATGTTCTTTATTAAATGAACTGATGAGTTCCTATATGTAACTCCATGTGAGACTTATTGCAAAGTTAAGGCTTTCTTATCAGAAAGCACTTTTGCCTTTGGTTGATAATTGGTCATACAAATGAAATGATTGAATATGGATCATACTATGGTCAAGCAAGGGCTATATGAGACAATTAAAAGTGCAATCACAAGTATTATTTTTGTATGTGGAGAAAAACAAACAGTTCATTACCTCATGGAATGGAAGAGTGTGTATCTGTCTTCTATTGATAAACATAGAGATCCACAAACTTCCACAGATCTCTATGTCATAGTCCAGAGGCGCTATACTCAGTTATAGCTGGAATCCTCCTTTTTCTTCTGTTCTCTTCTTCTCTCCTCATCCTCTCTCTCTCTTTTCCTCCAATATCTTGTCATTCACTCAGAGTTGCAATAGGATGATGTTCCCACTCCTTCATACAATCTTTAGACTTACTTTTTGTCCTATACTTTCAAATGTTTTCTTGTATTTTAAACATATTATCTGATGGACCAAACTAGTCCATGTACTATTTTACAGCATTTTGTTTTTAAATTATTTTTCTTGCCTGAGACGTTCTGAAGTCTTTTGTTGAGAAGTCTTTTGTTTGCCATTTTACATGTTCTTGCATAAAAATTGAGCTGAATACATGTCCTCGAATGAAATATGATTTGAATTTATAATGTCAAACATATGGCAAGGAGAATATTTACATTTGTTTTCTTTTTTTTTTATTTCTGAGGCTGTATTCTTCTATCATGAAAGTGAAAAGTTGTTTTTCAGGGGAAATATGAAAATCAAGATGACTGAACATTACACATTTTTGCATTTGTATTATTTTATTAGCCTATTTATTTAAATTGGGAGTACATGTAATTTATTTTTAAAGAAGATATATATTAAAGATGACTTTGACCAATTTTCTGTTTGTAAATGAACACTGACACAATGTGTTCTGCTGTTCTGTTCAAAAATATTAGTACAAAACTAACCAGCTCCTATGTTTGTGGCAGGTTGATGAGGCTTTTACTCTGTGATGTTTGTCTTCTGATTAAAAATGTAGTTAGGCCTATAACAAATCTGCTGTCCTACTCAATTGGATATTAGTAACTTGGTTATTGATGTGTTAAAATTAAAATGTTCCCCAATTTTTTTTTTTTTTTTTTTTATTGATTGATTGATTGATTGATCGATTGATTGGTCATATGAATATATCGTATTACCCACCAACAGTTTGACTTTATTTTGAATGTTAAAACAAAGAACTAAATATATATGAATAATGATGAAAATGTGTTTTTGCTAGGGTTATGTGATGTTGTTGTCCAGAACCTGTATAAAATCCAAACTGTATATGATTTTATGAGATATCTTGCTGTCTGAAGACTGCATCTTTGTAATTATTGAAATTCATTATGTCAGTGTTTCAATAGTTTCAGAATTTTGTTAAAAAAAATGTAGTGAAGACGTCTGTGTAACATTGCATGGAAAGATGTACTTGGTGCAATAGGAAATGTGAAAGGTTTTAGCAGGGTTAGACTGTTTAGTCATTGCTTTAATACTGAAAATTGTCTGTTATGGATTATTTGGACATTGCTGTTTTAGACCTGATTGTGTTATCCTTTAAAGCCCATTCACCCACCCACCATGATGCTTAAAGTTTATGAGTGTATAAGGGTGCCTATGGGCGGCATGAAAATGACCATAAAAATGCCCCTGCTTTGAATCTGCTATGTGAAGAGCTGAACCATATATTCATCAAGTATTACCTTTCCGTGTGATTCACAAATGGAGCTTGCTCTGTTAAACTTTATGGAAAATTTTGCTATCGCTTGTTTTCCTACAGTTTCCTCATTTGTTTGATGCTCCTTATTATGAAATGTTTCCCCCAAAATAACATAGGCCTATCTGTAGTTCAATATGCTACCCAAAATATTGGATTCAATGCCATAATTGGAGTCCATGTTTTATTTGACTGTTGGAACACAAAGTTTAGAGTTAGTTTTTTATTATTATTTGAGTTGCCCTTTGACCTTCCTGTATCAGACATGACCTTTCTCTGGGTTTAATCTCAATTCCAGTTTCTCACTGCAAGATCTCTGTCTTCTCTCAGGACACTGATGAATGTATCTACAAACAGATTTGCACCCACACCAAATTTATTCAACTTTCACTTCAGTGATCCGCTCACCCCCACCCTTATTTTGTTCATAGGATGTTTACTTGTCTCTTAAGTTAACATTGTATCAATGTATTACAGGATATAGAAGAGCGTGTCAAGATTAAGTCAAAATGATCATGGATATGATGTAATTTTTCTGAATTTTACCATGCAAATGATTCTTTAAGAGTTGCAAAAGATCACACTTGAGATTTTGTTTATGAAACCCAATCACAGGAACATGTAGTTCCTATGAATAAACAAAGTACAACTGTACACATGAATCAATAATTATTTAAATTTTATATATTTCCATTTTAATACATTATAATGTTGTGATTGAGACAAAAACATGTATAAATAATTCATTTTAATATAAATGTGTCTGTTGTTATTATTCATATTCAGATTATCATTTTAATAGGCTACTGACTGAGCCTAGACTAGATTTATAGCCATTTGTATTGCTATTTGGAATGTGGAGAGGATGGACATTACTGGTCATCAGTAAAATGAGGTTTATGTAACTATGGTTCTGTCCAGACCTAAAAGAGTAAAGATCTGTGTTTATAGCCTATCCATGGGCCTAAATATCCCTCAGAGCCCAGCAACTGTCCAATGGTGATTCTGTACGCACTCAGCTGTCACTGTGCGCCGTCAACGTAATCTGAAAACAAACTGCGTTGGCCTACCTACGTCAGAAACGTTGATAGCCCGCCCTAGATTCCGCCCAGATGGTTAGGCAGCTTTTTTGATAGGCCAGCATGCCATACCTGATTTGTCCACAAAAATGGTGATTGGTTGGAGGGAGGAAAACTCATCAGAAGATTTTCTGTCGTCTCTCCGTGCTCCGTTCTACTCTTGGTGGTCGTGGTAAAACATGGCAATACATATGGCTAGTTGTTGTATCAATCAAAATGATGGACTGCAAAAAGCAAACTGATTGGCTAAGCAGATTGTCTTGCAAGCTCGTGAATGTAAACTGTCGCGTGTGCTGTTGAGTCTGCGCTGAGGGAAAGAGGAGGGCCTTGAAGACAGTGTTTTTATTTATTTCTTTGTTTCCAGTGGAAAAAAACAATAACAACGATAGCTGCATTACTTGAAATCCTTCCTTAGTAGTTACACCCAACCAAGAAAGAAAACTGGAAAATACAACAGTAACAATTAAAAAGCCAAAGCGAAGGAGGGGAGGATGAAGCGGCGCAATGCGGACTGCAGCAAACTCCGACGGCCGTTAAAACGGAACCGAATCACCGAGGGTATATACGGCAGGTATGGTGAAGATCTATGGGTCCTTTATCTGGGGTATCGTGGAACTAGCTAGTTAGCATGCTAGCTACCTGACTACCTTTGTTAGTATCAATGTAATGCTAACAAGCTGGCTAGCAACGTTATGTATAACCCAGTAAAGCTAACCTAAGCTAACGTCACCAGCAAACGCTCTCATTCTACCTCACTGTAACGCAGACAACCTAAATGTGAATTCAAAGTGTATAAGACATATGTATTAACATCTGCCAATTTGAAATTAATTTAGAATACACGTTGGGTACCAGAAGAAGTTTATAGTTGTCCTAGCAGTTCCGCTAGCCACTTATCTTTGACCAGTGAACTGCTGGTTGCTGTTGTGTTTTGTTGCAGTCGTTGCTGTGTTCTTAGTTTGACAATGAAATATGATAAGGCTGGGCCTGGTGTACTTGATATGAATGCTCATATTTTTAGGCTATGCAAACGTTATCGTCACCTGCATAGTGGTCTAATGTAAGGTAACGTTAGCTAAATAATTTTGGCTACTATCGTTATGCTACGGGGACGTTGGCTAGCTAGCGGTTAAGTAGCCATTTAGACGCAGTTAGTGAGGGTAATGTTTAGCTGAGCTCACTAACACCAGCTGGTGTTTATGTTATTAAAAATTAGTACATGCAGTTAGTAACAAGGTTGTGCCATATTTATATCATGCACTGAACCACGTGAGATAGCAACCTGACACATATCGTTTTTTGTCTGATGGTGATCAATGTATAGTATGTTCGAATGGTGCTGTCTCGAGATCCCTTAGTATCTGGCTGTTAGGTGAGCTGGCATCATCATCATAACAACTAACATTATCATCCTTGGGGAACAGGTATCAATATCGCACCATGCACTCCCTTTATTGTCGTACTATTTGTTCATAATTTTAAGAAGATTCCTCGAGACTTTTGTCAACAGTTCAGGTTGTTGAGGCCCAGTGTTAAATGTGGCATCTGACGTTATCATGACTTGCCACAGCGTCAAGTAATCCTTCCTGCAGTCTACTTAATGTGAACACAACAAGTGTCCTCATCAAGCGATGTCATTATTCTTTTTACTTGTTTTGTGTTGAAATGAGTGTTGCACTGCGCAGAAGGTCAACTTGCTCTAACACAATAAGTAAATGAAATGTCAGTATCGCGCTGGCCCTATTTTTGGATGGTCCAAGCAGTGCACTTTCCTTGGGTTATCTTCCAAGTCCTCCCACGTTTCAGTTCGAGAACCTTTCACAGGTTATAGTGAAATCAAATCAAACAGTTGATTTTTGTTGAAAGTTACAATTGCACAAAACCACGTTGTCGTTTTAATTTTAATATCTTGACTTTACTTATGAGGTACCTGAGCCTATAGAGTAAACATTTTTTTTCTGATATTTCTGATTGAACTATTGCCATTGAATTAACCCAAGAAGTCCACACATGTGAAGAAATTTGAGTGTTAAACCCCTAAAGTAACATTAGGTGTAATGAAGTGAAATGGCAGAGGAAAACACACTGAGAAGCAGTAAAGCGCAGAAAGATAAGGAACCAGCTTAAATACAGTGTGAAGTAGTTTGAATGTTAAGCCTGTCGTCAGTGCAAATAAATGTACAATTATGTGTACATAATGTACACTGTGTACAGATGTGTGAAGGCAAAAAACTTTCAACAGACACTTGATTATGTCCTTATACATATATAAATATATCACTTTTAGACAAATTTCAAAAGCACCTTCTACCTGAGGCCATTATCTACAAGTGGAAGGAACCTCCCTCCACCCTCAACTGGACACTCACAGAAGCTCCTTGCAAGTTTTCTTTTAGGATAGTCAGAATAGTAGCTGAAGACCTAAGGACTGTTCAGAAAGTTCTCAAAGACTTGGAGGTAGCAAGAAAAATGTGTTGAAACGTGTTGTAGAGGAAAAAAATATGGGGCCGATATTGAGACAATGGTGGTGGAATCTTTGAACATCTTTGAACAGCTAAATTTATATGCATTTGCAATAAGAAGATTGTGTGAGAAGAAGAAGATTTCCCTCTTCCCATCTTCGTTCCTGATTTCTTTACATAGCAATGTATTCTCATAAAACCATATGATTTAGTCATAGGAGCTGTAATTAAGTCACTTCTATTATTGTCAGGACATATCCAGTAGTAGTAGGATATAGACTAAGGCCTTTATACATTGATCATTCTAATGCATTTCAGTGTGCATCTCTAAAAACCAGAGACCCTCTCCACTTTCTGGCTTTAACAACTGCTCCTTTTCCTCCATCTTCGTTCCTCATGCCTAATTTCTCTGCTGATTGGCCACCACTGGTCAACATATCATTCAGACATCACCTACCTTTATATGTCAGTGTCAGTTCAACAGATGGGGCAGCTGTTGAGTTATTGTACTGCTCTAACTATTCTGCATGTTTCGGTCTTTGAGGTGTTGGACTACAGCCTATTTCTCCAGGCAACTCAAATGATGTGTTTTTTTATAGACATTCTAGGCAAAGCATGCAAGAATGAACATAACACATGCCCAGTGAGACTAGCATATCATAAGCAGCTTAGCCCAAAAGCTAAACATGGGTGTAATCTCCCAAACCTGGGAAATGAACACATGCACACTCTCTGCTAGCACATCAGGCAGGCTGCCCTGTCTTCATGGGATTGCCTCAGCCTACTCAGCCTACTGTACTTCTCACAAGAGGGTTTAGCTGGATGGCCTAGGAGAGGGAGCCCTGAGCAGAGGGAAGGGAACCCTGTGGTGTGAGAGGATATTTCCGTTCTTGAATGCTGCACTACACATTTCTGAGCATACTGTATGTCTGCTGTGACATGTTTGGTTGATGTTCCCTGTGAAGGTTTGGCACCCTGCCCAAATGATTTCATCATATCTTAATACCACTGGCAAGATGGTATATCTCCAAGCCTACTGTATGTGTGATTGACTGGTGATCCACTATGATGGCTAGAAGACCCTATTCTACTCTTTCCACAAATCAAATATTTCATGTTACGTAGCCATTTATATGTAGATTATGATTATGATTATGTATATGTACCATAATCCATGATTTACAATTTGAACTCCAGATTTTGCCATCCCATGTTATGAATTATATAGTTGATGATAATTTGAACTTATTCATTGCCTCGTTAAAATATGAACTTGTAGAGTTCAAACCTCGTTGAAGAGGAATAGTTAAATAGCGTTGGGGGTTGGGAAAAATAACTTACTTTTTCATACAATGTTTATGCTGTGGCTCTTAAATTTGCAGGTTGATGTGATTTGCTGCCAGTATGGTAAATGGTGAATCATAATTAGGGTAATTAGTGTATCATAATTAACTTGAAAAATTATGCAATATTTAAATCTGCGGTCTGTTTTTGCATGTTGATGCTAACTTGTTTGCTATCACTTTCAGTTTTACATGACAGAGTTTCAAGGCAACGTTTCAAGTACACTAAACTAATGTAAGTGATTTTTGGATGAAATTCACTCTTTGTTCTTTTCTTCTTTCCTCTCTCTCTCTCTCTCCCGCAGTACGTTCCTGTACCTGAAGTTCCTGGTGGTGTGGGGACTGGTGTTGCTTGCAGATTTTGTGCTGGACTTCAGGTTTGAGTACCTGTGGCCCTTCTGGCTCTTCATCCGAAGCGTGTATGACTCCTTCCGCTACCAGGGCCTGGTGAGTTGGATCATATCTGCACACAGTATAGTACAGCTGCAGCTGTTGTTGTTGTTGTTGTTGTTATTGTTATGTAAAGCCTTTCAGAGGGCTGGTCTTGGTCCGTATAAAAAGCATTATGGAGATTGATGAAAATTTAATGAAACTTCTGTATGTTGATTTCTGAGTTTTTCCTGCGCTTTCCATGTGCTTATTCCTACTGGGCAATAAAGGGCTCCGCACACCGCTTCCGACACAGTGCGGAGCACTCCGCTTCCAACATTCTATTCCATTGTTTTCAATGCAACCCCGCACACCAGCGCCGAACTCTTCCGCCATCGGTTGTGAATTACGATTGAAGTCTATTTTGTTGGAGCCGCCCATTGACATCCAATGAATTTCACCGGCTATGGTGCTAGGTGCTAGGCAAAATTGTCGGATTCGAAAGTGCTCTGCAATGCTGTCGGAACCGGTGTGCGGCCGGCTTAACAGTGCAGTCAATAGAGCAAATAAATGCATCCAGTTAGGATGCACTTCAGTAAATGATTCCTAAATACTCTCACTGTTCACCTCCAGCTGGTGGACATGGAAGAAACCCTCTATGAGCTGATGCCTCTCCATCTGTTATGCTGGACCTATTATTGCCCTCACTGTAAAGCACTGTTGTTGTCATGGTCACTCTTGTGTCCCAGACACCGAGCACAGAGCCAGCCAATAGTATTTCAGTGTCAGGTCGGCGAATGTCAGTGGTGCGGTCATCTTAAGGGTGAAACCAAGCCAAGCCGTGGTTTCATTGTGAGATGAAGATGAGATTAAAGCGGCGGTCTGCAACACAGACTAGCTAGGCCTACGCTACCCCCCACGCTCACCCAGCCCTCACACACACACACACACACACACACACACACACACCATACTGGGTTTCCCCATGTTAGCTTAGCCTATCTTTTCTTTCCTGTCCTCTCTGGAGCAGCAGGGTCACTATGCTGCAGCAGCCCATAATCTTATTTAACGTGTATTACTGCTGCTGGCCGCGATTTAAAGGCTTACTGTACATCCAATCTATCAGTAAACCAGCAGCCACGGCACCACTGGATGAAGGCATGCATACACCCCCCCCACCCCCCAACCCCAATCCTGATGTTGTGTTGCATCACATTCCTCCTCTTGCCTTACTCTGAATGTTTTCTTTTTTCCCCCCTCATCATATAGCGCCTGTCCAGCAGAACCCATTTTAATATTTAGTGCTTTGTGATGCATAATGATTGCTCCCGTATAATGTGTTGTTTGCCACAGAGTAATGGATTCACTTTCTCTGTTGCGTTTGCTTGTTTGCCCCAAAGATGCAAGGGGAAATTGCGTTGTGTAGTAAATGTCACGCATCATTAACTCAAAGTTCAGCGGAATATTAAAATGGCACAGTGGGTGCACCACAACAGTAATTACACTATTCTGTCATACAAGACACACAAAGACACCTACATTACACCCACACTCATACGCATCAGGTGACCTTTCACCTGTAAGAAACGGGAAACCAATGGAGCGATGTGTCAGTCTGGCTGCAGGGGCTTCTGCTTCTGGTGAAAATCCAGTCGGAGATCCAGTTTCATAGAAGTTAGTTTGTGTTTGGGCTTCTGTCTCGATTGAATGGGATTGTATGCAGCCCAAGGTCGGACCATGCCACTGTATTGGTTTCTTGTTTGTAAAGCCCTTTAAGTGCATTGGAAAAACTAGAAAAGCGTTCAGAGAGTGCAGACCTCTACCAAGACAATGTGGTCACAGATGGAGTTCCGGATCACTGATCGCCACCAAAATCGAAGCAGTTCTTACTTGTCCGAATACACACGTTGTCCGAAAATTTCATCCAAATCTGTGCAGTACTTTTCAAGTTGTGTTGTACACAGACAGATACACACACACACACACACACACACACACCGGTGAAAACATAACCTCCTTGGCGGAGGTAATAATTACTTGTTATGAGCGTATGAGTTAATGTCTTCCACATCAAAAAATGAATAGTACAATGACACGATGAAACTAGACAAACAGACCTTTGTAGATGCTGGTATCACTTGTAATGTATTCGCTTGGTAGGCTAACTCTGCTCAGCATCCTAGCTAGCTTGGTTCTGAAATGGTCTGATGGCTAAATATAATATTTATACAGTCTGAAAGCTACACTCCTTTAGCAAGTAAAATCAAATCTGACCTCTGCTGCTATGTAGCCTGTAGTAACAGAAACATGGGCTGTGAAGTAGCCTTTCAGCCTGTGCAACAGTAATTTATCGTTTTACCTACATAATGAACCTCAAGAGAATGTGCTTTCTCTTTCTTAAAGAAAAATGCTCTTAACCAACGATATAAATTTCTTTCACACAGTGTATCCTAGCCTACAGGGCCAATCTGAGTTTGTATACATAATGGAAAATAAAACGTCAAGCGTTAATCAAATAATAAGATGCAACTAATGTAATTATTCTGATTGTTAATTATTCACACATGCAGTAGACAACTGTCAATCAAAAATACCCATTATTCAAAACTGATGCTCGCACACAGAAAGTATGCGGCCTTGTTTTAAAGTCTGTCCCGTATGAGTTTCTTATTATTGAATAGCCCTGGTGTATATGGACTAGCTCTTTAATTGGTGTAAAATCCTTTTCAGCTCACCAGCATAATTGGATTATTTTATTGTCGTTGCTATTTTTATTTTTTGAATCTCAGGAATTGTTAGCCTGCTCTCAAGGCCCCTTTTCTCTCTCTCTCTTTCTCTCTCTCTCTCTCTTTTCCTCTCCTTGTCTCTCCTGCAGGCGTTTTCAGTGTTCTTTGTGTGTGTGGCGTTTACATCAGATATCATCTGCCTGCTCTTCATTCCAGTGCAGTGGCTCTTCTTCGCAGCCAGCACCTACGTCTGGGTGCAGTACGTGTGGCATACAGGTAAGCACAACACACCCACCCCACCACTTCATTTACATACCTTTCGCCCCCTCACCTTTCGCCCCCTCACTCACAACCTGGTTTTCCACATTTTCCACGAAGACAATCATTGCACGGCTTTTTTTTTTTTTATAAAGACCAAACTAAAGCTAGGTTTGCAGATTGAATCTGGACTGTAAAGCTCTTGCACAAATGGTGGGTTTTTGGGAGCCAGGGCTGGTTCAGCCCACTGCTGTGGAGAGACTGGCAGCGCAGCGCACTGTGCTGTTGGCATTTGTTCTCGGTATTTCGGTGGGCTGTGTCTAATGAGGTTTGGCTGCGTTGTTGCGTTTTCTTTTTCTTAGAAGGTGAGCAGGGGGGAGATTTGGCAGTACACTTGAGACCAGAGGGGGGCTGTTATCCTGGCATGATCCACCAGGTCATTTGTAGTTAAGCTAACTTTGCCAATGCTCAAGTCACGGAGCTTTAAGTTGGCTTTGCACCTCGTGAACCTGATGTATTTGCCAGGAACCGCAGAGGACACACACCAGAAACAATGTCATACTGTATGTTTATTTAGTGAGATGCTGTTCTCATTATGTAAAAGATTAGACTAATCTAATGTCATGGATACTGAGGTTTTTTTTTTCAATATTGTTGTTTATATCACATTGTACCATGAGTCTAAAGATGTCATTAAAGATGTCAAAGGAAGTGACAATTCCAGTAGTTGTGTGCTTCCTGTAAAGTTTAAACTGGAATATAGTTTTCCACTTTTGGATGAACACCCCCAAAAGATACAGTATGTCCATCCATCTGAGCAAGAGAAGTTTATTTGGATAGAAATTAGAAGAGAATGAGCTTTTCAATCTTCTCATGTTGTTTTAATTTACTTTTACTGTACATACTTGATCTGTGCACAGTGATCTGTGCTGTTAATAAAGGCGTTAGTGTAGCTTTATAGATAGTCTTAAAGTGTGTGTGTGTGTGTGTGTGTGTGTGTGTGTGAGAGAGAGAGAGAGGGAGAAAGACAGAAGGACAGTGAGTGTGCTGGAACTGACAAGTGTTTGTTCTTTCATGTCCGCTGTCTACTGTGACATTTCTGAGGGGAGCATCTATGATGGCAGCATGCTACTCGTTAGGAGCTGTGTGAAGTGCTCCTTGGATTATGCAATACCACAGACTGATTGCTATCTTTGTGTGTGTGTGTGTGTGTGTGTGTGGTCTAATTTAACCTTCTGGGAATTCGTCAGGGTGTGTATCAGGTGGCTGTCAAATTTGGCCTCTGATTTATCTGTAGCGAGGGCGGAATGACGGTGGGGGTGAATATGGTATCCCGATAGCCCTGTCCCTCTCTTTGTCACACTCCCCGTTGGTCGAGCAATCTGTAAATGCTGTGACTGGACAAGAGTTTTTCTGTCTGTAGACAGAAAAAACACATTTGATTATGTGGTTGCTTTAATATACAAGTAGAATACAGTGGAAAACGTTGTTCATTTCAGTAATTCAATGTAAAACATAAAACTCATACATTAGATTCATTAAACAGTAGGTGAAATATTTTTATTAGTGTTCATTTTGATGATTATGGCTTACAGCTAGAGAGAACTTCAAATTCAGTATCTTACAAAATAAGAATATTACATTAAACCAGGTATTTGTACTTTTGGTAGTGTGGGCCGATGTCAAGTCCTGCTGGACGAATAAAAAGCTTAATTTAATTATCTTTTCCACAATTCCACCAACCATGTTGTTACTTGCATTACTTGTTCTACTCGTTTACTTGTTAGTTTATCTGTGTACTTGTTTTGGCTTGTGTATTTAATCTCTTTGTTTTTTTCCCTCACAGAAAGAGGAGTGTGTCTCCCAACAGTATCGCTATGGATACTCTTTGTATACATAGAGGCAGCTATCAGATTCAAAGATCTGAAAAACTTCCATGTGGACCTGTGTCGTCCATTTGCAGCACACTGGTAAGTCCTTGCAAGTCACCAGACTCATAAAACAAATCATATCAAATCCAATCCAATTACATCAAAGCAAAAAAAAAGACAATATTGCTGCATACTTCATGACTGACCTGACAAGCTCCAGGAAACAGGGGGATGTCTAATACTGTACCAAACAGATGATTATTATACTTGTCACTTTCTCCATGCCTTTGTTTTTATAGTCAGTGTTCACTGTCTGAGGTTTAGCCTTGTTCCCACGGCACTGTTTCTCAGCAAATAACCAGACAGGACTTAACTTGCCAACACAATTTGGTTTTGCTTAAGTGCCTGACCCTGGTGTTTTGGATGAACATGCACACAGCAGAATGCCAACAACTCGCTGCAGTGTTCCATAGACTCAATCTGAATCTCATCTTACTTCAGCTAGATGGGGAAAATGAAATGTAACTCTAGCTGGAGACTGGAGCTGTAGCCGCAACTCCTAAGTGTGCTTTAGCACCAGAGTCTGAGATGACTGAGATGATAAAAACCCTATTGAGGCTCTTTAGTGCTGACTGAAGACCTGTCATTGACCCTCAGCGATCAAATGCTCAACACCTCGCTGTAAGAGATGAAGAGCTCAGACACAGCTGCATGAAACACAGCTGAATGACAACGGCACCTGTGCAAAAGATGTATGGGGGAGAAAGTTAATTGGCACTTTGTCTGACTGGAGAGGTGATTCGGGCAAATGTGTCTGACGCTTAACGTGCAGTGTAGATGGACAGACAACCAATCCACAACACCTTGAGAAAAGAGTGCACAAGTTCAGGAATATGCTTTGAAGATTTTTGTTTGTTTGTTTTTACTTTGCATATGTTGACATGTAATTTCAACAAATTCTGACAAATCACTGACATTTTTCCCTGCATTTACAAATTCTATGGTTCAAAAAATATTTGTTACAAAATGCTCCTTAGTAGAGAATTGAAAACATGCAATAAACCCATCCTCCTTTTCTCTCTCTCTCTCTCTCTGCTCTTTCTCTCTCTCTCAGTATTGGGTATCCAGTGGTCACGCTGGGCTTTGGCTTCAAGAGCTACGTGAGCTACAAGATGCGCGTACGCAAGCAGAAGGAGGTGCAGAAGGAGAATGAGTTCTACATGCAGCTCCTCCAGCAGGCTCTGCCCCCCGAGCAGCAGCTGCTCCAGAGGCAGGAGAGAGAAGCCGAGGAAGGTGAGGAGGAGGAGGAGGAGGAGGAGGAGGAGGTGGAGAACAAGGAGGAGCAGGAGAAGCAGTAGCCTGACATAGCCCGACCATAACACTGCTGTTCATCTGGAGGTCTGGATGTTCTTTAACCTGACGCGATTATAGAGCGGGGGGGAGGGCATTCAGTTCTGGTTTGAAACGATTGGACAGCTCGTCTAATCAGCTTTGCTTATTGGCTGGTAGTCTCTCTACCGATGTAAACCCGCCCCAGAAGACCGTCCCCAGACCATGGTTACGGATGAACATTCGTATTATGGGCGGGTTATGTCAGGCTAGAGAATCAGCTCTTTGTTTTGCTTTTTGTCTGTTCTCAGAATAGCAACTTATTGACCACGACTAGAGTTCTTATACAGTAAGCCAAAAATCATAGTGATTCCCAGAGTTCTTCAGAGTAGTTTGTGAATTTGACAAACATAAATCAAGAGACCTAGGTCACTAAAAGAGCTTGAAATTGTATCTCACAGGCCAGGGTCCCCACAATCACCATCATCACCACTGTAACACAGAAACAATTGGGATATTCTGTGAGGTGCCCACACACATTCAGATGTCTCTGTCTCTAATGCTGCTAAAAAAACGTCATTAACTTGATAGAATCTATTTTATTCAAAACATCTGGATGAATATGTTCAAGCCTTCAAGTCTCTCTCTCTCTCTTTTGTGAGCCTTCAAGCCTACTGTTTTATAACTGTAATTTACCTTCATCTGTGCTTGTCGTTGGGCTGTAAACGCCCTTCAATTGGATTTTTAAGATGTGGGTATCCTGTACCTTGTACTAGGAGATGAAATGGACTGTAATGGACTATGTGCTGTAGTGACAGTAGAGTGAATGTTCTGAAATCAGGCCAAGATTGCTCTGTTTTCATTGGCTCAGGCTGGTTCTCGGGAGTCATAGCAGCTGACTCAGTTAGTGGACATAGATACTGTCCCATACACACATTCTACTCTCGAATCCCTTATTTTCCCCTTAAAATTATACATTTCTTCAGTTTCAACATTTGATATGTCATCAATGTTGTATTCTGAATAGCATATTGAAATTTGAAACTTTCACACCACTGCATTATGTTTTTATTCACAATTTGTAAAGTGTCCCAACTATTTTGGAATTCGGTTTGTAGATACTGTTCCATGCACTCAGCATTCTCCTCTCGATTCCCTTTAATACTTGCTTGGTTTTGGCTGCTCACCAATTCACTCACCAACCCCTATATCCCTGTATCCTATGTCCAGCTGCAGCCGCCAAAGGGATGTCTGAGGACTCCCAGACACCAG
>JAODXP020000024.1:30342371-30357371 GCA_027497455.2 Sardinella longiceps
TGATTTGCCAACTATTACATTGGGTTTCATAAGACACTTTTTATTTTATTTTGGAAGTAGTCGTTGGTTGCTTTCAATGAGCGTTAATCCTCTCAATGTGCTCGGGAAACAAAATCTGTCCTCATCCAGCGGCTGGCTCAGAAGTGCTGAATACTTATGATAGTTTTCTATTTTTGTGACCTTGAAATGTTCCATAGCTGCTCCCTTTTTCTTTCCTCAAGTCATATAACAAAATAAACATCCAGTTATGGAATCCTAATTTATCTACAGTATAATCCTTAGAGATACATGGAATTAGTTCCCCAATGTCAGCACATCGTGATTTTATTTAAATTTTATCTGTCATTTCTTAAGACAGAATTTTTGGAGAAAGCCCAGTATATCATGTGCTCAAAGCAACCATATGTAATTTCTAGCCACAATGTAAAGTATCCTTTCTATCAGATAATTCCTTTGAGTATCATCTCTAAATTTATTTGGATGTCATGGTTGTAGTCATATGAGGGGCGGATTAACATTAAGTGAAACTCCCACACACTGCTCAATAAACGAAAACCTCATGACATTGCTGACTATATTGACCTCAAACCTCAGTTACAATCCTTTTGCAGTGCCAGTTAGACTCTGGAAAATGTTGAAGGGTTTTGTGTGCCTTAAGGTAGCTAGTTCACTAGATTTAGACAAGAAACTACATTCTGTAGTGTTGCCTTAAGCATGACAAAAATGATTTATTTGCTGAGGAGAGAGAGATCTGAGCGCAGTCTCCTTAAACATGGCGTGAGCACTAAAAGGATGGAGCCGTCTCTAATTTTGTGTGTCTGAGTATCGAATTATCCAGCGTTGCTCTGGAGTAGACATGAATAGAACAGACGGGCGGGCACAGAGGACGGCTATTGTCTCCCGTTTCCCAGACACCAAGGACAACTATTGTCTCCGGTTCATTGTGCTCCGTTTTCAGCCATATATGTGAAAATCATTCTCTCCATACTGTGGCCACTAGACTGTTTGGATGGTTGTGTGGTGCGCAGCTCTAATGAAACAGGTGTGAATGGCTGTCCTAATCCTCCTGCCACGCTTCTAGATTTGTCAGATTACATTTGACTTGTTGTGACTGCTTATGCTCATGTGTTTTTTTGTTTTGTTTTGATTTTTTAAAGATATTTTGGGGGCTTTTTTGCCTTTAATCAGATAAGACAGTGTAGAGACAGACAGGAAATAAGTGGGAGAGAGAGATGGGGTGGGATCGGGAAATGAGCACGGGTCCGACTCGAACCCGGGTCCCCGGAGTGGTGGTCTGACGCTCTAGCCAACTGAGCCACGGCGCCCCGATGTAATGTTGAAGTTGTTTGATTTTGAGTGTCCTTTATCACAGTTTTCCTATCCTCTGTTGTGCTCTTGTAGCTGTACTGTAATAGCTTGGCCATTGCCTTACCACGTAATTCCGCTCGATTCTCATCTCATCTGGATTCTCTCCTTCATTACTCTGTCTGGGATTCCGGCTATCGGCATTGTTCGCATAGGATGCATCACATCCTGGCCAATCGGCAAACTCTGAAAATGCAGTCTGAGAATACGATGGGCTGTCTGTTAAGAGTGGATCCAGTCTTTTTGAATGTAAACACCTCCAGCAAGCCGCTATTTCTCAATAGCCGGAATCCCAGACCCTCTTATGAAGCGAAGCGTAGACTGAGGTGCTGGTTATGAGCAGGCTTGTACTGTAATCATTTTGTTCTCATGTGTTCTCATGTCTGGTTGCTGTAGTGACTGTTCTCTTGTGTTCTGTCTATCCAGGTCAGATCCTGCAGAAGGAGCAGGAGATTGCGGACCTGAAGCAGAAGATCGCCGAGGTGATGGCGGTCATGCCCAGTCTGGCGTACTCGGCAGACACCAGCAGCATGAGCCCCGTGGCGCCGCACTATTCTTCCAAGTTCATGGACACCACCCCGTCCGGCCTGGACCCCAACGCCTCGGTTTACCAGCCCCTCAAGAAGTGACCGACTGGCCTCCTTCTCACCGTCCCCTCCCTCCCTCGCCCACTTTTTCTTTTTCTCTTTCTCTTATTCTCTCTCTTTCTGCCCCTCTTTCTTTCTTTCTTTCTTTCTTTCTTTCTTTCTTTCTTTCTTTCACCCTCCATCATGGAGGACAAAGAGGGGCCCAGAACCAGAGAAACTCTGCATGTCTGCGGCTTAGAATGTACTCTATCTCTCTTTTACTCCCCCCTCCTCTTCATCCCTTTCTCTATTCGTTTTTCTCTTCCTCCGTGGCTCTTCCTTCCTTCCTTCCTTCCTTCTATCCTTCCTTCCTCACACCCCTCTATCAGGCCGGCGCAGCAGAAGGATGTCGTGTTGTGTGACTGTATTTGTCGTAGTAAAAACTCAAAAGACACAAAAAAAAGAGACTTCAAGAGATGGTCAACTAGGAAGTTTTTTTTGTTTTGTTTCTCTCGTTGAAGTCTGGAAACCTCACAGAAACGGCGATCCATCTTGCATTTAAGCATAAGGAAAGGAATCCCTTCCCCCTGACAAAAAAGCCTCTCTGTTTCTCCTCTCAGCTTCACTCAATCCATTTTTCTGGAGTTTAGCTGTACATTGTGAAAGGTTAGGTTGTGGATGGAGGGGGGTTGTTGTCCATCTCAAACATTCGTATTCTCCTTAAATGCTGGTCCTGGCTCAACAAAAGTCACCTGCAAAGGAAAAAAAAAAGAAAAAAAGTCACCACCGGTTGCAACAAAGGAATGTAATAAATTGTGGACTTGCTCTGTGGTACAAGTACAGTACATGTTATATCTTTGAATCCCAGAAATATCAGGATATTCTTTTGTCCAAGTGCCCCCTCTAGCCCCAAGTTTGGGTTGTGATGTATCGGCTGTTTTTTTGTTTTATCTGGAGCTCAAATGGAAATGTTCCCAAATTGGCAAAAAAAAAGCGAGATTTTTTTTCTTTTAAATAACACGCATAATTCTAAGGCTTTTCAGTCCCCTTAAATTATTAATTATTAGCCTTCCCTCCTTTACTTGAAGGTCGTATTTCCCTCAAATTAAAACTGATCAGTGCCTTTGATAGAGCAGCTCATTGAGGGACTGTACAGATGCCCCCGCCATCAGTCATCAGTGTTGTCAAGGTCGTCAGTGTTGGGTGATGTGTTTGTCATTACTGTCAGTAGTGTGCTCCATCTCTCAGTTTGAATATGTGTGTGAGGACTACATTTGGAAAGTCAAAGGGAAGCTGGATGAGGATTGGTTAAATAGAGGCCGCTGCTGAATCCTTTGGTGGGTCTTTTGCAAAACTAGAGCACTCGCTGGAAGTTTCCGTGGAGTGCTGTTGCAGCTCTGGCAAAGTGACCTGCACAAGGCCTTCAGGCAGCATTAGGCGTTAGTCAGAGGCCTCATGCCTCGCTTCAGCCCGCTGTAGAAGCCTCACAGTCGTGTGTTCAAATGAGAGATGGAACAGCCCTGACCTTGGTGAATGCTTTGCACCGCCACCCCCTAGGGCAATGTCACCTTTCTCAACAGCAGTCCCAGGAACCGGATAATAAGCAAAACTTCCTGCTGCCATAGTAACACTCCTGGTCAGGTTGACCCAGTGGTTTACCACAAGTTGGTCTCTATGTTATAAAAAGTTGTGAAGATTTCATTATTGGAGTACATATAAGCTAGGAGGGATTTTCCCCTAATTTATTCAGGCTTGCTAAACTGGCAGGTAGTTCTTTTGACCATTGTATTCTGTTTTCATGGCAGTGTTAAAACAATACCTGACCACAGTGCTGATCGTCCTTGCCGCAACCCAGGCTTGTTGTGATTTTTCATGGGGGACAATTTTTGTTTGTTTGTTTTTATTGCCCTGGCACATCCCTGTGTACGGATCGACTCTGGCTCATGTTTAACACTTTTCCCCTGGCAGCAAAAGGTTCGTTTGGATAACGCAGAGTTCTGTAGTGGATCCTCAACAACGCACCGATCCTAATGAATCCTGGAGGAATGTCACAGTATTTTGATTTTACTCAAGACAAAAAGTATTAGAGATCTGTTGAGGCTGCAAAGTTGACCTGTTCTGCTTGATGTTAATGTCCCCTGTCTCCCGCAGGGCTTAGATTGATTGATGGATTTATGTGAATTTTTTGCTGTCATTTCATGTGGTTGGTTCTTCTGAGTGTTTACGTGGTATGCTGGACAAACAGATTTTTTTTTTTTTTTTTTCTTTTAAGTGCAGATGACAATGGCGGCTGTGTTTTTGGTGGGAAAAAAATGGGAAAAGGTCAGTCAGCTGAACGTTTATTTGGAAAAACATTTGTTTGTTTGGTTTGTTTTTCCTTTTGCCCTTGGTCGCTTTTTCGCTCTGTCTCTCTCTCTCTCCTCCAGTCTGGATCTCAGTTGCGGTCTCTTTCTGTGAGGTTTTCAAGGGATTAAAGAAGGGTTTTCTTGCACATGGGCTTTGCCTGGTCATTCATGTACTGTATGAGTGGAGCCTGTCATGAATGTGAAAGTGCCTAATGTTGTGGTGAAGGGTCTCTGACATACTAGCCAGGGTCTGTTTCCCAAAAGCATAGTTGCTAACCAGTTAGCAACTAATTTAGTTGTCAATGGGAAATTGCATTGCAACTAACATAGTTGCTAACTTGGTTAGCAACTATGCTTTTGGGAAACAGACGCCAGGCCATTGCCTTCCTACGCAGTTCCGCTCGATTCACATCTCCAACTTCAGTACTCCGTCTGGGATTCTAGAACATTGGCCTGGTTCGCTCAGGATGCGTTCCATCTTGGCCAATCAGCCAACTTTGAGAATGCAGCGCAAGAATAGATGGGCTGTCAGTCAAAGGCTGATTCAGTCTTTCTAAATTTAAACACCTCCAGGAAGCAATCATTTCTCAATAGCCGGAATCCCAGACCCTCGACACATAGAGTGAGTGACTGGTTATGACCAGGCTGCCGACATACATGTATACCAACTTGACTCTCATTTGCACTAGCATACAGGTCATTTACCAAAAAAGCATTAACATAATTCCATTCAAATACGGGTATTGACCGGCATTACACTAAGCACACAAGCTGTGGCTACAAATGCCATTTTTTCATGAGGATTCAATAAGGCAGTTTTGCCACTAGAGGGAGCTAAATTGACACACTCTCCAGAATTGTGGTAGAGAGCCTCTCAAGCACTTTGACTTGTGTGAGGTCAAAAGCAGTGTTTACACAATAAGGTCATAGGCCAGAAGACTTAACATCTCAGGTATCTCTTATGGTGTATATTGAATTAAATTGAGCAATTTAATGATTATGAACGGGTTTACATCAAATTTTGTGAGATGACAAGGACCAAAAATGTAGACGTCAAGAAGACAACAGTAGAAAAGCTTAGCAGCTCAATATTTTCCTTCGTCTACTTTTTATGTGTAGAAAAAAATAGGGTTTCTCCAATGCATTGTTTTATTGCTGTGAAAAAAGCTCTATAAATGGAAGGCATTGAAACATAATCTTTGTCAGACCTCTCAAGCAATCTAGCACAAAATATCAAACCCAATAACTATTTTTATTATATTCTCCTTGACTTAGGGTGTGTGTTTGAGTGTGACTACTCAACACTAAGGCCAAGAGTCATGTGGACTATGAAGTTCAAGGCGTTGTCATGGGAACACTGTAATGGGGGAGGTGGTGTTAATATATTGATGACCTTAATCCATGGATGAGTTTAAGTAGTTAAATCACTTTCCATCCTCTTGTCTTCCTCCTCTCTCTCTCTCTCTCCCTCCCTGAGGCCACAAGTTTATTAAGACATTATAATTAACCCACTGATTTCTGAAGTGGAAACACAAGGGATATTTGGGAGCAGGCTGCTGGCTTAAGGGAGAAAGAGAGATAAGGTGATTTAATGCATGGATGACAACTGTTACACCCATAATTAAGATGCTCTACTTAAAAAAAAAAAAAAATGTGCTGGGTTGTTCAATTAACTCATTTACCTTGACGTACATGAATATTGCAGAACTGACTGTATTAATTATAAAGCCACTCCATATTTCACACACAGGTAGGCTAGACATTGCATAATGTGCACCACATCATGTTAGTCACATATACCACTTTCTATTTCAATTTGTAAAACAGGTCCTCTTTATTATGCACATGCTGTGGATTTCACGCATGAGAAGAGTTTGGCTGTATAATCTCCCTGCGTGGGAGCAGATATAGAGATCATGCCAACATATCTTGCCAAGTCTTGATGGCTCTCACTGTGCCCCAATGTGCAGAGGAGAGGACATGGAATGTTCTTGCTGGTTCTGTGGTTGGAAATGGTTTCCTAGACCACCCACGCATGCATGCATATTGCCTTAGTCCTGGTCATAAACACATCAACTCGTAGGCTACTATTAAAATGACTCGGGAGTTAAGCTTGAAGGACTTGGTTGTCAGTAGCTAGCTAAAAAACTGAGTTTATTCTTGGTGTGTGAGCAGGGTAAGCCCTTCCTGGACAGAGCTACATATTCAGCACTGAATGACAACAAAAGAAGCAGTCTCTCTCTCTGCTTGGCTTGACAAACAACTGACTGCATCCACACACACAGAAACACTGGTGGCTGCTGTTCCAATGTAAATGTGCCATGTGCAGTCACTGTTTTTCCAGTAGTAGGGAAACATCATTAGCATAAAGCCCCCAATCAATAATTTACAGCTCTATCATATTTAGCATGTTGCTCACGTTCTCCCATAGCAGTGATTTCAGTAGTGCTAGCTAGAGGAAAAACAGCAGGGACTGTTTGAGAGCTGAGTAAACATCAAAGACTTCTGTTTCAAATGTGGTAGTTACACTAAGCGTCCAACTGATTCGCTGACTGCCTTCTTGTGTGCGCTCTCTCTCTCTCTCTCTCTCTCTCTCTCTCTCTCTCTCTCTCTCTCTCTCTCTCTCTCTGCCTGATCCCTGCTCCTTTGTACATGACATTCATCTCTGACATCTATGGGGGACAAATGTTGCCTTTGTGTTAGGACAAAAGACTTCTGACAGAGATATAGAATTGCAGAGAAAAAAGACAAGGAGATTTGTAGGAAAACATGAGATCAGTGTAGTGATAAGCTAAGGTGGAGAATTAAAAAAAAAAACACACCTAGGTTCAAGCTCTTGTGCACCATATTTATGCTCCATCTAAATTAGACTTTAATCAGGCAATATTCACCATTGTATTGCAAACATTGAAAGGGTATAGGTTATTTCAAGACAAGCCAAGACAAAGGAAGCAAAACAAGTAAGAATGGAAATGAGGGTGGTGGCTACTCATTGATATGATAATGCCAAAAGCATGTCTGATCAGAAATATTCTGTGCTTGTTGTCATGGATAAACACATCTGTGTCACTGTGATACATGCAGGCATATGTTGACAAGCTGCATTTTTTGGATTCCTGTCTGTGTGTAGCCCGGTTAGCCTATAGTGGGGAGTGTGTGAGAGTGACAGAGAGAGAGAGAAAGACAGAGCCCAAAGCTATGATAGAGAATTTTCTGCATTCAAATTTGAAGGTAGGCTATTTGATCCTTTGTCATAAAATAAATGTGCAGGCACTATGTGCAGGCAATCCCCTGGGTTTTGGATAGGCCTACCTGTTCAGCCAAACGTTTCGTGACCAGACGAGTGAGCCTTCCATCCTGTTCGGCTGGCTGGTCTTACAGACAGAGGATCTGTCACCTGCACCTGGCTGTGGGGTCACTTGGGACCGCATCCAGACAGGTGCACTGAATTAATAGATCTTCAGTTCAGACACACACTAAACCATCTTTCAGTGTGAACTGTTTATTTGAACATAAGGAGCCAAGTCTATTGTTAATCGTGTTTCTCACACACACACACACACACACACACACACACACACACACACACACACACACACACACACACACAAGGGAAACAAAAGAAAGAGGAGTTCATGGAAAAACACTTTGGAGGCAACTTCCATTAAGTTTACAAGGCTGGAATGACAGCATTGCGTGAAAATGCATGGCACATAGGCCTAGGCACTGACAGATAATATTCACATGAGAATGTGACAAGCGCCGCCTCACAAGAAACACAAGAGATTCTCGCGCATGTGGATCCTCTGCAACGTCATGTGCATTATCCGGTCAATTTACATACGCATCACCGCCCCTACCGCTGGCGAGCATGAGCAGCCATCCACTCCAGCTGTCTTTTCAGACTGGGAAAAACAGGTTGCGGGAAAAGTTTGTGAGGACGAGGAACCCCAATTGATTACTTAAAGCCTGAAAGCAACATATCGGAGCGCACTGTGCTCTGTCCCTGTCAATTGGATTAAAATTATGGATGCTTTGAAGTCGGCTGGGAGAGCCATTATTCGGAGTCCTAGTCTTGCTAAGCAATCCTGGAGTTATGGCAAACACAAAAGTAAGTTTCTGTCTTTGGAGATTACCCACACAGTGTCGTTAGCATGGAGTCGATACTGCCATCAATGCTACACTGGCGTTATTTGTGTGTGTGAACATGAAATGTCGTGTCTTTTCCAAGCGCAAGCGGTAGCTATGTTAGCTAGCAGGTAACGTTATGCTGAATTCTGTCATAGTAAGTTGAGCTTGTGTCCAGCAACTATTGTGAACAAACTGTTGTATGAAAACTAGGAGTCTTTAATAAGTAAATTCCATGACGCAAACGTTAGCCGTATTTGATTTGTCTTTTGTTAACAATGTAGTCAGTCAAACAAACAACGTAATGTAAAACTTACAGGACACATTGTAGAGACGGTAATGTTAGCTACCGTATTATAACTAGCTACTTAACGCCAATATTTTTGGTCATGTTCAAATGTTCAGTCAGCACAGCGAACTTGAACTTGCAAGTTAAACTCTGGTCTGTTAGTGACCATTAAAACAGTAAAAGACCTCTAATTTAACATTAGTTTTTGTTTTGTTCTATTGTAGCGTGTATATTAATATCTGGGTGAAGTTTAACGTTTAACAGTTCGAGATTCCTCGCGCCAGTGTCTCTTGGCACGGCGCTAGGAAGACCTAAACAAGCTAATTAGCTCTCTTAACTCATGCTTGTAAATTAACTTATAGTTGGCTTTTAAAACGTTTGAATGTGTTAAAATTCAGTTGTTCTTTCGTCCTGTATATTAACGTTGACTTTGTAAGCCTGCACTGACTAAACAGTCACTTTCAAGGGACAATGGGCACTGTTTTCTGTCTCAATTTCCATAGTTAGTCTTTGAGGTGTTTCATATTCATATTGGGTCAACGTCCAGTGATTTAAAGCACAGACTACGTATTTGCGGATGACCAGGTCAAATTTGCAACTACAACCGTGGTAAGCTCCTCTAGTTTAGGCTATACCTCGCCACGTCATCTGCTCCTGACCAGTTTTTATTGTCTTTAGTGAACAAGACCGTGCTTGATACTGAAATAGGATGAGCATGTAAAATAGAACGAGACGGCTGCGATTTATCCAAAGATATAACTACTTTAATTTGGTGACGGGAGATGCTGGTTGGCACCTTGCGTTGGGTGTTGCGCCTGGAGAGAAAATCCTCGTTCCTTTTTTTTTTCCTTTTCTTTATTGTATGGTTGGCATATAAGGAATGGAGTTGAGCAACGCTAACCATTCTCATTCATTTAACAAGTAAACCGGTTACTACAAACGTGCACACCATGAATACACAACCATGAAGCTCTACGGCTAAATATCAAGTGAGCGAGTGCAGTGTCCACGCGAAAGTGAAGTCCTGACATCGTGACCGACGTTGGCATCTCGCTGCTCATCAGAGCTTCTGTTATGGCTTTGATATCCGGACTGGCTGTTTTAGCCGTGCGAACAGTGGGAGCTTGCCATGCGCAGTCGCCAGACTCGGCTGCACCACCTCTGGCGGCTGTAGTGTGGCGTTTCAAAGAGCAGATTAGCTGCTTGGTAACCTTATTGTTTGGTTTCACAAGAGACCCCCCATCCCTTTCCCCCGCGTGCCATCCTCTGACAGAGCTGTGCTTTTGGGGCCAGAGTGCTGCCACGTGCTTGTTTTTCCTCTACTTTTCGTTACACTGACTGTGTTGCCACAGACACGAGCAGCATTGCCAGCATCTCGAACAAAAGTGTTGCGTACATGATGGCCAATGTCCAACACTGGCCACTTATAACACTAATAACCATGGCAACAGGACATGGGAAGGCTTTCACTGTATGGCTTAATTGCTGACACCACCTTCCATCTTCCGTTGCTATGGCTTTTACCTAGTTGTCCCCCCTCCCTCTCTCTTCCATCCTTTAAATACCTTTCCTTCACCTCCTGTCTGTCATTTTTGTGTGAGTGTGTGAGCGAGAGCGAGAGATTGGGAGGGAGGGGCACAGATAAATAAAGAGACAGAGAACACAGAAAGGGGTTCCCAGTAATATCAGCTTTTTCCTTGAGCATGGCTTCAAGTTGAACCACCAGGTGAATTGTTTGAGCTTGTTAACGGTTCAAAAAATGTCATAAGGGTGTTTAGTCAGTCATGAGTGTTTTTGCAACAGATGAAAATGCTTTAGTCATGTGTCATAGCCTGTAGCGTATGGCTTGTTCCTCTGAGTGGGTTTTGCTTTGAAGGTGTGTCTGGGAGGGGATATGTTGTAACAGTAGTAGGCTGTTACCTTGGGCACCGTAGGGAAACACCCAGGTGGCCTACTCAGGTGAGAGAGTCTTGTATTTACCCACAGAGACGGCAGGTTATTTTTAACCCTCTCTTGGTAGTAGTGGGACAAAGTACCA
The DNA here is from genome assembly GCA_027497455.2 of Sardinella longiceps. NCBI lineage: Eukaryota > Metazoa > Chordata > Actinopteri > Clupeiformes > Clupeidae > Sardinella > Sardinella longiceps. The sequence continues at coordinate 30,353,103 of JAODXP020000024.1, forward strand.
TCACCTTTGTTTCATGAAAACAACACGGATATTGTGGTTGACAAAAGTACAAATGTTGGAAACAAAATTTGTTAACCTATGATACTGTAGGAATAAAATGCGCAAGTTGACAAAAACTTGTGGAGCATAACTAGCCTGAGATTTGTGGTTTGGCAATTTAAGACCAATAGCCAAATAAATTTTTGCGAGAATGAAATAAATCATCATAGGGTACTTTTTAAAAAAAAAAAAGGCTATGACATGTCAAAACATGAGCCTTGAATTGTATTAGACCAAATGAGTGGACTTTCTTGCCACACCCCTGTCTCTTGGGTTTATTTTTTGCTGAATACTGTTGAAGTGCGGCACACATCTCTCCTGAAAACCTTAGATTTTCTCTCTTAATCCAGCAAAATGGAAGAAACACAGCTGGTTGTTTAAGATGTGAATATTTATTTGACACAGATTACTGATTCTAAATACTGTGCTCCAGGCTAATCATGTGTGGGTTCATTTTGAGGATAGATAAGTTTATTTTTGGTTTACTTTCACTTTCTTTGTATTGCTGTAGCCTAATTTTGTAGCCTAATCTGTTCAGATCCTGATCTCTATGGATGCATGGCAAAGGCCTGTGTATATTGACCTATAAGCCCCTACCACCTTGTCAAAAGTTTAATGAATCCAATATAGGCTATACTGCCTTTTTCTGTTGTTTGGTCATTGGGGTTTTGTCTGTCTTAGTTGAGGCTCAAAGACAAAGTATAGACCTAACCATTCACAAGTTGTTGCTGAACCTGCTGAGTGAGGACATCCCTGTAGAATCTGTGGCCGAAACTGTTGGGTAATGTTGGGTAATGGGTGTCCCATTGCACAATTGGGGTCTAGGCATGAAGAGAACTAGTTTGGGCACTTCTTTTTTGACTCATTGAAGAAAAACCAGCATGCATACGACATAGGGTCACCATCTGACCATGAGTGGTTAAAACTAGCCCTCAAGGCAGGAAAAGTAGGCCTAGCCCTCAAGGCAGAGTGGTAGTGGTCGGCTGTGGAAGGTTTGTCAACTCATAGAGAAGCACTGTATGCAATATTGACCACACATAACAGTGAGCAAATGTGTAGTTTTAATTTCCTAGATCCCTCTGTATGCTGGCTGCATGAGGAGAGTTGTCATAGATGTGATTCTTCCTGAAAAATCAGGATTTCCTGATTTTTAGACCTAAAAATATGAGGGGAAGGCAGGTTAAACTGTGTTTTGTATTTAGGCCTATCTACAGGCAATGAGTCAGTAGGGTGAAGTATGGTAATTTGGGACCCTTTTTTGCAATTTTGCTGATTCTCGCTATGGGCTGTAGCTATATTTTCCTGCTTTTTTGCCCTTGGCCAATCACATCCCTGAGTTGTCTCTGTCACAGACAGTGTCACTGCAGGATCATGTCCTGGTATCATGCCTAAAGTCATCCACCAGGCCCAGCAACATGGCCTGACTGCCAGCCAGCATCTAATGGAGATTGCTTCCTTCCGTCCGGGCCCTTTTTATGGGGCTGTAAAGCGCCGGGAGATTTACTGCAGCACGGCATCTTCTCTATCTCACCCAGCCTGGGTGCCGGCGGGCCGGGTCTCCACCCTGAGCCCTGCTACATGATGCCACCGCTGTGCTGCTGCTGACTCAGGCTCTGCGTACTCTGGCGTCATAGAAAAAGCATGTGTTGTCTGTGATGTTAGGAAATATGTGGGGAGTTGCTGCTAATCTATAGTTATCCCTGAGGGAAGTAGCCTATTATTTGTCTTGAATTATCTCTCAGTTTGCTCAGAGTTTAGCCTATTTTTCCCATCAGGCGTCTCTGTGCTGGGAATACAGAGGAAACCCATGTGAGCCTGGAAAACCTTGGTAAAGTAGCCGTGTGTGTGTGTGTGTGTGTGTGTATCTAACGTGACATCTCTGTGGTGTTTGGGCATCAAACCTGGGTTGTTAGATAGTGATAGCAGGCTCCACCATGCCAGCACAAGTCTGGCCTACCTGTGGCGTTTTCAAGATGACCTAACATTACAAAACCTTTATACGTCACCCATAGGGATGAATGGGAACTGTGGCAAAGTGTTAAAAAAACGTTGTGACTGCTGAATTTGCCACTGGTTACTTTTGTGTGACCTCATGCCCATGTGGTCAGCTATGGCGGCGGTAGTAAGACAAGAATTGTGCAGAGTGTGAGTCTGCACTTCCACCTTAAGCTATTTACAGCAAAGCCCAACGCCACCACCACAAATCCCATTAGCCTTGGTTTATTTATGCAGCCACCCGGCCGCCTCCCCATACTGTACCTGCCCAGAGCCTCTGATATTTATGGGCCTGTCTCTCATTCCCTCTTCCCATCTCTTGGTGCTACCTGCCTGCGTCACTTTGCTCCCAGCACTATCTGTGCTGTGGCCATCTCTCTGCCGCTGTCTGTTTGCTCTCCTTATCGTTCGCCCTGGATTCTATATCCCCTTCCCCTTTCTCTCTTGGTTTGGTTAGGTTAGTGATTTAATGTCTTGTTTGCTTTCATATAGGCCTAGCAGCGTCTTTGTTGTTTACATAGTGACTGACTCTGTCACATCCCATTTACTCATACCTGAAGCTGAATGTGTCTTCTCCTCACTGATGATTTTTATGCTGTTTGAAAATATGAGCTTGTGTCAAGCATTTTAACCAGTGCTTGTAATTTTCTTCAGCCTCAGCTATGTTTTGCAAGCAAGTGGAGCGGAGTGAGTTAGCCTATGCATCATGGTGTGCACGGATTTGGTCTACAGTCAGTGAAATATTCTAAACAAAGACTCTTGAAGACCCAGCTCTTCAGAGAACGCCTCTTGTCCTAGCAGTACCTCACTCTAAAGACCCATGTGATAATTTCTTTCTAGCACTCCTACAGTATGTAGCTTGATTGTTAATCCTCTTGTGTAAGTCGCTTTGGATAAAAGCGTCTGCTAAATGCATAAATGTAAATGTAAGACAACTGTTTCTGTTTCTGATTCACTGAGAGCTATTCTAAAAACAACCTGATTCTGATTCACTGAGGGTCAGCCTAACAGGAACCAGAGTAATCCAGCAGAAAACTCACAATACTGGAGCCTTTGTCAAGTTTCTGTATCCAAGTGTTTTGTCAAGGAAGTCTTAACCACAGTTTCGCCAACATGTGAAAACATGCAGGGGTTTGAAAAGCTCCTGATAACTTTTGGTGTCAGAGGTTTGGGCTCTTCAGTAACAGATTTCCTTTCTTTGACCCACATTATCTCGAAGAAAGAAGGTTTTTTTTGTTTTGTTTTGTTATTTCAGCGAGGGTTGGCTTATGTAATGACGTAAGATAGCCTATCCAAGAATGTAGCAGAACAAGTATGAAGGAGCAGGGGTAGAGGTGCTACAACCGAATGGGCCCTGGCTTCTCTCTCTCTCTCTCTCTCTCTCTCTCTCTCTCTCTCTCTCTCTCTCTCTCTCTCTCTCTCTCTCTCTCTCTCTCTCTCTGGCTCTCTCTCGCTCTCTCTCTCTCTCTCTCTCTGTGTCTCTCTCTCTCTATCTCTCTCTTTCTCATGCTCTAGAGAGATGGGAGCAGAGGGTGCTGAAACGGGGCAAAGAGATCAAGATAAAGGAAGACCGTATGGTCCAAGGGTACAGACTGTGACATCACTGATGGCAGGACAAGAGTATGTGGCCCAGAGCTGAACATATCTCTGAAAGTTCATGAACCAAATTATTGCAGCCACTATGTGAGAAGGCACTAAGGCCACACACCATTCTGTGTTTCTACTGACATATCCTCTCTACTCTACTCAGAGTAGATTTCCAGAACATTAAAGTCAAGAGTCACTCTGTACTACTATTTTATGGAAAGGATTTGAAACGATGATAGATTTTGTCCTTTAGAAAGCAGATACCAGGGGAACATTACTAAATGATTGCACAAGAGGTTGGAGTGCAGATGGCTGTTTCACACCCAGTAGGGTCCACAAACTGCTCAGTCAGCAGCAGCCAATACTGCTAGCCCAAGGTTGGACTCCCCTACACCCATTCCCACCGGGATTACATATGGGCAAACCCGTAATTACTTTTGGTCTCAGTGGAACATGGCGTGGGAGACTCGAGGCTTCAAACCCGCGAAGGACGCACGCACGCACGCATTAAGCTGAATCCCATGAATGAATCGCATGAGGGAGCGTCACGGGTTCTTCATCCCCTTAAGGGTGCTTTCAAACACCCGCAGAACGTGGTTCCACGGCGCCGTCTTTTTCCTCGTCCTTTGTAGGCTGGTCTGCACCTCG
>JAODXP020000024.1:30362371-30367371 GCA_027497455.2 Sardinella longiceps
GACGAGATGAAACGGTTTTAGAGAGTAGTTGCGGCAGTGTGAATCAATTGATGCAGGTTGTTGCAGGCAGTTGAAAGCCGTTGCAAAAGATTTAACATGTCAAATCGCAGTTTTGGAGTTTTAGAACATCCAGTTTTTAGAACGTCGCAGCCCGTCTTGTCGCGGATCTTTGGTCTGTAGGCACCTTAACAGGTCTCTCCCTTTGTTCTTCACTAAAGAGAAAACATTTGGATTCTGGAAGTATGAGTAGATCAGTTTACTCTGTGCGTTAGCGTAGTATGTCTGTCTATAAGGTGTTTGCTTTCATTTGCGCAAGGTAGGCCTAATAAATAAGTTGATTGTCACTTCTGAAGACAGACAGACAGACGGAGGTTGGTGAACCACAGATGACGCCAGGCAAGAGACTGTGACCCACATGCTAGTCTAGAATAGCTACTGAACTGAGAAACCTGAGGTCAAGAGGTGTGAGATGGCAGAAGCACTGTCACAGCCACCCAAATAAATAAACAAAGAAACAAACAAATGTTTTGGCTTTCGAAGCAAAGCTGAAAGGTCATTCAATGTCTTCTTGGGAAAGGCAGAGAAGAGGTGTCGGAAGAGGTTCGTTCCTCTTTTCTGTCTTTACTCTACGCCGCATGCTTTCAATCTCTCTTCTATGTTCCCCCATCGTTCTCTTACACATGCACGCCTTCCCCAAACATCACGACTCATAATGCATCGCTCCACTCCCTGCCTTTCAGAAGTGATCTGACTCAAACCCACAGATAAAGTAGCCTAAACTTGGGCAGCTGTTTTGCTGTTCTGAGTGTGAGTATGTGCATACGTGTGTGTATGTGTATGTGTGTGTGTCCATGCGTGCGTACACACACGCACACACACACACACACACACACACACACACACACTGTGCACACATTTGCATGTGCACACAAACACACACACACACACTGTGCACTTTTGCATGTGCTGTAATTGATTCACACGGCTGGCAGGCATCCTTTGACCCGTGTGTGTGTGTGTGTGTGTGTGTGTGTGTGTGTCCATGTGTGTACATGTCCATGTGTGTATGTGTGCTTCTGTCAGCTTGAACACACTCTCCCCTAATGTGGGTTAATTTAATCAGGGGAGAATTTACTGGGTCAATTGTTTGTTATGATCGTCCATCAGCCTGGGAGGCTGCAACCAATTGAAAGCATCCATTTCCAGACACTGGCCAACAGATTGTGCAGACTGAGGTCTACTTTGATCTTAATATGCTAATCTGATGGTGGACATCCCTCTTTGCATGTTAAACCATGAAGTCCAGTGAAATCTGATGAGTTGAAGCAGAATGATGATTGATTGATTATCGGATATTTCTTTGATTTGACTAAATTGGACTGGCTCAGAAGAGGTCAGAAGTTCATCCTGTGGACATCAGTGTTGTAATCTAGTATTTAGCTGAAAGTTTCCAGAGGGGGTGCTCACATTAGAAGTAATTGTGTGTGTGTGTGTGTGTTCACGCGCAGTAAAGCGTCATTAATGGATGTAATAGTACTCGTCTTTCTGAGGCATCCTTTGGGACATTATGACATGAATAGGAGCATTCATGGACGCATTTTTCAGTTTATCAGCTGGAATAATCATTCCCTCCTGGGAGAAAGGGAAAAAAATGAATGTGCATTTTAAGCTTGCCAGCTCTTCTCACTCATATGGACTGGGTTCACAAGCCTCAAGTAAAACCATAATATGAACAACCTACATCCAGATTGTGTCAGTATCTTATGAAAAAGCAGGCATGTAACCCAAGGCAATCCAACTCTGTATCTCCAAGCAGACACCAGCCCTGAGCTACAGAGGGGAACACACACACACACACACACACACACACACACACACACACACACACACACACACACACTCCCTTTCTTTGTAGTAGTAACATACAAGTTTGTAGTTGTGAAACTACTCGTTATTTTTAATGCTCGTCTTTGTTCCTCCGTGGTAAGAGTATAGATTTTTCTCTATCTCTGTGTGTCTTTTCCCGTCGTTGCCCCCGGGGACCCCCACCACGTTGTCTCGCCACCGCTGCTGCTGCTGCCGCTGCCACTTCTGTCTCAGTGTGTTATTAAGCAGCAGTGAGATATTTGTAATGGCCCGCTGTGGGCCCAGAGGGGCCACTTTGCCACTCTAACACTGCAGTTGCTTTCTGCCACACTGGGTCTTGAGTCTAACTGAGCAAACGCTGGTTGGGTGTCTCTGTTCTTCTTACAGCTTCATACAGGGCAGGCTCTCTTGGATCTTGCAGGGGTTTCACAGCTCTCTGATGTCTGTCTGTCTGTCTCAATAGATTTTGCTGTCAAAAGGCCCTTCTTCATTTCCCCTTGACCTTGGTTCAAAAAAAGGAGAGTTTTTACCGTCGCTTCTCCCCGTCTGTGGGACTAGCGACTACTACCTGACATATGAAATGCCCTCTCCATCAAGTTTTTATATCTAGACTCAAATCACACTTGTATTTGCAGGGTTTCACAGCTCTCCAATGTCTGTCTCATCATGCCTTTTGATTTAGTTTGTCCTTCATGTCTTCCCAAGTTGATTCTGTAGCCTATTGGTTTGTAATGTTAACTTTTTCTAACTCTTTCTATATGAAACTGTGTGTAGAACTTTGATCCATCTAAACTCTGCCTTTCTGTCTGTCTGTCTGTCTTTACACCTGAATTTGCAGTAGAAATAGGCCTACATTTTACCTACTTATTGTCTTAGGCTACTATACACAAACACAACACAAGGTAAATTGGGTAGATAATCTAGAGTGAACCTCTGTCACACTTTAAGTACTTCAGCTTTTGTCACACTTATGATAAGCGGGGCTGTCTAATCTACCCACCAGTGAGGTTTTGGTTTGGTCTGGTCTGTGTATAAGGCAAAAGTTGGTTAATATCTATTTCTATTTCTGTATAGCACAAAACTGTGTTTGTGTGCTGTAATGAGCGTGTTTATTATGAATGGAAATATTGTTGTCTTTTGAGACTGTTATAGCCTACTACATTATACTAGATGGTAAAACATGCATAGCAATAGGCTATAGGCTCTGCTACAGCTTCATTTTGAAAGAAACAAAAAAGTTAAGTCAATGAGTATTTTATATGAGATGGTTCTCCATGCGTGACATATATGGGAATATCTTTTATCAGTTTGAGTCAAGCAAGTGTCAAGTCCTCATATTTGTAACTCGAGTCAAGTGACTTGAGTCCCCCACCTCTGGTCTTTTCCATGTGTTTTTATTTCATCTTTCTCTAAGACTTGAAGAAATCATGAGATTCACCTATAAGCAGAACCTTTTTATCTGTGCATGGTGTGTGTGTGTGTGTGCGCGTGAGCATGTATCCTGCAGTCGCACAGCTGGTGTGGTGCTGTTTGTGTTACAGGTTCTGCTCTGTAGCTCTGACTCCACATCTCTCTCTCTCGCTCTCTCTCTCTCTCGCTCTCTCTCTCTCTCACTCTCTCTCTCTGTCCTCCTGCTGCCTGTTTGATCTGAGATGGTCTGATCACTGCTGATACTCACCTTCCCTCACAACTAAGCAACTCTCTTAAGCCCTCACTTCATCAAAGGGATACACACACACACATATACGCAGACACACACAGATGGATTGGCTGCCACATGCACACACATCAACACATCATTGCTCTGTGCAGTGGTTCACATACAGGTTTATTGACAAGTGGAGTTTAAGATGCACACAGGATGCACACAAGACGCAAGCTGTGCTCTAGTAATAGGGTCATGAAGGCACCTGCTCCTCTCGCGTGACTGCATCGCCCCTGGACCTCGGAATTTTGAATTTTACCGTGTGTGTGTGTGTGCGCGTGTGTGTGACCAAGAGCTCTTTGATTAGCCCCATTAGCCACGCTTGGCTTTGAAGTTCACACACGGTGCGCTTGAAAGCCTCAACGCCATCCGGTTGCCACAGCAGCTGCGCCCCTCACCATCAGCTCGTCTGCCTTCCCATCATGCCCCTGGGCAGCGGCCTCGGCTTGCTCTCTACTGCGGCGAGGTAGACAAGCCTTTGAAGTGCAGGCGCACACACTGCCACCACTTAGCCCTCAAACATCACAACCTGTCACCAAAGCCCTATAGCTAGAAAGCATACAGGTACAGGTACCTGCAGTGTTGCTAGATCCTCGCCTGTTCGCCACAGCTGCTGGAGTTTAGGCTAGTTTTTAGGGTAGAAAGCGTATACGTGCAGTATAGCTAGATTCTCAGTTGTTCACCCCCTGCTGCAAGGATTCACTTCTCAAGGTAGAAAAAAATACCTGCAATGTTGCTTGATCCTTACCGAGTTCCCACGGTTCTTAAGATCTACCTCTGCAGATGATCCTTTACATTGTTAGAAGCTATAGTATTTATGATCTGTCATGGTGTGGTAGCCTATAGCAAATTCTCATTTAGCGTGGACCTATTTATTTCTCGTCTACCATGAGCATCCACTGAACTCCTATACATCCCTCTGGGATTTAGTTCAAACGCCTACACTTGGGCTCTCTGCATGTACTGCATGCAAGCATTGTGAAGGACATTTAACACATCCATCCCACTCACTCTTCTGCCATCAGCCTTTCTCAAATGCTTCTGAAAAGCATTGCTAACCAGTTAACAAATTTGTTGCTTGCAATGCAATGCCCATTACCAACCAAGTTAGCACATATTCGTTTGGAGAAAAGACCAGCTGTATGTGCCTTCGTTTTCTTGGTTTGTGTCTGCATTTTTACCAATAGAGCTCCCCCTACAGCTCCCAAAGACTGTGCCGCGGTCCATGGAACCAGTCTTGCATATTCCATTTCTCCGCCTAGAGGAGCTAGAGCGAGGCGAAACAGTCATCAATCGACCCAAAAAGTGTTGTAGAACTATCGCAATGACTCTTAACCTGCTAAATAAAGGTAAATTAAGCTAAAATAGTTCCGTAGTTCATCTGTAAGCCACTGCACAAGTTTGTGCACCTCATGCATAGCCTTGTCTT
>JAODXP020000024.1:30372371-30374871 GCA_027497455.2 Sardinella longiceps
TGAAAGTGACCGCTCGCGGGTGGGATTTTACCGTCACAAGGAACAAGCACTGTAAATCGCCAGGAGTCTTTTTAATGGCCATCTCTCTCTCTCTCTCTCTCTCTCTCTCTCTCTCTCTCTCTCTCTCTCTCTCTCTCTCTCTCTCTCTCTCTCTCTCTCTCTCTCTCTCAATTCAATTCAATCAAGCTTTATTGGCATGACAAATATAAGTTGCATTGCCAAAGCATAGCATAAGTTTACATGCAACGCGCAATTTAGCCTGAAGGTGCCGCTAACAATAGACCTACCTGTAGCCTACAACAGTAGTAGGCTAGCAGTCCTACAAATAACAGACGAGCCAAGTGAGCAGTAGTGCTTCGTGTGTGTGCAAAGTTAGCGATGAGCTTGCGTGCATGTGTGCCTGCGACGTCGGTGCCATCGGAGTGTGATAGTGTATGAGTCCGCAGCTGCGCATTAATTGTCAGATAGAGCTGTCGCAACTGCCTCACATGCCTGAGCATGTATATGGACATGTGTATTTTTGTAAACAAAAAATTTGCGTGTTTAAATTGTCATTACCTAATTCCACTGTTTATTAGGCTGCTGGTAACATATTGTAGCCGAATCCAGGCAGTTCGATTCAGGCCGTTTCAGTCTGCTGTCAAAGTAAGGACAGACCGTATCTATAGTCTCTAAACTTTGGAATCCTGAGATTTAGTTTAATATGTTGTCACAGTAAATGTTTCGGATATCTTTATATTTTCACAGTGAAGTAGAAAGTGCACCTATCTATCGCTCTATAAGGCTATATATAACTCTCTCTCTCTGTATAGCGCTGATGTAGCTCTACGCTCAAACAATCGTGTCTCTGATAAAGCTAGATCACTCTCTCGAACTGTTTACGCACTGCCTCTTCATTTTCGTGGGTGTGCATGTCTCTTCCTCTCTCGCTGGCGGGGGCGCTCCGTATTCTTTCTGACTCCCTATAATATTCGCACATACTTGCACAGTCGTAGTAATTTCGAATAGTGTTTTATGGACTGCAAAATATCCCATCCCTAGCTCCCACCCATAGCTCATAATGGAGATAAAAGGGAGTTGTGCCTAACGGATGTTGATCTTGGAAAGGACCCCCCATCTGGCACACTGACCTCAGTGATTTGTCTTTATCTGATGACCAAAGGTGTTGCATCTGTTTTTCCTACGTTTGATTCTTGGCTTAGGGAGTCCTGTATGACTGCCAGAGTGTGTTCTCCTATGATAGTGATGTTTCATGTGTCATGTGGACAGTGAGTGAAGGACTTGGGTCATTTGGGTTCAGTGGTGGAAGCGCTCTGGTGTGTGGGTGTGCGTGTGTCCGTCCTTGAGCCACTAGGGAAAGTAAGTGATAAAACACCTGCTTTCCCCCACTACCCTTTCCCGTCACTGAAACTGTGTGTGTGTGTGTGTGTGTGTGTGTGTGTGTGTGTGTGTGTAACCCTTGTGTGAGGTTGGTGCATCCATGTAACACTATCACTATCTAATCTCCTGGGTGGAAAATGTTCTCATGTGCAGCTATGCTTGTGTGTGTGTGTGTGTGTGTGTGTGTGTGGGTATTATGTGAATTTCCATAGTAGGCCTACATATTTGCGTTACCCACATGGCTTTTCAACATTGATTTCTTTGACTAAGCCAGAGCTATACCTTCAAACATTCCATTTTTTTTGCATAAATTAGTAACAAATCGCCATGCCACCAGCAACCATCCTAACATTTCACTCCCACTCTCACCCCCTGCAACGCTCATAGGCCGGTATTCTCCCAGGTGCTTAAGTCCAAAAAAGTGTTGAGCTCCATGCGTTTCAGTCTGCAGTGAAGCACTTTTCTGGACTTAATCACCTGGGAGAATCCTGCCCGTACTGTAATAAGGGTTAAGTATAGTATAGCAGTTGGATGGTAATGATGGAGCGACAAATTAATCTTTTGTTAATATCTCTTGCTCTTGTGAAATTCAACTCAAAGGTGCTTTATTGGCATTACTCAATTAAGCAGTGTTGCCAAGAACTGACAAAAAAAACAAACTTATACAATATCTGATTTTTGGAAAAGAGAGAGAAAAAATGTAAAGGAAAGTTTAAACAACTTAAAACTAATAATTAATGGCATGTTCTCTCTCTCTCTCTCTCTCTCTCTCTCTCTCTCTCTCTCTCTCTCTCTCTCTCTCTCTCTCTCTCTCTCTCTCTCTCTCTCTCTTTCTTCTCTCTTGCTTTCTTTCTTTCTTTCTTTCTTTCTTTCTTTCTTTCTTTCTTTCTTTCTCTCTTTCTTTCTCTCTTTCTCTCCCCCTCCCTCTCCAGAGCTGCCGGAGAACTGGACGGACACGCGGGAGACTCTGCTGGAGGGCATGGTGTTCCAGCTGAAGTACCTGGGCGTTACGATGGTTGAGCAGCCCAAGGGCGAGGAGCTGTCCGCCGCCGCCGTCAAGAGGATTGTTGCCACGGTGAGGACAAGACGACACGGCCAAACAAACACCTGCCCTGTTTGT
>JAODXP020000024.1:30389871-30424871 GCA_027497455.2 Sardinella longiceps
CTGTGTACTTATCTCTCTCTCTCCCCCTCCCCTCTCATGTTTCTAACTTCATTTTGGGTGTATTATTATTATTTCCTGCCTGTTGGCCACTGCCATTCTGTTTGGTGACACTGCACCTGCTAATCCTGAACTCTTTACAGGAAAACAACATGCATATCCCAGCTTTGCAGGGGAATCCATGAAATTATCTGTGTGTGTGTGTGTGTGTGTGTGTGTGTGTGTGTGTGTGTTAGTAAATGTGTCCTGAGTCTGCTGATGGACAGATGGATTAAAGTGCCTGTCTGTATCCTGTGTGTATTTTTATCATTCCACCTTTCACTACACTTCTTTTTAGCACTCCACCTTTCACTACTCTTCTTTTCATCACTCCACCTTTCACTACTCTTCTGTTTTTGGGCATATTCGCTCTGCTTTGTTTTTCCGTTTTTCTCGTAGGTATTTCTTTCCTTCTCAACAACCATCTCATTTTACTCCTCTTTTCTCTCTTCCCCTCTTTCTCTCAATGCAAAATCTCGCTCGCTCTCTTCCCTCTCTTCCCTCTCTCCCTCTCTCTCCATCGTAGCCTTTACCTTCTTTCCTCCTCTCTTATCCCCCACTCTCCCCCCTTTGGTTCCTCTCCCCACACACACAGACACACACACAGACACACACACAGACACACACACAGACACACACACAGACACACACACACACACACAGACACACACACACACACACACACACACACACACACACTGGTGTTCAAGTTGAGTGCATTTGTTTCTCGCTGGGAGACCTCTGGCTACTCAGCTGGAGCCATGACACACAATACTGGAGGTCCTCAGGGACTAGCCTCCTGTCTGTCATTGGAGACAGGAAGTGTGTGTGTGTGTGCCTGTGTGTGTGTGCCTGTGTGTGTGTGTGTGTGTCTGACTGACTGAGGGAGGCTTTCTTTCTTAGGAATGACAAGGTTTGTGTGCCAGAACATCCTGTCAGAAAGAGAATGTCTGGAATATGATCCCTACCAGGCTGTGCATATTACTTTGGAGAACACACACACACAGACAGAGACACACACACACACACACACACACACACACACACACACACACACACACACACGAGAGAGAGAGAGACACAAACACACACACGAGAGAGAGAGAGAGAGAGCACAACACACACACACAGAGAGACACACACACACACAACACACACACACACAGAGCAGACACACACACACACACACACACACACACACACACACACACACACCTCTCCAGCAGGCAGGCAGCACAGTGCACACACACACACACACACACCCTCTTCCAAGCAGGCAGTGCAGTGTCAGTGGGCCAGGTCTGCCTGTGTTCCTCTGAAGCAGCAGATTGGATGACTAATCACCTGCTGATAATTGCTCTGCTGGTGAAAGAGGAGCTCCTGTAAATGTCACTCAGAGAGAGAGAGAGAGAGAGAGAGAGAGAGAGAGAGAGAGAGAGAGAGAGAGAGAGAGAGAGAGAGAGAGAGAGAGAGAGAGAGAGAGAGAGAGAGAGAGAGAGAGAGAGAGAGAGAGAGAGAGAGAGAGAGAGAGAGAGAGAGAGAGTAGAGAGAGAGAGAGAGAGAGAGAGAGAGAGAGAGAGAGGAGGTGGAGGGAGAGAGAGAGAGAGAGAGAGAGAGAGAGGGGGGGGGGTCGCAGTAGAGACTCTAATAGCAGGGGGAAGTTTGTGAGGGCACAGCAGTGGTAGTGTAGATGGCATGGCAGGCGGCGGGAGTGAAGCCAGGGATTGTAAAGAACCCTGAGTGAGTGAGTTCTGCAAATCAGACTAATTCCTCCAGATGCCCTTCAGGACCCTTTCCAAACAATGTGCTTGGCCTTCTTTATGAGGGGCTGTTATGTTTATGAAACCAGCAAATACTATTCTTGTGTGTTGGCAACGCACATTTATCAATCTGTGGTTTCTTAGACCCTAGTCTACACTGTGTTGAGTCTGTGCAAAAGGTACCTAGGTGGACCATGACTGCATGTGTAGCGGAGTGTTTGTGTGTGTGTGTGTGTGTGTGTGTGTGTGTGTTTGTTTTGCATCGAAAAGAGGAAGACTGATTGTGTGTGTGCTTGCCTCATTAATGAATGACGGCAAACAGATGGTCACCAGAATGGCACACATTAGAGAAGTCCACGTAATTGATTGTCCTCATTAAGATTACAATGCGTGTGTGCATGCGTGTGTGTGTGTGTGTCTATGCACATACTTCATCTTGTGTTTGTGTGTGTGTGTGTGTGTGTGTGTGTGTGTGTGTGTGTGTCTGTCTGTCTGTCTATGCACATACTTCGTGTGTGTGTGTGTGTGTGTGTGTGTGTGTGTGTGTGTGTGTGTGTGTTGTCCATGAAGGCAGTGATAACAAACGGATGTTTATGCAAGGATGCTGGCCAGTTCAATCTTCATATCCGCTACTCTGTCCTATGTGGTCTCATTATTCACACAGAGAAGCTCTCAGAAGTAAAATATGAAGCGGAGACACACTGACTCGGTCCTCTTCTGTGTGTCCACACATGGAGTTTTTAATGGAAAATAGTGCCCCAGTGAGACACTACACCCTTCATACGGCCCATTTCTGATTGTGCTTCTGTTCCTCTTTCTGTGTGTTTGTGTGTGTGTGTGTGTGTGTGTGTGTGTGTCTGTGTGTGTGCGTGTGTGTGTGTGTCTGTGTCTGTGTGCATGTGTGTGTGTCCCTGTGTGCGTGTGTGTGTGTGTGTGTGTGTGTGTGTGTGTGTGTGTGTCCACAGAGGTGGCTACAGGGAACCTGTTGGACATAGGGGAGGGAGCCTTTGCAGCAGTGGTGCACTCGGGCCCAGAGGCAGCCAACGCTCGCAACTCACACACCTCGGAGAACAACAACACAGTATGGGTAAGCCAACACACACACACACACACACACAGACACACACACACACACACACAAAGACACAGACACACAAGTGCACGCAGAACCCCCAGACATCCTATTCATACCGACTTGTAGAAGACTGCATCAAGCCACCCAAATTTCCTTCTTCACACACACACACACACACACGCACACGCACTTATACACACGCCTACTCATTTATACACACGTCTGCATGACACTGAGAATGGCTTTGCCTTTTAAGTAGGGATCATGGAAGCTGGTAAGTGTGTAAGTAATTGCATGTTCACATTCACACATTTGCTCTTTGTGTTTTCAGTGTGGGAGTATGAGGCAAAGGTCTGTCAGAACAGGCACTAGATTTGCATTAATTGCCTGATATTTGTCTGTGTAGTGGGCCCTAAACCTGCGTAGCCATGGCAAGCCACACACACACACACACACACACACACACACACACACACACACACACACACACACACACACACACACACACACACAGAGAGAGAGAGGGTGGAATGAAATGCCTGGAAGGGTCTAATACAATATACAAATTCTGACTAGCTTTACATTCAAATTCTCATCCCCTTATTCCCTCTCCCTGAGGGCCACCTCAGGACTTCATATACCCTGCATGCATTGAAGGTGACATTAAATGGAAAGCCATTTTTACCTCTGCATTGCTGAATGGCATGCTGCATGGCCACGGTGTGCATGGCAACAGAGCTCTCGTTGACGTGAAACACTGTTCTGCTCTTCATCAAGTTCAATTTGAACTTAAAAATAGGCACTGGAAAACAGGCCTAACTGTTACTGTCTGACTAACAGTAACAGTTGAGAAATCAACTATAGTTCACCTTTGGTTTTCCAAGGAGGTTACCATTTATCCATTCCAAACTGAACCATTTCCGTTTCCCAGCCTAAATGTAAGATTGTTATTGGAATTGTAAAATGGCATCTGAGCATATTTAGGGTACGTTAAAGTTGGATACCTTTTATTTTAACATCAGGTGTCTAGGTGAAATGCTCCGTTCATCTGGCCTTTCTAGCTGAGTGGCCCAATTGCGACTCACTTTTGTGTGAGTTCCCATTTTATATCTATCTATATATATATTGGGAGTGTTTGTCATGGAGGATGTGAGGCTACATGTGTAGATAACACTGACCCCTGCTTAGCAGAATGCACATGCGGTGGAGGGAGGTGAGGCGGGGGCTTTCTGCCGCCACTGACTTAATCGGAATCACGACCTGAAACAAGCAGTGACAGGAGCCATAACGAGTCATCCTGCTCCAGTTACCCCTCACCTGAAACTGAGCTGAATTGGCTGACAGGACGGAGGAGGCAGGCAGTTTGTCAGAGCCATAATATTATCCGTGGAACGCCAGTGTGTGTCAAAGATGATGTGGTTTGGATGTTGTGCATACTTTAACTAAGACCACAAACATCCATGTGGGGTTTTTTTTTCTCCTATGGCTGAGTGGAGTCCTATCTACACTCTCTTATCTACTCTATCTCTTCTGAGGGTTTGTGTAAAAGTGGATTTGTGTGTGTGTGTGTGTGTGTGTGAGATAGATGAGGGTTTCACTGCCGTGGTGGAGGTCACACAGGATAAACCATACCTGAGCAAACTAAGGCCTGGGGGCCACATCCGGCCCGCTGAGCCTTCCCAAAATAAAATAATTTCTCATTTAGCCAAGGTAACTTACTGTACATTATGGGAGTGACTTGTCAAATTCGTTGTATTCATGAAACACAAATTCTACCCTTTTAAACCTGCATGTTAACAAGTGGGGCTACTGGTTTGAGACCTGCCAATTTACCAGCATCAACCGGTTTAATGGTAAAACCTGTAAAAACACCATTAGTCAAAATAATTGCCCACCCCTGGGATAAACAGTGCTGACCGGGGGGAAGAACAGAGCCGGTGTGTGTGTGTGTGTGTGTGTGTGTGTTGGCTGGGGGGGTTCACTGCTATGGTGGGGGTCACACAGGATAAACAGTGCGTACCGGGGGTAGGAGCCGGTGCTGCTGGTGCTGGTTATTAATAACCCATAATGGAGAGACCACAGCCCAGCGCTGCATGGGAACGCAATCAGACGCCCGTCTGACATTTACACACCAGCAACAGAAATGTCAAGGGGCCAAAGAGCTACATACACACACATAAACACACACACACACACACATACACACACAATGACTGGCATAATAGCTGCCATGTTTGCCTTTTGTGGGGGCAAATGAGATAACATTGTAATTAGTCTGTGTGTGTGTGTGTGTGTGTGTGTGTGTGTGTGTGTGTGTGTGTGTGTGTGTGTGTGTGTGTGAAGGACTGTGTGTGTATATATGGCTGGTGTGCAGAATAGATGACCGGTCCAGCAGGGGTTAATAGGCCCTGTGGATAGGAGTCTATCAGCGAAGTTTCTGTAGTAAATATGAGGCTTAAGTGTCAATAGATGAACATAAAAGGAGTGTGTGTGTGTGTGTGTGTGTGTGTGTGTGTGTGTGTTTGTATTGTATGTGTGTGTGGTTGCCTTAGTAAGTAGATTAGATTAGTCTCGTCTCCCCAGGTTACTCAGTGTTTAAGACGCACTGCAGTTTCTTCTCGTTTCGCCCGTTTGTCACCTTGGAAACAAGTGAGGAATTTTCATCTTTGCGACTACCTGAGATGCGTAACAGGCCTGAATCCCACTGTGATGTTCCACGCCTGTTAGACACACACACACACACACACACACACACACACACACACACACACACACACACACACACACACACACACACACACACTTGTACACTTCATCTTTGCTGTGTGTAATTATCTGCTATTTTCCTTTGCAGGAGCTGGAGGATGGACTGGACGAAGCTTTTTCAAGGTCAGTGGTTCAACTTGGTGTGTGTGTGTGTTTCAACTCCGTTTCACACACACACACACACACACACACACACACACACACACACACACACACACACACACACACACACACACAGATAGAAGCTCACCCTTGCATTATCCTTGCATCAGAGAAAAGAAAATGGCTGGTTTGGAGAAGAAAAGTGAACAGGGAATTGAATACACTCCAGACACCAGTCTCCACCCTGTGCAGTGCGTACACACACACACACACACACACACACACACACACACACACACACACACACACACACACACACACACACAGACAGAGCTTCCCCCCTCTGGGAGTATACTTGGGTTTGGCACAGTTCTTGCCAGCACACCACACCCCTTCTAACAGCTCACCGCTGGGGACACGCACACACTCCGAACACACACACACACACACACACACACTCTTACACTACTCTGCATGTGCACTCAACCACACTCTCACCATGCCTAGAGTGCTTATATTGTGTGTACACCCTGCTTGCTCGGCAAGACTCTTGTAAGTTTTGATATGATTTTTAAAGAGGCATAAGTATTAGAGCTGTCAGGGGTCTCTTGTGACATACAAGTAAAAACCTCACAGAAGTACTCGCTCCTGTACACATGCGCACACACACACACACACACACACACACACACACACACACACACACACACACACACACACACAGTCTCTCTCTCGACACACCAGCCACGCGCTTCCTCCGAGTGTAGCCGTTAAGCACAAGTAAACATGTAATTTATTCATTAAAAGCTTAGCTGTCAACACCAGCCTTTTACGACACACAGGCCGGTTTCATGTAATGAGTGTTTTGGGATTATAAACAGTTAAATATTTACCAGGCTTTTTGAGATGGATGCGATAACTTCTGGGCCGTTCCTTTTTCTTTTTTTTTTTTCTTTTTTTTTATTGCACCTTCATAAATACGGCGCCGTGTGTTCAGCAATGTGTGAAATGTGATGTGTGAGAACTTCTGCAAAGTGCTACAGTAAACGAATTGGGCTTCATCTCCTATGCTAGTTACTTACTGTACATGTCTATCCATACAGATGCTTTGCACACTTTTTGTGTTCTTTCATCACACTACTTCAGCCCAGTGGCGTATTTTGCTTCACTGATGAGACACTCAACCTGTTTTTTTTTTTTTTTTTTAGAACACTTAAAAACTGACTTCAATCGATTTATAATTTTTCTAGAATTCTTTGAAATGGCTAAAGTTTGTCTCCTGCTTTCATAGGAGGTCTTTCTTCAAGAGGACTTTATCTTTACAGTATTTTTTTTTTTTTTTTTAGTTTCTTGACAGGAAATTTTTCAGCTAGGTCGTGTGTGTGCGTGCCTGCGTTCACGCGCTCACAACTGTGTAGTATGTCTGCTGTATAGGGGAGTGGATTACTTCAGCTTTGTAGTGAATGAGACAGCAGAAAAGTCTCCAGCTGGGCCTCACCAATGATGTTCTCTGATCCACACACACACACACACACACACACACACACACACACACACACACACACTCTCACTCCTCCCTTGTCAGCACAGCATCAAAGCTGAACCGTAAAACTGCACCATAACATTAGACACAGGCAAGCCCTTCCCTATAAACATCACAACTGCATCACTCGGCATCCTTTCAATGCATTGCACTGTATGCCACCAATGGCAATAAACAGCAGAGATCCTCCTCCTTGGTTGGCCTCTCTCACATGTACGAAATGGAATAATAATTAGATGAAGGTGATGCAGATCCTCCCTGCCTGTTGGCAGGTATTACGAGACTGTAATGACATTGACATTGCTGATTTGGTAGCAGTGGGAGAGACGTACAAGTCTCACACACACACACACACACACACACACACACACACACACACACACACACACACTTTCTTACACACTGATACACACACACACACACACAATGGTGTTTGATGGACTCCAGCTGGCTAAAAAAAGAGGTGTATTTATTGCGGCTGAGCCGGCGACAATAAGCGGTGGCGAAGTGCGAGGAGGGGTGTTGGTGGTTTGAGCTCACAGTGGCACTATCAGCTGATTATTAGTCTGAGTAATTACACCGGAGCTTGTTAATCCCCCGGCGCTGATTAACGAAGAGCTGCTAGTGGGGGTGGGGGGGTTGGCGCAACCCACTTGGGCTTCGATTGAATGAGGAGAGGAGAATGCAATGGCTTGTGTGATTACAACTACTAACTTTAGCTGCTGTTTTTTGCTCTTTTTGTGAATCTTTTTATTAAAACGTAATGCAAGATTGTGTTGTCAGAAGTTAGCTTGACTGCGCTTTGCAAAAACTTTCAAATACAGTGGGATAAACAAAGCCGTTGCAGCCGTAAGCTAGTTCTGGGTGCCTCGAAAGCACTGAGGCAGAAAGGAGAAGCTAAATTCTAGTTGTCCTTTCTGATCTGTTTGCGTCTCCTTATCCTTGTTTAGTGAGTGCTACCAAGGGTTACAACTTTGCATGAGTTCTCATTATAAGCCTGTGTACTGCTTTGGTCTAGTTCAAATGAGTGAGGATACTTTGATCAGGAGACTTTGGTAATTACAGACACATGATGGACTCATGTCTTAAAAAATGATTGTGAAAACTGTTCACATGGTGTTGTGGTATAAAATGTCAGTCTGGAATTGCTTACTGATGTTGAATTACTGAAGATCACAGTAAGGAATAGAAATCAGACACCAGGTACAGTATTGACTGTCTGCTTTATAAATAGCCTAACCCGAGAAACCCTTGTTTGGCATAATTTAGTCTATATATCGATCCCACCTCTTTTGCTTGAGCAGGCAGGGCCTGTGGTAAGAAGGGACCCTTGTTGCAGGCCATAGGTCAATCTGGCCAGCCTGAGTCAGTAGATTTCACTTCCTCTTGGGGCCTCTGCTATGAGGTCATCTGCATTAGCCCCTGTGACCCTACACAGTGACCTCACATCAAACTGGCTGTTGTGTGGTGGCTGCCACTGACCAACAGTTTTGATTGGATTTGTGAGTCTGTCTGTCCCCAAGTTGACGGATGGACCATGCTGTGCATGCATAATTAAGGATTTAGTGACATCTGGTGTCCATTGTTGGAACTGCAACACATACCGAGTGAATATCAATGAATCTCATGTCTAAAAACGTACCAGTAGCAGTACTCAATTCTAGCACTTTTTATTTTTTTTTATTAAAAATTGTGATTTTGGAAAAAATATTTGTTTTTTAAAGAAATGAGTATGAGTTTGTCTTTGCTCTTCTGCTTGTACTGTATGAAAAATATTGATGCGTGCCATACAGTACTGTATGACCATTAAGCAATTCCTTAATTTTTCCTCTCTGCTTGCGCTCCTGTAGTCGCAGCCTGGATAGCTTTGAATCATCCACAGGTAAAAATATATATATATATATATATATACATCACATGATGGAGCTCATCCCCATCTCCCAGAAGTAGTGACTCATTCTTCACCTTCCTCCAGTATTCTGGTAGATTCCACCATCAACTCACTCATCGTAGGCACCTCAACCTCATATCTGTGATCTGCTAGTGTCTTGCCACCAGTCCATCTTTTTGACTTGTGTGTCATGTAGACTAGTCGTTTGTCGTGTTTGTCCATTCCCAAGGTCCACCCACCTTCTGTGAACCTGTTCTCATCACATGGCCTTTTCCCATCCTGGGATTGAATCAAAGTCCCAATTTAAATTAGAAGGGGGATAAACCCTCCTCTCAAGACTTGATATAAATCCCAAGGAATATTCTGGAAAAGTGATAAATCTCAAGGAATATTCTGGAAAAGTGTTGGATATTTTTTCCTTCCAACCTGCCAGCTTCCCCTGGTTTCTCCCTCTGTAGTCTCTTCCCTGTTGTGAAATATGGTGTGAGTGACGATCATATTTCACACACCCTCTTAGAAAGAGACTCATCTCTTGTTTTGCTGTGAGGTTCACTTATTGTTTTCTAATGCATGCATGCAGTCCGGCCAGAGCGCTGGTCTTGGAGGAGCCAGGACCGGAGGCATGAGAGGAACACCTGTGAGTTAACCGGCCAGCTGACCTCCTCCAGCAGTTCCCTCTCAGCATCCACAGCCTCCACTGATAGAACTGGGAGAGGACAAAACTCCTCCACCCCCCCTCATATCTAGCCTGATAGCCCGGCCATAATACTGCTGTTCATCCGTATTCATGGTCTGGAGGTTCTTTAACCTGACTCGATTATAGGGCGGGGGGAGGGCATTCAGTCTCTACCGATGTAAACCCGCCCCAGAAGACCGCCCCCAGACCATGAATACGGATGAACAGCAGTATTATGGGCGGGCTATGTCAGGCTACCTCATATCTCCTATACACATCTTTTTCACCTCATGGGGTTTTAGCCATCGCGCCTCGTAGTCTCCAAGTCTGATCTTCTTTCGTCTCTCTTTCTTTCCTTCCTTCATGTCATGCCATCAGCCATTTCCTCTCCTCTGTTGCCTCGTCACTGAGTGAGTGAGTGAGTTGAGTCAATGGTACATTGTGATGAATTATTGCTGATTCATTGATGTGTTTGTGTGCGTCTGTGTCCCATTGATAGAAAGCATATGACTGTTTGTCATGTTGTTTGTGGTCCTATCAACATATTATATACATGTACTGTGTTTCAGTCCATCATACACATTGTATCTTTTGTATAATATTTCAGATGGTTAGCAGCTTTCAGTTTCATGCACCAAATTCCATTATTCACTTGGAGACAAAATTCACTGTTTGCTAGTCCTTACAGTATCTTTTATTCAGTCATTATTTCTGCAAATGCTTAGTGTCGTATCACTTACACGACATGGGAGGTACTATTGCAAGGTATTTTTGGATACTGTAAGTACTAAGTTTGCATAGTAGTGAACCAAACGTTTTCTGAGAACAAAGCTGTTTTTGAAATGGCACATACTTATTGCTGCTTTATGACCTTGTATGTAACAATACTCAATTTATGATATGATCTACTATTCACAATAATTTATTTGTCAGACTTGCTTGTTCTATATATTTAGTACTCTTCTTTTTTACAAAGCAGAACCTTTCTTTTCACACTACTTAAAGGGGAATTCCGGTCAAATTTTTACAAGAGCTCTATTGCTCAAGCTACTTGAGATTAGCCAGTACTGAAGATGCAACACTTTTTGGTTCAAGGAAACCTATATGGTTGGACCAAAATGTCTTGCGTCTTCAGTATTGGCTAATCTCAAGTAGCTTGAGCAATGGAGCTCTTGTTGAACTTTGACCGGAATTCCCCTTTAAAGTGTGTGCACAATTTAGCACAGATTCCCTTGACTAAAAATGTAATCTCTCAGGCTCCCATCATATGCATATGACCGTATACATACAGTATATGCATATAACAGTAGAACTTCCTTGTGTCCTTGTATACGGTAGGCTACGTAGTACGTTGTACAGCAGAATGTCAGAGACGACAGCTGAGGCTCGCTTTAACCTCCAGGTCTCCTTTGTCTCCTCTGTCTCCTCTGTCTCTTCTCCAGACTCGCTGAGTCTCGCACTGACCCCCATGTCTCTTTTGTCTCCTCTCCAGACTCGCTGAGTCTCGCACTAACCCCCAGGTCTTGGACATTGGGGTGAGCCCTCTGGACCTCCAGGCAGAGGAGTGCCTGTCGCCTAGCAACACGGAGCAGGCTGACGGAGAGGACGCGTTTGGCTTCTGACGCCTTGGACGAGAAAAGGGAGATGACTGAGGGGAAACAGTAGTTCTACAGAGGAGAGGAGAGGCTTGCTGCTGGACCACAGAGAAGAGAAGACCTGCCTTGCCTTGCGCCACCTAGAGGCTCTGGCTTGAAACACCTCGACTTTCATGGTGTGACCTGAACCTCTAGCCACCTCTGGAACTTTGAACCAAAGCAAAGCAATACAACTGATGTTTATTATTGTTATTATTATTATTTACTGTTTTCTCTTCCTTGATCTTTCTTTGCCAGTTACATTTTGTTTTGAATATGTTGCCCCAGTCCTTTGTTACATACACAAAGTTACTTTCCTGTTTTATTTTTGGATTTGTTTTATTTGAATCCGATGGTTAATGTTTGTCCTGAGGTATTTGTGTAAACAATTTATATATATACTAAGACATGGCTTATTTGTATTATAATTTATCAGTTATGCTGAGTGATTGGTTGAGGTGGTTTTGAGAGATTCAAGTAGTTCAGAGTTCGCCACTCTGAAAATGCACGTCTTAAGTCTGGGACTGGTGACGTGTGTGTGTGTGTGTGTGTGTGTGTGTGTGCGCGCGCGTGTGCGCTTGTGCATATGCGTATGTTGTGTTTAGGTGAACGTGCGTATATGTGTGTGCGTGTGTACCTGTATGTATGTATGTATGTATGTGTGCTTGTCTGTTGGGATGAGGGTTGCATTCCCACTGCGTTTTGCATTTGTCAACTCTAGGGTGGCCTCATGGTAGCAGTCACATATGCCAAAAAATAAATAAGTTGTTTTGATCTAAGCTTATAACAAACTAACCAACCAGACGAAACCAGGCTGCTTTCTGACTCTTAAACAGTTTAGACTCACTGTCAGTGCCGGGGACGGCTTGCTGCAACATCAAATGAGGGTCAGTAAACATAAAATATATATTGAAAAAATATATATGGTTAGAGTTTTTACTGTAGAAGATAACCTTATTTTTTCTACAATGAATATTTTTGCACTCCCTTGATTCCTCAGTCTTTTTATAGAGTGAATTGAATTCATTGTAGTTTCCAGTCTCATCCAACTCACACACACACTCCTAAGGTATTGACTAACTAGAAATGATCCACCACTTACTTTGATCTCGCCATTGCTCATGAATTTTCTGTAGTCAACAGCATATGATGATGTGTTTTCCAAGTAAGCGAGATATTGGACAGAAGCGTGTCTTCAGAAGATGAACAGATTCATGAACTTTCATGTCTGAAATGACCTTGAGTCGGCTCCTTGACTTGTAGAGGGAATATTGATTATGCTGCCTGACCTTGCCGAGCTTGCTTGCACAGTTATCACAATTCAGCCACATGAAGTGAATCTGCTCTCTTCCTCCTTAAGATCTTGTCATTGTTTTTTTGTTTGTTTGTTTGTTTTGCTTGTTTTGCAAAGAGTTGAGGAAAGAAGTTTACATTGAAACACAAGATGTCAGTGTTAGTCTTTAGACATGTTTGTTACTTTATTTTGGTATTCATTTAAAATATATTACATTTCTGACCATCACATGCTATACCCTCTGAATTAAATAAACTGTGATATCAAATCTAATGTGAACTTACTGAGTGATTTATACAGATTGCAAAGTAAAGCAACCAGTCTGTCCCACTCTTACGCCAGTCATTTTGTTAGTGATTGGCTGGAACATGGTTTATTATATGACAGAACACATCGTATATTCAGGGGGGGAGGCAGCTGGTGGATCAAGGGGAGATGCCTATGATCATGCTGAAACCATGCAGGAACTCGTAGTGCTCCTTTAAGGGGGTGAAGAATAGGGGGTTGTACTTTGCATGCAATGCTGCCTAGAAGGTGTCATTGAGGGTTCAAAAGACCATTGGCCTAATTTGTGGATCTGTAATTGAATCGCACATGCACTCACTAAATGACTTAATGTGTAAACCTTCAGACATTAGTAGGATAGTAGTGCGTACATCCATTTGCCCATATTTTGGCTGGATGCTGGATCAAGGACCATGTATTCACAAAGAGTAAAAAGTGAGGCACACTGATCTGGCTCCCTTTTGTAATTTCTATTGTGTAATGTTTTAAGCTGCTGCTCTTCCTCAGGCTTTACAAGCCAGTATAACAACCCATCTCCCAATTTATATACAATCACACATGATTTTCATTTCTACTATAGTACTATCCATACTACTTTCATCTCTCAATAAAGTGCATGCACAAAAGTTAATGTGCAAAGTTGATGCATTATACAGATACAGAATAAATACAGAAGACATCCCAAGCATCAATTCATACATTTGCATGACATTAAGACTCCAGAGTGAAAGTGCATGTGCGATAGGATAAAAAAAATGCAGTAAATTACACATTTACTTTTCCCAACATATAGTCCCAATAAATATATATAAAGAGTCCTAATGAAAATACTTTCAGATGACGTCTGTTGTGATTGTTAATAGGCTGCCAGAAGTATTATTAGTATATATTGCAGACTTTGAAAGCAAAGTAGGCCTACATTTTTTTCAAACAACTTTTCCAGAACTCCGTCTCCTATCCATTATCAACCAAGCCCAAGACTAGCCTTTGGTTTGCCATTAACAGTAGGAAGTTTGTCTGAATTGTGAGCAATGATTTTTAAATGTAGATTATGATCAAACCAAACGATGGGCAACCTGCCATGCTCCAAGCTCTCTTCAACAGTAGGGGCGTGGCTATTAACAAGCATCATTGGTGGGTGACAAGAGGAGCGAAAAACGCGGTAAGATTCTGAGTGAATTCAGAAGTAAGCAGAAGTAGTGAATGCATAACTGGGTAAGTAATGTCATGCACCTCACATAAATGTAGAAAAGAAAAAAAGGGTTGGCTGCTAAAGTGTTTGAGTTACTTACCAAAACTTTCTCTTTGACATTAGCTGAAATGTACACAAACGCCTTGTTAGCCACACAGCTAGTTTGGCAACATGGGTTTGGTTTGGCAAGCCTGTCTTAGCTTTGACTTCGCGTCATTTTAGTCTCTTTTGTTTTCATTTGTGATCATTTTTAAACACCGAGTCATTGCTAGTTAACTGTTCATAAATATTTACTCATTCTAAAACATTGGTCGTGCAATATTGAAAATTGCCGCATGCTACATCATGCTTCATTCCTGTTTGCTAGTTCATGGTTTCGCTAGCTAGAGAAGCCTGGGGTCTCCGTTCTTTCCCCCCTCCTAGGTCTAGAGATATTTTGACACAATCAGAACCCGTTTACAATCAAGGTGTTAACGCTACTCCACTATCTTACATCATAGACTTCCAGATAAATGTACACAACCTTTGCCAACTTTTCTCATATGAAGTGTCATTTAAATTAGTGGCGCTTTTCGATTTCCACCAAATCTGTTCCCCGATTGGTTGTGCACACCAGGACTAGGAAAATGTCAATGACAATTGAATGTTAAAATAAACTCATCATTCTAAAACTAACTTCAGAAGGGGGATCAAATTTCACCAATAATTAAGTTCTGTTGACCAAAACTTGTCTAATGAGTTGATCAGCCTATATAATTCACCCTGCCAGTGGTTAATCCCTGTCAACACTTCCCTTGTCTTATTGTATGAATTATAGATAAATAAAGTTGGCAGCAGCAATCATGAGCGAAGAAGTTTCACAAGGTTTGAGCTTGGAGTCTGAGGATGTCCTCTCCAAAAGTGATGACCCCTGTCCTGCTGTCCTTGAGATTGGGCCCCTCAGCCCAATCCACTGTGTGGAGGTGGAGGTGGAGACATGTCCGGATGAGGGGTATATTACAAGATCCTTCACACAGGATTTGCCCATCACCCCAATAATGTCCACGCCCCTGAGGCCCCCAAAACAGACACCTGACCTTGTGGCTGGGGCTGAGGCGGCACTGGCCGTCCCGTACTGTTTGGATGAGTCCTCTATCAGCAAGCCCGATGGCCTCTGGGAGAGCACCTTGCTCGAGGTGCAGGTATGGTGTGTGTGTGTGTGTGTGTGTGTGTGTGTGTGTGTGTGTGTGTGTGTGTTTACTGAACACGTCGTGAAACAGCCCCATGCAAAATACAGGCACAGAAAATGGTTACATTTGATATCCTTGAATGTCCTTTAGAAAGTGACTTGACAAACATGCTTTCATGCACCATATACATGACGCATAGGATTGCAATAAACTATTATTTTCATATTGGTCAATGCTTTTTATGACTGAAGGTCCTGTCAACAATACGATGCACTTTGTAAAATACATTCCGTTCATCTTCTGAACCAGTGCTGCCGCTACGGCCACGCAAGACACACATGGGGCACCAACTTTTCCTAAATACAGTGACCTAATTCAATGCATTCTTCTGAGTTTAGTTGATAACTTATCCATTTAAAAATGTGCATAGGATGGGTGTTGCTAGCCACTTAGTAGACACTGTGTTTTTAAAACTGTTACCACATTAACCGGGAATGGTTTCCTTGAAGGAAAAAAGAAAGAAATTTAGCAACTTATTCATTGATACCAATACCTTAACCAACGCCGAACTGTCCCTTTAATGCAATCTTGCAGACTACACCTTTACCGGTAATTTAGTTATTTTTATGAAATTAAAAAAGAAAATGTTGAAGTGTCTCCTAGAGCTCAAGATTATGTCCTCAAATCCCTTGTTTTGTAGCCTAGACTCTAGACGTACCCCTAGCGGTAGCAAATTTGAATTTGCAGAGGATACGTCTAGAGGCCACTGATAGAAACCCGTTGTAGCCTTCCTCTGGCGGCGGATAACCAATCACAGCGCGGCGGGCTTTGTACGATCACGACAGCCCTGCTCAAACCAGAGCGGAATCGTCTTTGGCTTTAGTTTTGGACGAATTGCACTTGTCATTTTCTTTGAAAGTGAAACAAGAAAGTGCACTGAAGTTTTTCGTTCTGAAAAAGATGTCTTTGCCGTGTTACCGACGGGCTACGGGAAAAGTTTGATATACCAGCTGGTACCACTGGCCGGAACGCTAGCCTATTACGTGGAGAGGCAGTTTGAAAGACAACGCAGTCACCCGCCCCTCCATTGAGGTACAGTCTATCAGTGGTCTTCAGACTATACATTCTTATGATATAGTCTGGCGTGTCAGGCTACTTGTTTTGTCCACGTGCCATAAATATTAAGTTCACAATTATAGAAAAGATTATTTTATGTTATTTTTTGGTACAATCCCTCTTACTATGCTTTTGTCTATTCCCCGCTGATTAATAGTCGTTAGCTAATCAGTTATTTGGCCCGTTGTTGTAGCCCTAATGCTTCACAAAGTGCATAATATGAATATTTTTCATAAACTACTGCTACTGTCTCTTGTGAGCAGGTAAAGTCCAAGGTTGTGCTGCCAGAGCCTGTGCAGCCTCCAGAGCCTCAGCAAAGCGTGAGGGATCCGTCCTCGGGTCCGTCTTCAGGTCTCCCTGCATCCCCGCGCGTGATCATAACCACCCACAGGGTGACACCCCCGTCCAACAAGAGGTGCACAGAGAAGCAGCATTTAGGTGATGAGTTACAAAAACAAAAGCCCTACATCCTTGTGCTTTATCACTGTTTGGTTTTGCTGGTGTGATTTTCTCTCAGGCCACGGGTGTTTGAGCGGCTAGGAGAGTGTCCGCAAGAAAAGGCAATCTGTGTTGAGTCGGGGGCTGAGGTGGCACGGACAATCTCGTACAGTTTGGATGACTACTCTGTCAGCAGACCGGACAGCCTCTGGGAGAGCACTTTGATCGAGGTGCAGGTATGATGTCTGTGTGTGTGTGTGTGTGTGTGTGTGTGTGTGTGTGTGTGTGTGTGTGTGTGTGTGTTTACTGTTCACACTGTGAGATAGCCCCATGCAAAATACAGGCAAAAAAGGGTCAGGCTCAGGATTTTTTTTTTCACTATCGCCCTGTAAACTACTGCTACTGTCTCTTGCGCCCAGGTAAATTCCGAAGTTGTGGTGCCTGAGCGGCCTGCAGAGCCTAGGCAGAGTGTGAAGGCTCCGTCTTCTGGTCTTCCTGCGGCCTCGCGCGTGTTCAGAGCGGGCCGAAGGGTGACACCCCCGTCAAACAAGAGGTGCAGAGAGGAGAAGCATTTACTGTAGATGATGTTCAAAAAAGCCCTACAGTACATCCTTGTGTTTTAACTGTGTGTGTGTGTGTGTGTGTGTGTGTGTGTGTGTGTGTGTGTGTGTGTGTGTGTGTTTATCTGTGTGAATCTCTCTTAGGCCTCGGGTTTTTGAGCGGCCCGAGGAGTGGCAGCGAGAAAAGGCGATCTATGTCGAGTCCGTCAGCCGACACATGAAAGAAAACCAAGGAGGTATGGAGTGTGTGTTGATGGAAGTATTGCCATTATTGTTGTTGTAATCACCTAGCATTTGTGGGGATTATAAACTCGATACTTGTGAACTAAATGTCTCTTTATGTGTTGGCAGGTGTTTTCAATGAACTTCTGGAGTTGATGAATACGGTAGCAAGTGAGCAACGTCCGTGGAAGCACCCTTCAGACCTTACCACTAGGTAGACACCTGTTATTCAGTCTAATTTGCCAAGATGTCCTACAGGGTTTAACTTCATATTATAGCTGGGGCTTTTATTTGCCTAAATCACAAAAATGATGTTTGGGACAAACCTTTGATTAAATCAATATTAAACCCCTTGGAGAAGACCGGGGAGAAATTTCATTCCAGTTCTCTCAGAACGCATTATATGGTTAAAACAGAGTATTATGGCCTCGTTTAGCCTATAAGTAATCTTTTTTTATTTTAGCATCCTGAGTGAATTTCATTTAAAGTGGGTGGGGTTATATCAAGCAAGCTAACAAGTAAACAAGTAACAATTTATGTAGCGCATTTTTCTACACTTTCTACACCACTCAGAAAGCTTGAAAAGAATTGTAGGTGTATGTTGCCTGTTTAAAACCAATTTTAGCGATGCACTTTCTGCAACACAGTCCTGGCAACTCCCTATGGGTTTGCATCTTAGATCTGCTTACCAACAGGAAAAGGATGCAAAATTAACTGATGGCGCATTAGGACTGTGTTGGTGATGGTCAGAAACATGAGGAAATGTTTTTCACCCATGTTTGTGGTTGCGCATGTAATTTTGGCTGGTCGGCCCTCTGAGGAAAATCCCATTGCTCATGTGGCCCTCAACAAAAATGAGTTTGCCACCCCTGTCCTAGTCTAATCTCTGCAGTGCCTCATGCTCAGCTAACTTCCTTAGCGTGAGTAGCACTCATGCTGATCACATTCAAACCGACCAGGTGACCTGAAGTGATGATCTCACAGAGATATATTCGGGTAGTTTATACTAGCCTGGCTAATAAGCCGACTGTTGACTACGTCATACAGTCTGGAGCAATGCAATTGAAACATGTTTCCGTTTGGATATGAAGTATTCTCTCACGCCTCCAACTTCCACGTTCAGCAGTAACAGATCGCTGGCTAATTCCAATTTATTTTTACAATCGGAGTGGCAATAAGCCCTCAAGATCATGGATGTTTATGTCATGTACCAATTTTGTAAAGGTAATTTGAAAGTAGGGGGAAGAATAACAAAAGCGTTCAGGCAAGTTCAGAGACATTGTTCTTAACTGTGTGCTGATTGGCTAAACTGTACGCAAACCGAAGTAGGCGGGCTGGTCCAGACTAAGTTTATACAGCCAAAATGTACAAATCAGACCAGGCTTATAAATGGGACATGCCTTTATACTGTATGTCCAAATCCATAATCAGCGCACAGTTAGGCTTTCCTCAGGTGGTGTGCTTTTTCCTTCACCACAGGAACTACCAACCTGGAAATCAAGGGAAGGCTTTGTATTCTCTGGAAGAATGGATAGGCAAAAATGGAGGGAGCTATCGGCGCTTTTCGCCTTACTAAGTGTAAATAGTGTATATATTGTTAATATTGTACATTATTGTTCTGTTTTGCTTTTTTGTGTGTGTTTTTGTTGTTTTGTTAGCATGAGCACTTGTATGTTGTGTTTTTATACAATGCTTGTTCAGAAAAGAAATTGTTATTTTTCATAATATTGAATGATGGACAAAGTTTTGTGCTTGGTTGACTGACGAGTAAAATCAGCAAGTTGGTTACAGTGGCATCAATGCGTCTCATTTGTTCCCCAGAAAAGCTTAGGGGGCTTCTAAACCCAACCTCTTCGAGTCTAATCGCTAGTTCATGATGTAAATGGTACAAAATTCTATGTCAGACTCACTCACTGATATTTAAAGGAATGGTGAGCACAGATACACACAGGGACTGTTCCAGTTTTGATGGCGATATTATTTTGATTACGTTATGTGGTTACACACAAGTAATGTACAGTAAATGCCTCTTTTCCGATAGACCTCAAACAATTTGACCATGTTCAGGTATCTGGCTTAACCCGAATATCACCCCTATGTTGTTTCAAACCAGAAAACAGTCCTTGTACGTACAGTAACTGTGTTCAGTGAGTTTTCAGTTGTCCTATGTTTGGAATATGGCAGCACCACCTAGGGGTTATGAGAGGAAAGGTTTCTAAATGTACGGTATGGATACAGCAAAATCTTATTACTTATAGTAAGATATGTAAGTCAGATAATTAAAACCAGAGTCAAAAATAAAAATAACTGCTGTCCAGAACTAGTGACCCATCACTATTTGGGAGTTTTTCTAAAATGTTTTGAAATACTTTTTAAGCTGTTTTAAAGATGCATGCAAAAAGGGACTGACAGCAGAAACCCATAGAAATGTACTTGTGTGTAAACCCTTATTTTATTTTAATTGTTTATCTGTTGTTAACCACAGTAACTTAAACTGATGGAAGTGAAACTAATGGAAGGTAAATCATTTTCTTGGCAATTCCATGATCTAAGGTTTTGACAGCAAAACCAGCAGCACAGGTGGCAAACTCAGAAACCATATACATGCACAATGGACCTTAAGCCCCAATGATGTGTCAATTGGCAACAGACTAATGGTGAAGCACAAACTCTTGCACCAACATGAAAGGATCTCTCATGTGGTTAGGCATATCAGAGAAGAGGTGTGAAATGACTTGTAAATAGCATATGGGATGAACACTTTACTTTGCTGACCAGTTTCTTAGGATCAGCAGCAGAGCGTGCCTTGATGGAGGGAGGTGGACATCACCTGACTTTATCAAGCCAGCAATATGTCAAAAATAACCAGTGGAGTGGCGATTGACAGAGCTTTGAACCCAGATAATGCATTGCTGGCTGCAGCTGGCTTGTTAAAAGTCAAGTAAGGTTAAATCTGTTTAATGTGTAGCATCTGTATCTTTGTACCTGTGTTTGTCTCTGCGGTAACAAAAGTCCTGCTGCTGGCCTGGCAGTAGATATTTGGCAGTTGATGGCGGAGGACAACTCTCTGTAGAACCACTAGAGGGCAAGCTTGTGTTGGTTATATCAGTCCATTAGACGCAGCAAAAAGGCATCAAGCCCTTATAGCAGATCTAGTGAGTCTCCTCCATGAAAACAGACTTCTTCAGTCGCTAGAAATTCTGTGTTTTACAAAGACTGGAAGCTGACTAGAGATGCACAATTGAGAGAACGAGTTCAAAGTCTGTTTGTGACTCGCCTTCTCCCAGTTCAGTGAAACAGATGACAAGTGTCCCTTCTGACATCTGAGATGTGGGTAGAGCTCCTGCAAACTTCTTTAACTAGACGCTTAAAAAAACTGCTACCTTGTTATATAATGGAATAACAGCATTGCAGTGTGAATAAGGATCTTCACAAGTCAAAGCTGCTTTGTCTTTGTGTGGAAATCAAGACTGAATCCCACTTAGGGGTTTTTGTGTATTTGATCATACCAACAGTGTTAGAAAATGCGAGCTTAAAGAACCACCAATTATTTGTTTTCATATTTTGCTTATAGAAACCTATGGCTATTTGATTTCCTTTATTAAAGGAATAGCATGTTGAATTGTGTTTATGCATTTCTATTCTGATATTTTGATTACTTCATTATGGTTCTGCATCTACTAGTGTGTCTTATTTTGTGTTTGTTTTGATGTGGCGTGGTTGGCCTACAGTGATGGTCCTTTTGTTGGAACTTGAAGCAGAAAACACGTCATCACAGTCAGAAGTTACCTGACAATAGTCTTTATTTATTAATAAGCAAGCTTTATAAATTGCATCAGATTGATAAATACATGACCGTATAAGCGAATAATCAAATGGATGTTTTACACGAGACAATGAGCAAAAATTGTATTATAAACAGTCATTTTACCTACAGTACATACAACCGTGGTCTCTTCTATATCAATAAAAAATACTGCAGTAACCACTGTCCGCAAGCTTTGTAATTGCTCAGCATTAAAACCCAATAAAATACCTTTCGCTGTTTACTTCCAAAATCATTTTCCTAAGCGTATCATCCTAATGTCAGTCTATATTCCTTGCATTGAACAGGAAAATATGAGGACATACAGATGGGTCGGTGGTGACATACACAAGCTCCACACCAATGTCCAATAGTCCTACTCCTGTTGGCTCAGCCAACTTAAAGAACACATCTCAACAAATTTCAAACACGTCAGTACAAGATCAAAGAACAGAATCAAGACTAACTAGTTATTGGCTTGTTAGCAAGCAAACCAAGATCAGCATTTGCAAAAAAAGAAACAATGAAACCTTTTGCAAAAGAAAGTGGAAATTGCAGATATGTGAACTCTCTAGGATTATCCAGACTGTACATTCTCCTTAGATAGTCTACAGAGCTCACTCCTGAATGTTCACCATTCTTTTTTTTCTCTTCTTTACAAAAGTATTTTACTTTAAATTATTTTCCTAGACAGAAGCCCTTCCTTGTTGGAAGCCATTTAGCCAACAGCTGTTTGAAATGCTCGCAATAAACCTCCAGTCTATATATTGTTTAAAAACCTCAAACTACTGCTACTAAAATAATCAAATTATGGAGGGGGGCACATTAACTTGCACACCCATTTTACCACTGAACTGAAGTGGCTTACATTTTTGGACTTTAGACTATACTACTGACTGCCCTGATAATTATTGCTAGCATGTTGAGTTTTTTTTTCAGCCCTTTCAAGGAGGCAGAGTCAGTTTCCCTTTTTGATCCAGAAGACATAAGATATTCTTTTACTTTAATGATAGCAGTGTTTCTAAAACAAAACTAAGATTCATCATCATATAACATCTTAACATGTATTATACATTCTTTGTTCATGCTGTGTTAGCAATTTGAAGTTGCCTTTAAATGTTCCTTCCTGGCAAATATTAATTGATAATATCAGAGATGTGAAAAAGATCCTGTATACATATTATGATGTGTCTCTTGTGAAGTCAAGAGTAAGAGCCTTTCCAAACACCCACAAACCTCAAAGTATCAATCAGAGAAAGAAAATAAACAAGAAATGTTTTCATTAAACATGAACCAATTAAGCAGAATGTTGCTATGATTAAAGAAAGGTACATCAAAGGTGTATAAAGTAAGATGGATGTTATTTCATCCTTGAATAAAGGCTGATCATTACCTGTTGAGTTTAACAGTTTGATGCAATTAATTTCCAGAAGTCTTTATTAATAAAATGAATCAAAAAAACAGAATTAGAGTATCGGTCAGATAAGGAGCAGCCTTGAGAGTTTTCGCCCAGGCATGCTTTGATCCAGCCTGGGTACTCAGCAGGTAACTATCAATATCCACCGTTCCAAATTTAGCCCTATTCTTTAGGGAATGGTCGTCTATCTGGGGAGACAGGTGGGAAGAGGGAAGGAGAGCGATTGCCCACAGATGGCTCCCTAAAGTCCAACCAATCACAGAGACTGGCACAGATGCTGCTGCATATACCTGGCCACGGTCCAGATGTTGGATACTTTCCTCTACAGATCTGACTTTATCTCTATCTCTCTCTCTTTTTTAAAACAATTTATTGATCTCAAACAGTGGTTATACAAGGGGCCTTGGGGTGGGGGGTGGAGGGCAGGGTGCTGTGCTGTGGCAAACGACATAGGGAATGAATAAATACCTAAATGGCTGAAAGAAGAGATCAGTGGCAAACAAAGTGGAACCGGGGACACACAAACATGTTGGATAGCTGCTGCTGCCGGGTTTGAAAAATTGCTGGTTTGTGGCTTTGAGTTTCCAGAAGATGACGAGTGTTTGAGACATGCTCTTTTTCTTTTCTAAATCTGAATATGTGGTACGTATGTTGTCAGAGATAAACCTGCACTGAAACAGTTAAGACGCTCAGCAGTAAGAAAATTCTTTACAGGAGAAAAAAAAGCAAAGAACCAGGGCTTAGAGGAGAGAAGAGCGAGAGAGGAGGAAGAAAAAAAAGAAAAGAACCGACGGGCGGGCCTGGTGTTCCTGCATGTCGTCTTTTCTCTCCTCACGCTCAGCCCAGGAGGGGGTTGGATGCGTATCGATAAGGAGCCGAGAAACAAAAGCGTCTCTGCCGCGCGCGCCTGTGGTTATCTCCAGCTCCACGGACATGTTCATCACAAGATGGAGGGGCCTTATCCCCTCGCCTGAGCAGCAGAGAGACAGGAGAGCGCCCCCTGGAGGTCCATCCCACCCACCATTGTCTCCCCCCTGGCTTGCCTGCCAGTCGCTGGCCTGTTGGAGCCGGTCCCTGAGGAGCTGTCCTTGGCTCACTTCCAAACCCCAGGCCCAGCTGACAGTGGCGAGGGCAGAGCCGGCTCCCAGACCGCCTGCAACACCAGGAGCAAGGTCTGTACGGGGAGGAGAGCCATACGGTCCAAGTGTGGGAGGCTCCTTTGAAGTCCTTCAAGAAGGGGATGGGGGAGCGTCACACCTCGATGATGTGCACAGATGGCATCCTGTCGTTGTTGCTGTTGTTGTTGTTGTTGTTGTTGGGGTACTGTGAGAGAGATGCAGACAGAGCAACAGACATAGGTGAATAAGAGAAGTCAATATGGGGGTCGTCTTAACGTCACAGGTCTGTGAGATGTGTATGAGTTTAGCAGCCGGAATGGGAGGCAAAGTAGACAGAGTGGAAAAGATGGGTGAATGTCAGAGACAGACGATGTGAACCAGAGAATCAGAGAAAATATGAGTCATGAAATTTCAATGGTTTTCTAAGTATTTACATTAATAGTAAAAAATAAACATTATTAAGGAAAAATATGGACATTTGTGCTACATGTAAACAGAGTAACTGCATAGACAATGTAACTGATACAGTATGAGACACCATGAAACTTAAACATTCACCTAATCACTGGGTTTGATTTGAAAGATATATTCTATAACCAATTATTGTAGATTCAAAATGTTGTGCAAATACATCTAGTAGAGGGTCACATTTTAAAGAGCCAAAATGTGAACCAATCATCATGATGTGTATTCTAATTCCTAGTAGGATTTGTAACGGATTAGATTGTTCCCCAAGGGTAATTTGCATTCAATAAAGGAGGGAGGAATGGCCTCATGGACCCAACCTGGTGATGTCATGAGGAGGTGTGTGTTTGTGGGGGTGTTTTGCATGAGCCGTTGGGAAGCAGGAGCAGGGCGTTTGCGTGAGGCTATATGAAATTGATCATCGGGACAATAATTCACCTGCCCAGTGTCATCAGGGGGGGCCTTGGAGGGTAGTAGAAGGGGAGCAGGGTTATACCTTACTGCGCAACAGGCCCCCTGTAGGGTGCTCAGGGGTACTACACTCCGAGGAGTTCTTGGCTTTGTCTTTGTTGTTGTTGGGCTCGTTGTCTTTGATTATGTCATACTGACGGCAAAACAGAGCGATCACACCTGAAAGCAGGAAGAGGGAAAAAATCATACAGAATATCCAGCAACCACTACATTTGTTGTCCTACTGTCTCACCCTCTAGACATCTCAAGCAGGGTCAGGTCTCAGTGAGTATAAAGCTCAATTCAGACTGAAGATCCGCGACAAGACGAAACGGTTTTAGAGAGTAGTTGCGGCGGTGTGAATCAATCGTTGCAGGTTGTTGCAGGCCGTCGCAAACGGTCAAATCCCAGTTTCTGAGTTTTAGAATGTCCAGGTTTTTAGAACGTCGCAGCCCGTCTCGTCGCGTACCTTTGGTCTGTAGGCACCTTTAAATATCTATATATTCGTCAATATTTATCACTCTGTATATGTGGCTGTGGACTACAGTTAAATACTATGAAGGAAGAAGAATAAAAAGGCCTACATTAAAATGGATCCTTTGAAATACTATCTTGAGATTCTTCAAAAGCATCAAAAACTCCTTATAAAGTTCCTCTCTTTGACACTAATTAGCACAATGAAAACAATTCACAGTCAAGTAATCAGCAGTAGGCCAACACTGGTGCCATCCACCCCTTACCTGCCCACATGATTAGCACCACCACAATGATGATGATCTCCCCTGCCCTCAGCTGATTGGCTTGTCCCACCTCCTCCATGGTAACCTCGTCTGTGGGAGTAGAAGTAGAGGAGAAGCACACACACACCGTCACTCACTACCCCCTTCAGTTGAAATGAAAACAGAGGCCTCGCCTCGCCGCCGGTGAACTTGCTGAACTCACGCTTATAAAATGAGATCATCAGCCTCTGACTCTCTCCATTTGGGAGACTGATTTCTCCATTCTTCCTCTGGAGCCCCTGCGTGGTGCGTGGTAGCCCCCCTTCACTTCAATCAGCGCAGCGGCTTCTGATGTCTGATGCTTTTTAAGATTCAGTGTGAACTCCAGGCCGGGGAGGGACTGGCAAACGCGTGCGTGGACTCCACAATTAATCCGACTTGAAGGTTTGTCAGTGCTTTTACAGGGGGGAAACGCCAAACACCCCAATTAGCCCCCGTGTGTGTGTGTGTGTGTGTGTGTGTGTGTGTGTGTGTGTGTGTGTGTTTTTGTGTGTGTGTGTGCTGTCAGAGGCAGGGCAGAGAGAGGGGAGTGTGTGTGTTTTTGTGTGTGTGTGTGTGTCAGAGGCGGGCAGAGAGGGGAGTGAGGGTGTGTGTGTGTGTGTGTGTGTGTGTGTGTGTGTGTGTGTGTGCTGTCAGAGGCAGGCCAGAGAGAGGGGAGTGTGTGTGTGGTGTGTGTGTGTGCCATGAATGCTGGAAGCCCAAGTCCTAAGCCGGACAGGATCTGTCCACCAGCAGCAGCTCGCTGGGGAGAGACAAGGAGTCCGAGAAGGAGGCAGTGGCCGAAGGTGAATCGATTGAGCTGGGATGGAGTGTTCAATGGACGCCGCTGCATGACTATCATTAATATCCTCAAAGCTGAAGACGGAGTCGGTGGAGCAGCCCGCCATGAATGTATGCATGGCTTTCACGGACCAGTGTGCAGTTCAATTATTGAAGTGTTAGTGAGCATTTGTGGTGTGTAAGGTAGAATTGGAAAAATGTAATGGAAGTGAAGGTGGCCAGCAGTAGATTAGCAAATGCTATTTTCTCTACTACAGTAAAATGACTGTTCTATTCAAATACACGCCGGCTCACAGTTATTACTGTTGCTGTAAAAGACTGAAAGACTAAAAGACTCTGCTAATGGGCTTTTGGGCTCCTTTTGTCAGACGGCTGTTTCCTGTAGTTTGCTCCTTTGGTAACTTTATGTGGGTCTGTGTGGGGTTGTGTGTCTTGCTTTGCATGCCTTTGAGTTTGCTTGCATGCACCTTATTGTGTGTCTGTGTGCGTGCACGTGTGTGTGTGTGTGTGTGTGAGAGAGAGAGAGAGAGCATGTGTGTGTTTGTGTCTCAGAGGCATTTCTTTTACGCATTTGACAAGATCCAGGAGCTGCTGTCAGCAGTCTTGTGCTAAGCACCTTTGTGTGTGTGTGTGCGTGCATGTGTTGTTGTGTGTTTGTGTGTGTGTGTGTGTGTGTGTGTGTGTGCGAGTGTGTGTGTGTGTGTGCGTGCATGTGTTGTTGTGTGTGTTCATGTATGTGTGTAACGCCTCGCTCTCAGCCCCTTCATTTTCTCATCATTTCCGCGTCTTTCTCTTTTATCTGTTCTCTCCGTCTGATGATGATGCCTCCTCTCTCTCTCTCCTCTCTTCTCCTCTCCTCTCCTCTCTTCTCTCTCTTCCCATCCAATCTGCCTCTCGTCCTCTTTGATCTCACAGACAAACTTGTTTAGAGGAGGAATGGCAAGAACACAAAGGCAGACAGGAGAAGAGAGGAGCTGACAAGAGTTCTTGAGTTGTCATGACATCCGCCCTAAACCAGTAAGGCCTAGACAGTCAGCAACCACAGCAACACATAATTGTGCGCCAACAAAATTGTTGCCTTACAAACACTAATCACTGTTGTTTGCTTTTTAAGGGCATTCATTTTTGCGGCCTTTGTAAATAGGCTTTTGGGCTTTTGTAAACAGAAACATATTGCTGTTTTTGTGGTGTATGTCTGTGTATACTGTGGGAAAGTAAGGTTGTTAAAGGCAAACGTCAATAATGTATCAAAGTAATGTATCCCTCTACAAAAAGAATTATGTTTATGTCAGCAGTTGCCAATTGACTTGCAATGCCAAGGATCCTAAACTATGGGTAAAGCTTTCAAACAGGGCAAACCTTAAACAAGACCAGACTTATATTAGAACTGAGCTGAATACTGGCTTTCATACAGTGGCTGTGCTTTGTTAGTTCTGGAGTGAGTGCAGTGGACTATGTCTGCCACTTGACAGAGACAGACCTTGAGCGCATGAGTGAGTGAGTGAGTGAGTCACTCCTGCCACTAGAAGCTATAAATGCTTCATGTGAGTGTCCTCGCCGTCCGAACTCCGAGGCGAGAGGCGAGGTGACGTGTGTGAAATGACAGGTACTTTGTTCTCAAAATGGAACAAACCTCAAAGCAAAACTGTCTAGGATTTAGAAAACATTTCAAAACTATTCACCACGATTTTCTATGCATCTTCGCATTTAAAGGCTAAACCACTGTCCCTATTGTGTTGGTCAAAAGACATGTGTTTGTCTGTGTTACTATAATGCTTTATAGTGTATGCACATACATTAGTATGCTCCAATGTGCAATATGCCAAAAGCAATGTTTGCATAAGTATGTCATGTGAATGTGTGCATATTTTTGATGGTGTGAATGATATGTCAAATCCATTCCAAATCAGTCTATGCTTTTCTTTAAGATTGTAAATATGTCCGTGTTGATGATTTGTGCGTGGTGCTTGTCTATGTATTGTGTGTGTGTGTGTGTGTGTGTTCTGTGTTTGTGTATGTGTGTGTGCCAGTACATGTGTGTGTGGGGGTGTAAGTGTGTGTGTGTGTGTGTGTGTGTGTGTGTGTGTGTGTGTGCTGTTTGTGTATACACTGTATGTGTGGTGTTTGTGTATGTGTGTGTGTGGGGGTGTAAGTGTGTGTGTGTGTGTGTGTGGTGTTTGTGTATACACTGTATGTGTGTCTGTGTGTGTGTGTGGTGTTTGTGTATACACTGAATGTGTGTGTGTGTGTGTGTGTGTGTGTGTGTGTGTGTGTGTGTGTGTGTGTGTGTGTGCATGGGTGTATACCTTGACTCTTGGGTGTCTCAGCTGCTGCGGGTGTGCGGAAGAGTAACGGCTGGCTGAGAGGACTGGGCCCACTGGTACCAATGGACTGCACATGCACTATGTAGTCTGTCTCCTCCTCCAAGTCCCATAATGCACAGCTATGGGTGGTCGTGTTCACTTCCTGGATGAAGCGGAGCATGCGCACATCCTTCTTCTGCGCCCAAAGAGAGGACAGAGAGCTTGAGGTCACACATTTGGAACATACACACACACACAGCTATACTGTGCATACTCGCACAGTTTACAGTAACCTCCCAAATATACAGTATGTTGCACCGTGTATAAACCTCAGGCCAGTCCGAACTACCAGATAATAATTTCATTAGAAAGACGAATGCCTTCCCATGTAAAGCCCTCAATCATGTATTAACTTCGTATATTAAGAGATTTTGTAAAATCAATGTATTGACCTTGGTTAATGATCTGGAAATTACAACACATCTGAGCAC
The DNA here is from genome assembly GCA_027497455.2 of Sardinella longiceps. Lineage (NCBI taxonomy): Eukaryota > Metazoa > Chordata > Actinopteri > Clupeiformes > Clupeidae > Sardinella > Sardinella longiceps. Next base: position 30,419,239 of record JAODXP020000024.1, read on the forward strand.
ACCTGTTCAACACCACTCCATGTCAGAAGTTCAAAGACAATACTGTGTTCCTGAGGTTCCTTTTTCACTGTGCTATTATGCAGATATTGTAAGTTGTATGTATGAGAGTTGTTTTTGTTTACAACTTAACCTGTTGCATGCCTATGTGTATTGGCTCTATGTGTGTTGTGTTTGTGTTTTGTATTTGTATTATGCAGATATTGTAAGTTGTACAGTATGTATGAGAATTGGTTTTGTTTAAAACAAAACCTGTTGCATGCGTATGTTTATTGGCTATATGTGTGTTGTGTTTGTGTTTTGAAGAATACATAAATATATTTGTGGGTGGACGGAGATGTATTTTGGTCTGTTTCACTCTCTGGTCGGTCTGCAGGGGTGGTAGTAGGAGACTGTACATCTTCTACATCTGACAGACTCGGAGAGTAAAGTAGATGAGGACACACAGATTTACGCTGTCAGGCTTCCCCCCAAGTGCGCACAGCCGGGAGTAATACCCCCCTCGCTCCCGCTTTAAACAGCTGTCATCACACAGCGGTCGCCTCGGTGATGGGTACTCCAATGGGAGCGCCACTCATCCGACCGCGCCCCCCCACCACGTCTTGGGGAAACAATTGCCGTGGCGACAGAGGGACAGGAGCGACGGTAGGCTAACGCGCACTGACAGTAGCTAATTAATCTCCCACCACACGTTTTTAACACCCATTCACACACACACACAAACACAAACATAAACACACGTACACACCCACACACAATATCAAAAACAGAAAACACACTTCCTCTCCTGATATTCTGCCTGTATGTCTGTATCTGTCTGTCTGTCTGGGGGGGTTCACTCCTCCTTGACTTTCTTTTTTTCTGTTATTCTTTCTTCTCTTGACTCTTAACATCTCTTTATCTGTCTCTAGCCTTGTCCCTCTCTCTCTCTCTCTCTCTCTCTCTCTCTCTCTCTCTCTATCTCTCGCCTTTTGTGTGACGTCCTCTCATCTTTCTCACCTGCTGTGTGATGGCAAATCCAATGACAGGATCCCCCTCTGGAATGTCCCATGTGACCACGCCGGAGTTGGCCTTCAGCTCTCTGATCGTCACATTGACTGGAGCCGTCAAACTGTCTGTTGGTACACAAACACAAACAAGAGAAGTGTGTTAGTGTTGGTGTGTGTGTCTAAGGGGAATGTAGTATAGTATGAGCACCAGGTAAAAAAAACACTGAGTTTGGTCGTACCTTTGTGAGCGGGTGCATTTGTGTGTGTGTGTGGTGTGGTGTGGTGTGTGTGTGTGTGTGTGTGTGTGTTTGTGTGAGTGTGTGTTGTATGCCAGATGGACGTGAAAAGCCCAGAGGGGGACCAGCAGTGGTACTATGATCTCACTGCTCAGCAGTATGGATCACACACACACACACAAACACACACACACACACAGAAGTCATGTCTGTTTTCAGCATGTGAATCAAATCTCTCTCTGCTTTGTTTCTCTGGTTTCCTTGTCTCCAACTTAAAGTACACTTTGATATTTTTGGAGTACGGGATTCATTTTTTGATCACAGGTGTCAGGGGCCCTGTAGCTACCATTTCTTTTCCGTGTGCACCTAATAGCTCAATATAGTCCTATAATAACACTGAAATGGGCTACGTGTTACAAATAGAGAGGGAAAGTGTATAAAAAAGACTTGTTTCTCTTTTTAATAGTAACTAGATGTAGAATTATTCATGGACAAGGTGCATGCAAATTGATTAATCAGCTTGTGTACTGACACTGCAGAGTCTTCTGCAAGTATTGACATTTTCCATTAACTCCCTCTGCAAAATGCAACATACAAACGAAGCAAAAGAAGATCTCTCTCTCTGTGTCTCTCTCTCGCTATCTCTCTCTCTCTCTCTTCCTCAATTTAGAGTTCCATCTCTGCCTGTTCATTCCAGAGCGATAAGCATTCCCACGACATTATGATACATGATACCAAAACACTAAGGATGGATAGATACTCAGGGAAAAGGAGAGAAGGGGATGGAGAGATTAATAGAATGATAGTGGCTCTCTGGGGAATGATCTATAAGGACCTCTCGGATAAATCATTGAAGAGTTGGCCAGTTTAAGCAGCATTCAAACTTTTCGATGAATTGCAGAGGGAACAAGGCACTTTGTAATTGCTTTTGATAACAAATAGATGGATGGTGGATGAATAGATTTTATATGGACATATAAAACTGTGCTCTAACTGAAATGATAGGACGGTGGTGCTGGGCAGCCTACAGATTACCTTGGACTGTAAAGACATAAAATTAATACTGAATACATGACTGATTGTTTGTAATGAATGCATAGGCACTGTGTTGAAATCAATTATCGGTTAAGATATAGTCCAGTGAGCGTGTGCGGTAGCCTATGGAGAAAAGCAGACCTCACAGATGTGTTGTACACGGTGCTATTCTGTGCCTATGCGTTGATGCTGTATGTTCCCCATGTGTTTTTCCCTGGGCTTTGTCAGTTTGATAAATGCTTCTGGGGGCTAAATGAGGTTTTAGAGATCCTTCCAGATAGCCATCTTATTTATCCTCCTCCCGTGGGTGTTTAAAAAGGCAACAGCAGCAGCTGCACATCCTCTCAAACTAGCCTACCTTTTCCTTCCCTCTACTGTCGTTTCCTCACGGCTCATGGGCCAGCAAAGGTTAATGAGACCCTTGATTACAACAACAGGCCAATCAATCAACTGAGTTGGAATAGGAGTGGATAGCCTTTAAGACACGTCTTTCAATTTTAAGAGCACACTAACCTCCTTGAGAGTTTCGCATGATTTGACTAGCAGTCACAGTGACTACATCATCTTACTAAATACTAATATTTTTTTTATTGCTAAATAAGTCAAACTATTAGCTTGCCAACCAAGCCAACATAGACCTAAACATTAGGCTATGTTTACTTCAGATACACACGTGACTGCTGAACATTCTGTCTGGGTGACGAACATAAAATTCTACTTTGCACCAAAGCCATGGCAACAACCAAACATTCCATCACTTTATTGCATTCTATCTGGAAAGCGACTGGCAAGCATATTTTGAGCGAATTTTACAGCATTTATTTATCAATAAATTAATTTTCTAGCCTCATCTGATTGAAAGGTAAGTCACATAATGCGCTTCATATCGTTTCTTAATTCGGTTACAAAAAAATATGAAGATTGAATTATTCATACTTTTGTAAACGTCGAATGGAAAAAGTGGTAGTGGAATTGACTGATTGTAGCCTAGCCTAGCTAATGCCCATTCAGCCTAGCCTCGTAGCCTAGCTAACTAAAAACGAACTAATTACAAGCAGTTTTATTGTCACAAATAGCTCACCATAGGAGAACATAGCCGAATTTTCCTTAACTTTGCCATTTTACAAAAAGATGGAGCGGATAAACATCTGTACCAAAGATGTGGAGAAGAGCAAAGAACTGGAGGAACTTCAGGCGATCTTTGCCGCCCTTGAGGAAGACCGAAGGCATCTCCAGGCTCTCCTACTCCAGCAGAAAGAGGAGCACCAGATGCAGCTGAGTGCATTGGAGAGGGAAAGGATTCAGGAGCGACTTGAGTGGGAGAGAGAGATGGAGGCCCTGCGATCTGTACTGATGACTGTGGCTATTGGCAAAGGAAAACTTATGTCAGAATTGAGGAGCCACATGGACAAACAGGTGAGATAGATATCCTTATGTTCTCTACTGATGATAGCTGAGTAGTTTAAAGTATTGGACAGGACAAATTGTAAGTCTTTGGTATTTTTTGACCTCAACAGTGCCTTCCAGGCAGCGCTGCCTTCAAGGCACTACGTCACTCAGTTTAGGGTTAGGATGAGGGTTGAGGGGGTCAGGGTTAGGAATAGAATAAGGGTAGTGCCTTTTAGGCTGTGCTGCCTGGAAGGTGCCGTTGGGGGCAAAAAACACCATTGAGCCAAATTGTATTGAGCTATGAAGTTTGAGTAACTAAAACATGTTTTCCTCCTTTTTATGTTGCCCGGCTCCAGAGCTTGGCACTCCGACTCAGGTCTGCACCTGTCCCTGCAGTGAAGGTAGAGGAGCCCAGGAAGTGGTGGTTCTGCAAGAAGAAGGCTTCCCCTGAAGCTGCTCTCCAGGTATTTTTACCTCCGCCAAGGAGGTTATGTTTTCGGTCGCGTTGGTTTGTCTGTCTGTCTGTCTGTCTGTCTGTCTGTTTGTTTGTTTGTTTGTCAGCAGGATAACTTGAAAAGTAGGCCCTACTGCACGGATTTGGATGAAATTCGGACAATGTGTATATTGGGACAAGCAAGAACTGATTCGATTTTGGTGGCGATCGGTGATCCAGAACATGATCTGGAATTTATATTGTGCCTGTGACCACATTGCCTTGATGGAGGTCTGCGCTCTACAAGCGCTTTTCTAGTTTCTTAGTGTTTTTGCCAACTAGCCTGGGCTAACTGGCAGCAGTACCTATGTGTAGTAACAGATGCTAACTAGCCTGGGCTAACTGGCAGCAGTACCTATGTGTAGTAACAGATGCTAACTAGCCTGGGCTAACTGGCAGCAGTACCTATGTGTAGTAACAGATGCTAACTAGCCTGGGCTAACTGGCGGCAGTATTTGTAAATCCTCTCAACCCAATCCTTCAAGAACTGCTTCTAACTGCTGAGTTGCCAAGGCTTTTCAGCTCAGTGGTTAAAGCACTAGGCCAAACTAAATTACAACGTTTTTAAATCATTGTAATATTTTTTTTGTGTGCCTCACGTCTGTATGCTATGATTTGTTATGAATCAGTCAGCGCATTATGACATGTTGTGTATGTATGCCTGACTGATTTTCAAAAGTTTAAAGGGCTTTTATCTTGATTTTGTACAGGGTGCTTCCACCAGCAGGGCCTCTACAGATGCAGCTCTGCAGAAGATTGCAAAGCTGGAGGAAAGAATCAGAAAAGCTGAAGTGAAGAAACAGCAGAACGATGCTAAGAAGGCTGCAGAGGCTGAGAAGAAGGCAAAGACAGCGGAGGAGAAGAGAGTGAAGAAAGAGGTAAAGAAGGCGCAGAAGGAGGCCAAGAAAGCAAAGGCCAACTAACAGCCTGCAGGGCCAAGCTGTGTGAACAACACACTGGTCCAAGAACCCCCTACATTCTTCACTCTAACTGTGACCTCTGCCCTGCCCATTATGTAAAAGAACATCACCTCACATTTTATTTTTACTGCATTAATTAAATATATATTTTTATAGAATATTCTTACAACTCAACTATCAATGCACTTGTCTTTTTTTTTTATTATTATTAAGTACATACTATGTATGAAATGTATGTCCATTCTGTACAGTCGGACACATGCACTCACTTCAGGTCACTTACACACAACTCACACTGTATTTGTGTGCTCCTTAGCTATTTTATCTGTAGGTTAGGGGCATCTTTGTTGTTGGGTTTTCAACTGTGTATTAAATGTAATGGAGTAGCCATTTAGAATGGAACCGTTTTGGAACAGCAGCCTTTCACTCCTTTTGGTGAACATGTTACTGTATGTCAGAGTGAATAATGCTATTTGAGAGTGAAATAATGTTATGTATGACGTATGAGTGTTTATGAGTGTACCGTTATGAATGAAATTGCATTTGTAATGTGCTTTTTTATACCATGGCCAAC
>JAODXP020000024.1:30437371-30442371 GCA_027497455.2 Sardinella longiceps
TGTTAGGGTCCTGTACACAGATCAATCACACCTGAACAACTAAGCCAAAATTCAATTGATAATGTCTTGCGATTGTAAAAGATACAGGTCGGCCTGATGCTAAAGGAAAGCTCTGTTGCACGTTCGCTTTCATCATACCATAGTTGTGGAAAATATGAATCACAAATAGGTAATGGTTTCCTCTTTGACTAAAATGTCGTTTATTACCGTAGCAGCGTGACATGCTTAGTAAATGATTCGAGTCGATAGTGTGTATTTGCATTTCTGCATAACAACCGTGCGTAAGAATCCTCCAAGACGGTCTTGAAAGACCCAAGAAACCTATTTACGAGAACGCAGATGCGAACTTACCGGCCACGACTTGTGCAACGCTGAAACAGCTCAGGATAAGCAGTCGTGCAGCAGGCAGAGAAATTGTCTCCATTCTTCAATCAACCGCCGAATGTGATATCCCATTTAATAGAACAATCGTCTTGTTCACCACTGTGCTGTTAGTTGACATTCACGTCAGTTCAACATGCTCCGTCTCCCTGCTCAAGCGCAGTTAACAGTCTGAGCTCGCTCAGCTGAGGGTTACATTGAGACCGTGGGAGGCGGGGAATTCAGCACCTGGGACAGCGATCGCCACCAGAATACGAGTTGGTTATGATCCGTTGATACTAACCACGAATCGGACCGTGATCGTATTAGAAAAAATAAGCCTGGATTACTTTCCCCGTTATATTACCCTTAGGCATAAGCAGGCCTGGCTCAATTATCCAAATGCCACATATCAGGGTTGTGGGATTTTCCCGGTTAGGACACCTTTGAATGAAAACAAGTGGGCTAGGCTGTGTAATCTTGTCAGGGATTGTGACAATGGACTCGGTGAACTGCGCTTCAACAGACAAACGCGAGAAAGGGATATCGCTCGCACGCTCGCATCTCCAACAACCGCACACATGCACGCACATGCGGGCATGTAGCCTCCCCACACTTAGTTGGCCACTGTTTTGATTATGATACCCTAATCAATCAGTTAGTCAGTCAAATCTAATTAACATCCTTGGAAATGGACACTTTTCGATTCGCCACCAAAGCCAATGTACTTTATAATAGCACACTTATTAGTTTCGATTCTCGATCAAATGGGCTGCTTCTAACAGTAGCCAACAGCTAAAACCTATAATTCCTTTCCATTGACTGCTACTCTGTGTCTTAGAAACTGGGTTTACGGCTCCCTTCTCAGGTAATAAATTTCGTAAAAGTAAAACATTGCCATATCTCACAAAACAAGGCTACAACAAACAAAGACCTTGGTAAAGAGTTGTCGTATGGCACTAATGAAAATCGCATGGGCTTACATGCTTACATATGCTGCTTTTGATCATTTATTTTAGTTTGTTCCCAAAGACTGGCATGGAATGGGCAGCTGTATATCATGGACTAATCTCTCTAATAAGCGCTGTTAGACAAAAGCACGCCTGTGCCAAACTAGTTCCGCTGAGACGCGCTCTCATGCACCTTGTGGAATTTCTCAACGTGATTTAACTAATTGAAATCGGTCATTTATCTAACTCGACCAAACGCAGCCATTCACTGCTGCTTCAGCTGTCCATTTCACCACAGAGCTATCTATAAATCCGCGTCATCACATCAAGTGTCTACCCACGCTGTTTTAGACCAGACTATAGTAGTCGCCAAATGCTATCGCCTCGTCTCGACTTGAAACTCTTGACTTCAGAGTCTTTGGTGGAGCATAAGCTCTCGACAGAAATACGGTAGGCTACAATTTTCTTACAGCGAATGAGTGGAGTATTACGCACAGCATAAACATAATGCCTAACATTACACCCATCACTTAGCAAACATACATATGAAGAACAAACAAATGATGAACACAAGAAAACCACTTAGGCATCCCTTACCTGCGCTTCAGACGTCCCTGTGTGGAGTGCGCTCTGGGCCGAGGAGTCTTTGCTGAGAAACAGTTCCGTCATGAGTTTGAGCGTGGAGGGGAAGGGAGGGGTGGGGTAAAGCACTTTGAAGTCGGAGAATAATGACGAGTGTCCCCCGTGTCCCCACAAAATATATATTTCTCTTGCTCCCTCAATGTAGTCTACACGTGTAGTGTTGATCTTTCGTGTGGTATACATAGTAAAGAAACAATTTAAGAGAACTTGGCATCTGGCTTCACTTACAACGCATGGGAAAAGCAGTAGCGTAATTGATTTCACTTACAAAACTTTCGAAAGTGCAATTGTGCAAAATGTAATTTCACCAACACAGTCTTGGAAACTTGGCTCTAGTGACACTGAAAACTATAAGGTCGGCATATTAATTGTTTCTGAAATCAGCTCCGAACAAATACGCAAAGCAGCAACCGAAGCGCGTAAATTACATTTGGGAAAAGTGCCGTCTTTTAAGCTAGTGGTTCAGTATATTAACTGCACACCAAGCAGAAAATTACGAATGTATCACCAGCATTAATGAGCCTTATCGTGTATCAAGCCATGAGTGAAAAAGATTCCAAGCACATATAGGCTACAGAACAGAGTTTCATGCATCCCACCCAGGTCAAGAGGAACCTTTAAAACATATTAGTTTATGCAGAGATAATACGTGTAAATTTAAATTAAGCAAGCATCTGCTTCATATTTTTTCTTAATGTAAAAAGCTCCAATGGAATGCATCTGGGCCCGATACAGACTATGAAAAAAGCCTGCGGCTTTGGTCAGACAAACAAATGGAGCTCTGCATAAATATTTTACACACTAATATTTTCACAGGTGACTCGCTGACTTCTACTATATCAAATGAGTTTATATTTATATAATGAAGTCTGAAATCATATTCTGAAAGGGCACCAGGGTCATGGAAAGGAGGGGGGCAATAGAAGATGAGAAAGGACAATAGACGAGATCCTGCTGACCAGTTTGATTCTGCAATGTGAGCAACTCATTGTAGGGAAGGATAGGAGTCTCAAATCAAGTTTGACAGGGCGGCAACCAAACGCAGATTATTGACTTCCGCCTCGTAATCTCATTATAGCCCCGTGGATTCCACGTTAATTTTCCGTGAGTATGTGCCGTCAATTTGTCCGAATTTTTGTGGGAAAAATAAGTTGACACCAGAAAACCACTTTTCAGAAGAATGGGACCGTACAAACAGTAGGCCTAACCCTAAATTCTGATATATTGCTTTGTTTACATTATGCGTTCACATTTGCGTTATTGACATTAGGATTTACAGTACATTTGTTTATAACAAAATAGGCCTACACATCAGGTCAATGAATCTGTAGCAGATTTAGCTAACGCAAAAAGTGTATATCAAAGAAAAAGTCTACGGTCTATAGCCTCTATTCTGCTACTTACCCATACTTTACTGTATGTGGGCCTATGTCATGATTCAGTTTATGTTTATTCTGCCCTATTCGTTTAGATGCACGGACTGCAGGAATAATAACAGACAGGCGTAGACAGGCTTCTTGTGTCTGAGACATCAGAAATCAAAACGGGGATGGTAATAGATTTCACACAGGTCAATGCCTTGGCCAACCCTCACTCTCTCTCTGCCTTGACCTGTACAGAACACCCGGGCCATACCTCATCTGAGAACACGGGCTCTTTCTGACCGACCAGGGTCGTTTCAAGGTACTCCCATAAAAACCTACATGAACCACATTGTTATAATCCTCAAGCGTCTTTCATTAATTATTTGTGTTGAACTTCCAGTTGTCTAACTCTACACTTAGTCATATTTTATTGAAACAACACCACCAACTAAACTACTAAAATAATAATAAAACAGTCGATCTTGGGGGCCCCTTTCGGCTTGGGGCCCCAGGCAATTGCCTGGCTTGCCTGTTCTGTTGCGATGGCCCTGTTTCTGACATAGGCCCACATTATGTCAGATTATTGCTGGATAAAGCAAGTGTTTGTGTATGTGTACTGTAGGCTGCATCTACCTGCACATTTTGGATTCGGCTCACAGTCTTAAAATGTTTCTATTGCCAAAACATTTTAAGTGGTAACATGTTTGCATATGTTTGGATGTATTTATGTGGCTTATATAAGCATACAACCATACAATTATTTGCCTTTGTGCTCTGGGCAGGTATACAAGTGATTTGTCTACGCACAAGTCTTCACGTCAAGCCAAGTGACGCAACTGGAGACCAGCTCCCTTTCACGACTGTTCCATCCAACTTCTCTTTAACTGGGGCACAGCGAGCTTCGTTTGGCAAAATCATGCTGGCGCCGCGCGACAGTGATGCATGCCCCCTAAATCCCAAACCCGTGGATCATGGACTCTGTGATTGGACTGGAACAGGATGTTCACGCTGGAACACTGTGCTCGTGTTTGGGAGAGATACAAAAACAGGGGGCCCGGCGCAGCGCGGCCGGGGAGAGAACATGCTGCTCGAGCGATAATATTAGAGTTATTTTTGTGTTGTTTGCTGAACATCTGCACTGTACTTCTGTCCTTTGCTTTCTCCTTGCTTACACTTATTCCTCCATCTGACCCTCCACAGCACGGTCGGCGGCTCGTGCACTTGTGCATTGTGTGTACAGTGACTGACCTTCCTACCCACTGCCTGAAAAACATATTGAACTTCAGGAAGGCCCTTAGGCTAACCTTTAGGCATTCACAGAAGAGGTTGCATTCTGCCTTATGGAGGTATGCTGGTTGTGCAGTGTACATTATAACAAGTTCAAAGGACTTTTTTTTGAGAACTTTGGTCAACCTTTGGTTGTTTTAAATTGTGCTATATAAATAAACATGACTATGACTATGACATATAGCATCATGCTGATTTGATGTAGATCTTTGGAGAAGAGCCAAAGAACCTGTATTAATGTGATTCTATACATGATAAACTATTATTTGAACAGTATATAATTACAGTAGGCCTATATCTTGTGTGTGAGTGTGTGTCACTTGGAGGCTAGTATTTGTGTCACTATTTGCAAAAGAGAGACTGAAGGAATCCATGTTGTCCTGTAGATGCTTCCAGG
>JAODXP020000024.1:30447371-30471725 GCA_027497455.2 Sardinella longiceps
CAGAGCTTTTGTGGGTTAGATTCTCCTGCCTCTCTTCCACAACCTCCATCTCCACCTCCACCTCCACCCTGTACGACGTACAAACGCAATCATTCCTGCTCACCAGGGTGGGTTTGGGTGCCTTAAATCTCCTGCTATCAGTGGGTACCACACAGCAGTCATGCACAGGCACAGGGGGCTTTAGGAGACAGGAAACTAGTTTTCCCAAACCACTGGATCTATCCTTGTCGGAATTGGGACTTCACTTTTGACAGCACGTAATAGAAGGTTCTGGTCCGTGTGTGTGGGAAGAGTGAAGAGAGGATGATTTTTCCCCCCGATAGGGTTGAGAGTCCTGACAGGTTTTGTTGAAGCCCTGGGTACACTGTGTGGGCCCCTGTGGTGTCTCGGCCAATTAAAAATAGATATGGGGTGATGGGGAGTGACAGGAGAGCGCTGCGGAGTACTGCGGTTTTAGCAGGTGCTTTGGAGAAAGTTCATTCATGTGGCCATGCACGTTTATACTCCTTATTTGGTCACGTCAGAGGAGGAGAGCCTGTAGAATTACAAACAGTCTCACACAACTGCTTGCACACACATGCACATACAGATTTTGTGTTTGTGTGCAATATTTGTGTCTAGTTATAGTTTAGTCTCGTTTATTTACATGTGTATGATTGTCAAATGTTGAATGAATTCACCTTTTTAAGACTCTTGTGCATATGAAAAAAAAGCCTTTGTCATTTTGCCCACACTACAACCACCACCATCATCATAATCATGATCATAACCACTGTGTTCATCATCATCATCATCATCATCATCATCAACATTGTGTCTGTTTCTCCGTCATCTCTTTCTTTCCTCCCGCTTGTCTCTCTCTCAAGCCCCTGTGGAAAAAAACATTGCTATATTTACAATTCATGTCTCTGTTGTCTGCCGTGTTTGTGTTTTCGCTTTCTTTGATTGCGTTTGAAATGGGCATGTTTATTTATGTGCCTGTTCTTTTCATTGTTCTCCGTGGACCCTATAAGTAGGTCTTACACACATTTATTGGGCCTTTTGGAACAAAGTCAATATCAAAAGCTTTTACATAAAGACCACAGTAAAAATGTGAAGTAAATTGATACTTTTGTTTCTCTCTCTCTTTTCCTTCTGATCCCTTTCTCGCCTTTCTAATTCTTTTTTACCCTCTTTCTCTCTCTCTGTCTCTCCCTCTCGAATGCACACAGGCACTTGCTTCCTTACTGAAATAGCACTGAATTAATTTTATCTTCATGAATAATTTTTATGTATCCTAATCTTAATGACACAACTCATCATGTGTCATGCAAGAAGTGTCGAGCCAATTGATGTTCCTGAGCCTGCGCCCCTGCCCTTCCACCCCCCCCCCCTTCAGCTCTCTCTGTGCCCAGTTCTACGGCCCCTTCTTGTAAAACTGGAGTCTCCACACTACACACTATCACACTACCTGACAATGGAGCCGCTCCAGTAACAGATCACGATCATATCTGTCACACTGCGAGACAGATACCCGGGCAAAGTGGCTGTGTTAATCACGGACGTTAATCACAGTGACTAACGCGGGGGAGAGGAACCGCCAGCTATTTATTATAGTGGTTTTATCATCAGCTCCTGTTATTTATGGATGTACGCAGCGGAGATAACATGTGTGGGGCATTTATCACCCGGGGGGTAATGGGTTCGCCGCTCAGGTGATTCAGCGCAGGGGTTGAGACTTGAAAGCGCGAGGGCAATTACAGTAGCTTGAGTTCATTTGGGGTGAAATAGGAAAATTGTTGCAAGACCTCCCACATCACCTCAGTGGTGCCGTAGAGCTGTGCTGAAACGACCTTGAGAGTCTGTAACGTGAGGACAAAGTGAATAGAAGAAGAAAGAAAGAGGGGAGGGTAGAGAGGAGGGAAAAAGGGAAAGAAAGTGGAATTATTTTCGGGAATATGAGGGAAACGTCACATGCAAACTCATAAAGACGATTGTAATAGATGAGAAACCAGAGACAGATAAACAAATTCATTAGAACTGACGTTTGTCCAGCCACTAAACTGTAAAGACTGGCTTTTTTATTTTACCATCTTGTGTGACTTGGTGTACATAACAAACATTCCCCATTGTCCAGTTTTACCCAAGGACACAAGGTCGACCTTCACGGTGCACTGAGCTTTTGTTTGTTGCCTGGTGGGAGATCAGCCTTTGTGTACTTGCAGTGAGGATGCTGTGGAGTTGTCACCTGGGGGTGACACGGTAGGGAGAGGAAGAGCTGGATATGGGAACATGAATAAAAGGGAAATGAATGGGCTGAAAGCGAGCTCAAGTGGACTCGGATGGATGCGTTAGAGGCCCTTATGAAAAATGACCACAGGCAGCAAAGCCAAGACAAAAAACAGAGAGAGAGAGAGAGAGAGAGAGAGAGGGAGAGAAGGAACAAGAGTACCCCATAATCAACAATAGACGTCTGCTCTTAACACACACTTGCTGTGGGGGTGCATGACGCAGGTTGTGATATTTACCAGTGGGGAAATGTCACACACACACACACACAAACACACGCATGCATGCACTCTCTTTCACAAACACACACACACACACACACACACACACACACACACACACACACACTCTGGGAGAGAGTACTTTGGAGGGAGAGCATTCATTACCAGGTTCTTTTAGCAAAAGAGAGAGAGGAGAAAAAATAGCCTGAGCTCTCCAGCACCACAGGGCTCTCTCAGCGTGTCTGACATACGGAGGCCGTCACGCAATTAGCCAACAGTCAGAGAATGGCGAGGCGCACGGCTGTTTCCCGCCTGGCTGAGAGCCTCGCTGTCAATCCATCTGTGTCACATGGGCCTCAATCACCTGCGCCGGAAACAGCTGGGACTGAACTGCCTCGGAGAAGCCGCTGGCTTTTGTTTTCCGTTTCTGTTTTTCTAGTGCAATACTAGTCAGTTTTGCTAAGTGAACATTGAATAGGTGACTACTGTTTTTGTGTGTGAGTGTGTGTGTGTGTGTGTGTGTGTGTGTGTGTGTGTGTGTGTGTGTGTGTGTGTGTGTGTGTGAGTGTGTGTGTGTGTGTGTATGTGTTGGGAAGGGGGGGGGGGTAGCGGGGGGGTTCCGTTTATGAAGTCTGCACACGCTCTCTTAGATCGATCCGCTCTTGTTGATGAAGGTGTCCTGTGATCGAGCACCCATGCAGAGAGGCCTGTGTGCATTCTCACAGCCTTTATCCAATTAATAAACATGCACACGTGTACGCAAAGCAGCGGCCATCTTTCACATGCATTCATAAATACAGCACCAGCACCGTGTGAGCCATAAGCCAATTAAGCTGTAAAACTAGCCCACACCCAGTGCCAAAGACGAAGAGGCAGAAAAAGTTGAAGAGTCTGGACCCAGTAAGGGGGCGTTCATTAGCAGTGATGGATGAGGCGATCTGTTTTAAGCCGTTAGAAGTGAGACTCACTTTTATATCACTCATAAACAGGCGGGCTGGCTGGCTATTAGGAACCCCATTCATCAGCTTCCTCTCAGAGTGACCAATCAGACAACCCCTGGAAGCGGCCGCGACGGAAAGTTCTAGACGAGCTCTGGAATATGTCCCGTAGGGGTCCCCGGGGGAAGGTTTGTCTGGGCTTGGAGATTGCCTTGGGCGGCCAGTGATAGTGGTACTGCTGGACGGATGTGGTGCTAAATGCGATGTGAGTGAGTGCATTAAGCTCCAGTTTGCAGTCCATCGCCGCGGCCGCTAATGCGAGAGAGAGAGAGGCGAGAGGCGGTCAGAGCTCGTAAACAGGAAGTAGGCATTACATCAGCAGCAGCAGAAGCTCGGAGTAAGAGGCAGGCACTGATGAAACCCTGTGTCGGATCTGGAAAGAGTTTGGTAGAAAAGCTCGCTCCTGGAGTACTACTTAGCCTGATGGCTTGGAGCTCCCCTGCTCTCAATCAAAAGGAAAAGGGATGATGGTCTTTCTGCTGGGGTCTTAAAAATGCTGTCATTACCAAAGTTTTTTTTGTGTGTGTGATGGTGATGGAACAAAGTGCAATTTGCTGGCACGTCGAGAGTCCCTTATTTTGAAATGGTTTCAGCAATCAGATGAGAGCGAGACCAAAAAAGGCATATTTTATTACAGACGTACAGCAGGTCCTCCATTTAGTTAATCGTTTAGAAGTTGGTACCCTGACAGACTCTTGATTTAGAAGCCAAAGTTTGCTTTTGAAAAAGAAAAGATAAATCACACAATGGAGAAGTATTAGTCAATTAGACATCGTAAAACTTGCACTTGCAGATACTACAAAAGTGAGTTTCTGGGACATTTCTTTTAATCATGCTTGCAGTTCATGAACTGAAAAGGAGAGCAGAGCGAATTTACTGCAGCCTATTACAATGCTACATTTACCCAGGCAGGCAGGCAGGCAGGCAGGCAGACGCTACTCAGCCCTAAAGCCCCACTATGTCTGATTTAACAGCTAGTATCAGAAGAGGCTTTCCTGCTCTGATCCTGTCAGCTGGGTGAGATAAGGATGGTGATTGAAGTGAGTCAGGGTGGTACTAATGAACAGTCAGAACAGACACACTGACAGCAACTTAACAGCCCTTAGGCAATGCATCCCATGGAAACTTCTAGAAGGGCAAAGGTATGGATGTACAGTACCATGTACCAAGTACCAGTACCATGTACTACAGTATGTACCAGTACCAAGTGTTTCACCATCAGTGTTTCAACGCCATTTTTGCCCTCCACACACACACACACACACACACACACACACACACACACACACACACACACACACACACACACACACACACATATGCAGATCCTCATACAGACAGATGCAGGCTCACATACACAAACACAAACACACACACACACACACACACACACACACACACACACACACACACACACACACACACACACAGGACGTAGCATTCTGGGCCCTATGCACAAGCAGTGGCCAGTGGACATGGGCCTCCCTCACCCTCAGTAATACAGTTCCAGCTCCTCAAGGACTTTCCCCCCACTTCGGACCCTGATAACTCAGTTCCCCTTTCCCCCCTGCTATGTCATTCCTGCACACACACATACACACACACACACACACACACACACTATACAAGCTACATAACAGCATCTGCTGTAATCACTTTTATAGGGGAAAGCTGTTAGTGGTCCCTGGATCAGCAGCTTGCCCAACAATGGCCGTGTTGAGAGCCAGAGTGCTGGCCGCTCCCCCAGGAGTAGAGGGGGTCAGGGTGGACCTGAAGGAGACGAGAGGAGGTCCATTTCATTAAGCCCAGTGCCTAGAATGAATGGAGGCTGCTGGGCTGGGCCTAGGTGGTTCAGGAGAGCAGAGGGGAACATCAAGGAAAACAAAGACCCATCGCAAGTATTGACTCATGTATCCTCTTTCATTCCCCCCCCCCCCGGCCCCCCAACACGTAGCATGTAGCACAATAAAGCTGTGCAAATTGCTGAGTTGCTGGTTCATGACACAGTGAACACAAGGGAACAGGACAAAAGGCATGTTTGACACAGACTACAACATATGTTTTGATTAATCAAATCAGGCTTTCACTATAATGCAAATGTAATACTGTAAAGTTCATCAATCACTCTATAATTTGCACAACTTCTGGGCTAATACTATGACATATTGCATCCTGTAATGAATACAAACGTTCTTTGTATATTACGCTCTGTGAGATTTCTTTATGACACGGAGGGTTGAGATACCTCATGTTGTGAAGGCAGAGTTAACTGAGATCAAACACCACTGCCATGGCAACAGTGTTGAATGCCAAGTAAGAATGAATTCCAAAAAACATTCACACTTTCTCTCCTGTTCTGTTCCTTCTTCAGCCCCTCTCTCTGAATCACTGGTACACTTTCTCTCCTGTTCTGTTCCTTCTTCAGCCCCTCTCTCTGAATCACTGGTGTGGAGATTAAAATGAGAGCTTAGACCACCACAGTTACCAGAGGACCAGTACTGCTCTCCCACCTGTCTGAGCCTTGCCCACTGGACCAAAGGGATCCCATTAAAATCAGCTTCAGTATGGCTGCATGGGGCAGCTGAGAGCTAGCTGCTGTTACTGGTGCGTCAGGTGATGGTAGCCTACTGTAGGTTCTGTGGTTAGAGGATGGCTGTTAGCGCCACTATGGCTGGTGGTTTCAAACACCATTGGGGAAAACCGAAGAGGAGGATTGTCATTAATCTGGGCTATACTGAAGTCCTGCGGGACGCATCAAGTCATAACTAGGTTGATGCTACATGTTCCCTGTGGTTCCTTGTTCACGTGTTCAGTCATGGAGTGGGTTGCACACACGTTCATTTATCACTGAGGAGCAGTGTGTTTCCTGTGTTTTGATTTATGAGGAGGAAGCACAAACACTTATCAAATGTATTCCTCCCACATATTGTGCCTCTTCTTCAGTTAAAAGCTAACAGCTAGATGACTAAATGGAAATGCAACCTGTTCCAGGAATAGCTTCTTGTTATAGCTCAGGTTTTATAGTGAAGTAGAACTGACATAGGAACAGTGTTTCTTCTTTTTTTCCCTCATTGTTTTTTGTAGGTTTGAATCTGTTGCCAATCTGATTCAGGAACATGCTGGTGTTGTTCTGTGTGGGTTTAATCTGTGGTACATCAGATTCAAAAATGAGAGAGCTTGGGGCCACAAAAAGCTAACATTAGCATTTCATGTGGAGCACAAGCTTTGTTCTCATACATCTTAATTCCTTTCCCAGCTGAGGAACCGCCTCCCACCTGCTCCACTCTTCCTTAAACATATTCTGTTGTCTTTTAAGATATGGAGAGAGAGAGAGAGAGAGAGAGAGAGAGAGAGAATGAGAGAGAGAAGGGATAAGAGGAAAGCTCTGTTGTCCTCTTTAAAAAATTCCAAGGCAGAAGAAAGTTTTTTTTTTTTTTTGCTCCAGCAAAGCTCAGGCACCCCTTCAGATTCGCCGCTTGAAGTCTGACATCCAAAATTACATAACTGTAGCGCAAAGCCGAGCCCTTCATAAATAGACAATCTCCGGAAAAGTCAAATGCTTCCTCATGAGAGAAATCACTTAGCAGTAAGTGAGTAATGGTTTTACTGACCGTTACCGTGTTATAATAGAGAGTATTAATCATTCAATCCCTCTGACTCCCTCCCTCCGCATACACTTCTCGCTTCTATATTTGGTCATCACTTGCTCTCTCTCTCTCTCTCTCTCTCTCTCTCTCTCTCTCTCTCTCTCTCTCTCTCTCTCTTGCTCCCTCAGCTTTGTCTCCCTTCTTTCCCCTCATCTCTCTCCTCCAATTCTCACATTCTGCACAGTTGTTAATGAACTTGCCTCCTTTGGAGCTGGGGTTTTTGTGTGTGCCTCTTTAAGAGGCTTTTGTTGTTCTTTGTTTGTGACATTCTGCTGTACATATTCACTTTTTTATCAAGGCTTTTGGGTTTGACCCATTTAAAGGTCCTTGTCGTGTTGTGAGAGTCATAAAACGACTGAGAAATCCTCTCTCTCTCTCTCTCTCTCTCTCTCTCTCTCTCTCTCTCTCTCTCTCTCTCTCTCTCTCTCTCTCTCTCTCTCTCGCTCTCTCTCTCTCTCTCTCTCTCTTGCTCTCTTGCCTACTTGCTGTGCTGTGCTGTGCTAGGATTGTTACACCACAGGAAAGTAATCCTGGAGGATTGGAGGCTTCACAGACAAATGTTAGACAGTTAGAGTCTCATGTGTTTTCCATACAACAGTCCACATGAAAACTGCTCCAAGTTGCATGAAAACTCAGTTGCTCTCAATGCCTTTCTGTTCAACATCAGAAAAGATGATGAAGAGAAGAGAAGATTATTAATGAAATTTTAATATGCTAAATTTCAGATCCCTTCTTGGATGTTTGTTTCAGTACAAACTGATCTGCTTTTTTTTCTTCTGGGCCAAGTGGACATCTAGCCTATGTTCAATATGCACAGTAGATTCGTAATGATTTAATTACTGACATAGAACCAGATGGCATAGCACATAATATATAGGGCACATACAGTATAGTGACTGTATTGAGACAGAATGCTGTTTGCATTATCAGAACAGCAACTAGGGTTGAGAAGGTCTGAGGACTCAGTCCCATGCTGTAGCCAGTGGCTGCCGGGATTAGATGAGGATCTTAGTCAGTTTTACACGCTCTCAGAAATTGATGGCTCTTTTGTTGAATGTTTTAATAGTCTTGGGTTTTGGCCCTAATTCATTTTCTCTCTGTTTCTATCTTTCTTTCACAGTCCCTCTCTCTCTCTCTCTCTCTCTCTCTCTCTCTGTGCTCTTCTTCCTTGATGAGAGTGACAGTAATAAGAAAAATGTTTGCACGGCTCCTCCTTAAGTAAATCTGATTTATTGGTTTATTCCGAGTGGCGGGTGTGTGGATGTGGCTGGGTGGATGTGCAGGCCGTGTGTGTGTGTGTGTGTGTGTGTGTGTGTGTGTGTATGGACTCGCCTGTGCTGTGAACACATTTACATTTAGAGGGTTTCTTCTTTTTTACTGTGTCCGCTGGACTGATAAGGCAGCAGATTCATAGGCGCAGTGCAGACCTCACACTACTCCTCTCTGCTCGTCCCCAAACACACTTACGCTAATGGGGCGCTTTCACCCAAAACTGTTCGCTCCAAAATACAGAATTGATGCAATCAAACTATCACCCATTGGAATGCAGTTTACTGGGGTTCCATGTCCTTTTCAGTAGGAAGGATATTGGAGTCGTTGAAAGGCAATGGAGGCTTGATATTTACATGGATCACGGATCATTTTACGGGTCATTACATCATGTCTTGACTGGTTGATTTATGTCTGCGTGCTTGTGTATCTCTATTCACTTTTTTGACAGACTTTATGTGCTTGTATGGATGTGTGTGTGTGTGTGTGTGTGTGTGTGTGTGTGTGTGTGTGTGTGTGTGTGTGTGTGTGTGTGCTGTAAAGGGCTCCAGAAGCTGTTTTTAGGAAGAGGATTTTAGCACAGCATCTGCCAGGTGTTTACCCTCATTGCCCCTATCAGTTGGCAGCCTGGAACGAGGCGCTGGCCATCTGTGAGTAGAGTGGATACACACACACACACACACACACACACACACACACACACACACACACACACACACACACACACACACACACACACTCAATCAGTCACATTGACATCCACACACTCATTCACTCGGCTCTCTCTGTGTCTCTCATTCAAACTCTCTCTCCCTCCCTCTCTCTTTCACACACACACACACACACACACACACACACACACACACACACACACACACACACAATTTCACAAGTGACTATAACACCTATTCAGCATGCACAAACTCACAGCATCTCACACCCACCTCATGCACGCACGCACACACACACACACACACACACACACACACACACACACACACACACACACACACACACACACACACACAACCATACAGTTTCACAAGTGACCATAACACCTATTCAGCATGCACAACCTCACAGCCTCACACATACACACACACACACCTACAGGCAAAATAAACACACTAATGCATATTAAACCCCCGCCACCAACACCCCTTTTTCCACACTCCCCCTCACACACACACGCTGCACGTGGCAGCAGCACAGGAAGCTCCTGATGCCGAACCTGGCGCTCCGGGGGCCGTGCGCTGCACACTCCCCTCATTAGGAATCCGCCATTACACGGCTCCGGCGCTCTCGGAAGCGCTCTCGGGCCGCCACGGATTCCTGAAAGGAATTCCCTCACGCTTAAAGGGGATTTGCGGAGTGGGAGAGAGCAGATAGCGAGAGACGCAGATCAGAGAGGAAGAGTGAAAGAGAGAGAAAGAGAGAATAAAAGGGCCAGTACTGTAAGAAAGCCCTTCTCTCTGCCACGCCATGTCACCTCCCCATTTGCAGGGCATTGCTTCTGAGAATAATGCCCAGTTACTGTAATATGGCGAGGGACAGCGATTAATGTAATGTTAGGGGCAGACGAGAGGAAGCGTGCAGGATTTAGGAGCTGCTTTGCCTCGTGTGTAATCCACATTATAACCTTCTCTTGTCCTTTTCGACACATCCTCTTTTGGTTCAATGCTTACTTATCATAGATTCATATTTAAATCCTGTGTGGATAAGTGTGTGTGTGTGTGTGTGTGTGTGTGTGTGTGTGTGTGTGTGTGTGTGTGTGTGTGTGTGTGTGTGTAGTGTGCGCGCGTGTGTGTGTTTTGACAACTGTGGTGGAGATTCCCTTGAAGTTCCTCATTTGCACACTGTAAAAGCTTATTTTTGGAAGACCTGAGGGGAATGTGAGCAGAGGAAAGCAAGTCATATTTTAGGGTGAATAATTTGCATTGCATGGCTCCATGAAAGCACTCTGCATTTCCCCAGTGCTAGCTACCCCTGTCTGTGATGGGGTTCCTCCTGATGCTGCTGTAGTCAGGTCTATTGTGAGTTCTCCACAGGCACGGGAGAGAACACTTGAGAACAGTTCACATGTCTAACAAGGATGTTTCAAGGTACTTAGGGGGCCCCAAGCAAAGAAGACATTGGGGCCCTTCACTCCCCCATAAACATGCTTACATAAATCACATGCTTATGATCTTCAGGCATTTTTCATTAAAACAAGTATTTGGTTTGAGCTTACAGTAGTCTAATCCTAGCCTAAAGTCATACTTTATTGTAAAACACCACCAACTAAAACACCACAAATGATTAATCATTTTAAAAATTAAAATGCTTTGTGCATCATTTTGTGCAAGATAGTGGTTGGTTGAAATTAGTGAGACTATAGAATAACCAATCAGTCTTGGGGGTCCTTTTTAGGTTGGGGCTCCAGGCAATTGCCTGGATTGCCTGTCCTGTTGCAACGGCCCTGGTGACTGACACAGCTTCTTATTAAGGTGGACATGTGAATGCATCTGCTGTAACAATTGAAAGAAACACACACACAAACACTCACGCACACTGACAATGGAACAACATGAAACATAATGCCCCCCCCCCCCCCAACCACCATCACTACACATCCACATCTGAAGGCATTTGGGGCTCTGTGTGTGGCACTCTATGGACAAACCTGACAGGCCGTGTTGAGATCGATACAGATGACAAACAGCTTGATGGCTGTTTCCTCAGGAGCGGCTCTGACAGTGCAGGGTAATGGAGCGGTCCTCATGTGTGAGGGATCGCCCAAAGATCAACTCTTAACCTCGCCCATCATCTGAATAAATATCAGCGCCCGCTCATGATTGAAATGAATACGGGACCCAGCTTCCATCTCTCTGTTTGACATGTACTGCTGGCTCTCTGTGCTCTCATTCTCTCTGTCTTTCTTTCTGTCTCTCTCTCTCTCTCTCTCTCTCTCTCTCTCTCTCTCTCTCTCTCTCTCTCTCTCTCTCTCTCTCTCTCCCTGCCTCTTCCTCTCGGATACACACTCAGAAAGAAAAAGAGTTGCCCCATTTCTCTTCCTTGCCTCTCTCCCTCTCCTCTCCTCTCCTCTCCTCCACTCTCTCTGTCTTACACACACACACACACACACACACACACACACACACACACACACACACGGACCTGCGGCCGGCCGATGGATGAGTCAGGTGCAGGCAGCCTGACGTGCGGTGCGGAGGCTTTGGAGAGGCAAAGGGCTGTGCTGGTGCTTTTTGAGACAGCATGAGAATGGATGGACAGAGGATGAGCGAGAGAGAGAGAGAGAGAGAGAGAGAGAGAGAGAGAGAGAGAGAGAGAGAGAGAGAGCGATATATATATATAGAGAGAGGGGGTCATGGGTAATTACATTAGATGAGCTCTGATGTGCTGGTTGTTTTGTTTGCCATTTGTCTTGCAAACTTGATTTTGGTGCGTGCTTGCATTTTCCTAGATTGCTTAATAATTGATTTTGTTTGGGACTTGTTGTGTTGGTTATGGTTGGTTTGCCCTACATTGGTCAGTTTGCTCACTACCTGAAATTATTTAAGTGTGTGTGTGTGTGTGTGTGTGTGTGTGTGTGGGTGGGTGGTGTGCTTAAGGGAAAAAAATCATGATGAAGTATTTTATTGAGATTGATTAGCAGTTTTTCATAAGAACGCAATGCAGACAATATTTTGGACTCTTTTAAACTGTATAGCACCTGTAAACTCTCTGTGTGTTTGTGTGTGTGTGTGAGAGTGTGTGTGGGTGTGTGTATTCACGTACATGACCACATACCAATACATACAGAACCTGCTCTTGTGCACATTGCAGTACAGGTTGGCTGTTTGCCAGACCCCCCACCCAACACACACACACACACACACACACACACACACACACACACACACACACACACACACACACACACTAAGCCTTTGGCCCTATTAAAGTCACCATGTGTGGCCTCCCATTATCAGCACCCCCCCCCCCCCCACACACACACACGCACACACACTGGCACACACACAAACACACACACACACACACACACACACACACACACACACACACACACACACACACACACACACACACACACACACACACACACACACACACAGCCCCTTCCTCAATACCTGGAGTCCTGCTCATCCATCCCACCTCCACCTGCTGCATACTAATAGCGCTCTCTGAGAGGAGAGGACACACACACGTGGAGAGGGGAGAGAGAGGAAGGAGATTACTGTACTGTACAAATGACTGCAGGGGGAGAGGAAGGAGGAGAGGGGAATTGGTTTGGAAAAAGGCACCATGTGCAAGGAGGGGAGGCACTCGTTTGGAAAAAGGCACCATATGCAAGTGAAGAGTATAGAAGCGGCGATGCACACAAAGCAATGAATCGAATAGATTTTTTATGAATGTGAGACACTGTATGGTATGCATGGTAACTCGTTTGTGAAAACAGATTGTGTTGTTGATGACACCAGTGTAAAGAAAGTGTCCTTCAGGCTTTGCATTCATGTGGAAATACAAATCTCTCTCTTTCTCTCTAACACGGTCCTGGCACTTTACACACACACACACACACACACACACACACACACACACACACACACACACACACGTACAGCAATAGACAGCAATGTGTTTAGTGGATTAGAGAAAATCTCCATGGCAATGCTTGAAAAGGGGAGAAAAACAACAGCACGTTGATCATAACTGTCAGGCGTACTTTCAGCATTATGCAGTGGCTTTTGTGCATAAAATGCCTCACTTCTCAAAGTCAATACATTTGAGTTGTTTCAATTAGTTATCATTAATCAACCTGGCAAAAGATCTATACATTTCACACCCAGAGTCCTTGGATTGAGTATACATTTAACACCCTCTGATTATATTGACTCTTTGTATCAATCAGGCTTGCTATAAAAACTCTCTTGGATGTGAGCCTTTCATGCACATCATAGTAAATATGAGTGTAAAATTCTATTTGGAAATTTAGAAGTGATCAAAAGAATTACCTAAAACTTACCTCTGACTACTTTGGAATATATAGTATGACTGAGGAAATGCAGTGAGAAGTTACAGTCCAAAATTAGGAGACAACTGGCAGTGGATCAGTAGACGTGGTTATATTATTTCACAGCATGTTTCCCCCATTGAGACTCAGTGCCTGTGTGCCAACGGCATTCGTATGTGCCTACTGCCTACTGGCTGCTGCTCTCCAGTTACTGTGATGAATCCACTTGGACGCATTCCTTCAGTTTGCATTTTTAATGAATTCTGGCCATCATCTTAACGACTGGAGCCAATTATGTAAATTAATTGGACCAAATTAATTGGAGCACTCTGGTATTTCATGTAGGACCGCTGAAGGCTCTTCTCCACGAGCAGCAGCAGCTCTGCACCTCTTGGCTATGCTAATGTCCTCATAGGTATGAATTATCTCTGACCTCAGTTAGTGCTACATTAGCGCTTGAACAAACCTGCTGTCTGCCATGTGATAGCAGATTCATCACTAGTAATTTGTTACATGTCCCACTTAACTTCTACCTCTTTGAGCATTTATTTCTCTCCATAGTGCTGTTTGGGTAATGTGTTAGCAGAAGTTTCACTCCTATTCACTCACACACATAACAATAATAGAACCAAAACCAAATTAAACCAAATATACTTGTTAAACTAGTCAAGGGATTACAAACTAACTTTCAGCATGACTTAACCAGACCTGCGGTTATGTGTAGGCCTACTTATTGTAAGCTAAGTCCGTGTTGTGTGTACTGATGGATGCAAGCTAAAGAGGTATGTATGTGTGTGAGTGTGAGTGTGTGTGTGTGTGTGTGTGTGTGTGTGTGTGTGTGTGTGTGTGTGTGTGTGTGTGTGTGTGTGTGTGTGTGTTGCTGTCCGGAGACCAAGCTTTACTGTACCTAGTGCATCGGGCTAGCACACTCAATGCTCCGTTGCGTGGCCTGCGTTGAATGTGCATGTAGGTGGTGGGGCAAGGATACTAAACTAAGTTTAGTATACATCCTCAAATTTGCAATGCAATTGGCCACTAGACTAAATGAGTTCTTCATGAGGAAATAGAAATAGACTGTTGTGTTCTGTATCAAGGCCACTAGTTTAAATGAGTTCTTCATGAGGAAATAGAAATAGACTGTTGTGTTCTGTATCAAGGCCACTAGTTTAAATGAGTTCTTCATGAGGAAATAGAAATAGACTGTTGTGTTCTGTATCAAGGCCACTAGTTTAAATGAGTTCTTCATGAGGAAATAGAAATAGACTGGTGTGTTCTGTATGTATCTGATAAATATTGGGAATCCTGTCCAAAGCCTGAGTTCCAGTTTGCTCCTGTTCTGTTCCTGTTCCAGAGCTGCATGGAGCCAGCTGTCCAGTGTGAATGATCATCAACATTCTGCCCACTGCGGCAGTATCTACTGCACCAGGGGTCACTTTACTACTGGACCTAACAACTGGAGAGACCCAACAGAAAGAGAGAGTGTGAAAGAAAGAGAGAGAGAGAGAGAGAGAGAGAGAGAGAGAGAGAGAGAGAGAGAGAGAGAGTGTGTGTGAGTGAGTGAGTGAGAGAGAGAGAGAGAGAGAGAGTGTGAGTGAGTGAGTGAGTGAGTGAGAGAGAGAGAGAAAGAGAGAGAGAGATTTGTGCCCTGTGAAGGACTACTTTATCCCTCAAGAAGGAAGAAAGTCAGTGGTCTTCAGTACTCTGTAACGCCTGACTGGTCTGGGCTAACTAAAGGCTTTAAGCCAAACCCTGACACACACACACACACACACACACACACACACACACACACACACACACACACACACACACACACACACACACACACACACACTAACGCACCCAAGCGCGCACCCACCCACACAAACCCATAAACACACATCCCTTCAATAGGCACCTCACTGCTTGAAACACTGGTGCCATTGCGCTGAAATTGAAATTCATCGATCACATCCCAGAGAGCCACAAATAAAGACAGAGGGGGTGAAAGGAATGGAATTAAGAATGAAGGAGAAAGGAAGTGAATGAGGAATGGAGAGAGAGAGAGAGAGAGAGAGAGAGAGAGAGAGAGAGAGAGAGAAAGAGAAAGAGGGAGTCGGGCCAGAATTAATTATTTTCGCTTCCAGCTCTGTATTGATCATGTGGCTTTGAGTCCTTTTCTCTTCGGCGTAATGACAGCTAACTGAAGCAATCCTTGAAGAGGAACAAGAGAGAGAGAGAGAGAGAGGTGGAGGAGGAGAGAGAGAGTGAAAGAAAGAAGGGATGTGAGTAAAAATGTGGGGACATAGTTGGTGGGGGGGGGGGGGACAAATACATTTTTTTGGTCTTCCACATTCGTTGCACGCTTCTGCCTCTGGCATCAGCAAAAAGCATTGTTTTCCTCCACACACCCCCCCCCCCCACACACACACACACACACACACTCTCCTCTCTTATTATTACAGTATATGACGAGAGCCATCCTGCTGCCCGCTGCTCATGAGGAGAGGAGATTCTCTAGCCAGGGTTTTCCATGAGCACCGCTGCGATAAGCAAGCCCATCATAAAAGGATCCCGTGAACCATTAGGGACACCCTCTCTCAGTTATAACCATCTCAGCGCAGCGGTGTAAACGCTCTTAAGGGACCGAGGCCGACCGTGCCTAATGGACTTCTGCCTGCATGTGCTCACAGCGAGAGGCCGGATCATCCTGAGGAGGTTCAGGTGCTCAGTGGCCAGTGAGAGAGCCCTCAGGTAAAGGTGATGGGATTGCTATAGAGGGGGGTGAAGTGTAGCGTGGGGTGGGGTGGGGGTGAGGTGGAGGGCTCATGCTATGGCTAGTTAACCCTCAGTCTCTTTTCCTCACATGCAAAGGTGGAGGTGTGTGTGTGTGTGTGTGTGTGTGTGGGGGGGTCCTATCCTAGGGCATTATTCTCAGTCACGCGCGACCAGTCTCACTGACAAACGCTTGCGTAATGGCAGACATTCAGCCGGCTGCATATTGCGTCCCCCAATTCGCTGTAAATATCCCATAATTCACAGCTGCGGGGAGATGGTGCTGGTGGACCATTTCAGAGACAATTTGCCCTGTCAGCACACACTGGTAAATATGGGCAATAGACTGGACAGAATTGATGGTAACGCGTCCTTTTTGTCAGTTAATTTACCTGATGAATGCCTCTCCGTATTTGTGTGTATGCGCCTTTGAATGTGGGTCTGCACCATAGTTTGTCTGTTAGTGTGTGTGTGTGTGTGTGTGTGTGTGTGTTGCTCAATAAATCCTCACGCTTGTGCACTGATGTATGTGTAAGTCTGTGTAACATGATACATGTGATTGTGAATGTAATTGCTGGCGGTTTGCTTTCAAGCATCAAATGTTCACTCATTATGTTTCGCTAGGCATGAGAGCAGATGTTTTTGTTTGTGTGTGTGTGTGTGTTGTGTGTGTGTGTGTGTGTTAGAGAGAGAGAGAGAGAGAGAGAGAGAGAGAGAAACAGTGTGTTTGTGCATTTTTGTAATAGTGATATGTATTGCAGCAATTTACTTGTGTGTTTATACATGGCATATTACTGGTTGTTTACATTGCTGAGTCTATGCACGGATGTGAATGCATGCATGCTGAACATATTGTGTAAATGATTATGAAGGCAGTCATGAATGTCTGCACATTTCTTCACATGTCTGCATGAAGAATTGTCTGTGTGAAATTACAGTATAATGTTTGGTGTGTCTGCATCTGCATTGTGCTTTTGTGTCGGTGCATTTTGTGGGCTTATGTGAGTAATTTGATATCTATGAGTGTGCTTTCATTTACTCTATGGAGTGCATATACTGTATATCACAGTGTACTGTATGTGTAGTCATGTGTCTGATTATGTATGCATGGCCATTCGTCTGTATATATGCGAGTATGTGTATGTACATTACGTGTGTGTGTGTGTGTGTGAGTGAGTGAATGATTAGATGCCATGTCAGATGAATGTCAGGGTGTGTGTGTGAGAGGCGGAGGGTCATTATTGGCTCAGCGGGCTCTAATGATGCGGGGTGGTGAAGGAGAAAACAAACAGCCCTTCCTGTGATGGCTTCCTGCTTTACCCGGGGCCACCCCGCTAATCAACATAATCCTTCAGTCAGCCCAGCCCAGCCCTGCGCTTCCGTCCTTCCTTCCCTCCCTCACTGCCTCCCTGCCTCAACACAACACACACATCTGCCTTTCCATCCCTCACGCCTTCTCTCTCTCCATCCCTTTCTTTCTCTTCTTATCACTCTCAATCTCTCTCCCTAACTCCAGCTTTCCCTCTTTTTTCCCAGAGAGTTCTCCCTCTGCTTCTCATCAGCTTGTGCCCAGCAAGCCCTGTTTTGACTTCCTTTATCATTCCAGAATTCCTTCTTTTTTCCCCCCTCTTTCTTCCCATTTTTAGGTCCCTTCCTCTCTGCTTCCCTTCCGTTCCCACTCAGCCTCAGTCTCAGTCTCCATGGCTGCTTCTGGCTTGGGATGTGAGGGAAAGGAGGAGGCATGATGGAGCAGCAAATCTCCTTTTGGCGGATTGTTCTGGAAGCAGCAGAAAGATGTTGGAGAGCTTGTGCTGCTGCTCTGAGACCTCGGCTGGATGAGCCCAGTGAGAAATCCTGTTTTAGGCTCTGGAACTGTGGAAATAATGCCATTATGAATCTGACACTTCAAAAGATGGCTGTCTGCTAGTGTTTGTTCTGAAGAAGAAAGTATCTGTGCACATCGCCGGATTACTGACTAGTTTGCACTTTCATCCAATAGATTTCAAGCAGAATTATTAGAATAAAGGGTTCATGTTTCATAGTCCTTCTGTAATCATAATGCCTATTCATCTGTTTGAATTAATAAAATATTTAATCTGCTGTTAAAGCTGGGCTCTGTCTCTTCTAATCTCAACACCAGTCTACCACTCATTCTCAATAGGCCTACCAGTGAAATTTAAAGGGCATGGGTTTAATGCTTTTCTTAAATAGTAATTCTTGTCGAAGAGAAAAATAAATGCTTGTGAATATAACTATGCATATTTTATTGGCCATCAAAAATGCTTACCTTATAAAACATGAAGGTAAAATATGGAATGATTTGAATATTGGCAGATTAGGGTATTTAAAATAGTTTACATGTATTCTAAATAAAGACTACAAATCTGAAAACAGATACTGTATGTACACACAACACATTCATTAAGACCAGTACAATTCACTCATATTGGTTCAAGGGAATAAAAGAATTTAATAAAATATGTATGGCAAAAATGTAATGTAATGTGATGTCTTTACATAACTGGTTGAGCAGAGGCTATATAGTGGCCCCTGAAGTAGCACAGGCCACGATAAAGGTGAAGAAGGTTGTTGGTGGTTGGTGGTTATTCACTGCTCTGGCCCCCAGTATTGCTCACACAGCTTGGCCCTGCAGGCTATTTTTCTTTGCTTTCTTGGCCTCCTTGTGTGCCTTCTTTACCTCTTTCTCCACTCTCTTCTCCTCTGCTTTCTTTGCCTCCTTCTCAGCCTTTGCTGCCTTCTTAGCGGCTTCTTTAATTCGGTCTTTCTGATTCTTTCCTCCAGCTTTGTGATCTTCTGTAGAGCTGCATCTTTAGAGGCACTGCTGGTGGAAGCATCCTAGGAGAAAAAAAAATACCCCTTTATCAGAAAAATAGAGCTGTAGAACAATAGAACAATAAATCACTGACTACAATATAACATGAAAACACAATGAAAGGTACCTGGACACCAAAATCAGCGTTAGCCTGGTGTTTTTTTTTTTTAAAGTGCCACCATTTCCTGGATTTCCTTTCTTGGATTGCCACAGGTGAGTCCAACTTCCCATTAGCTCCTCCTAGGTGATTGGTGCTCTGAAGGACAAAGTATCCAGACAGACAAGCAAATCTTGGTTTAGAAATGTTGTCACTTGTCACACTTTCACATATGGCTACAGTCTTGCTACAGTGAATGATATATAAATCAAAACAAAAACCAAACTAAGAGGACTCAGAAATGTAGTCTACCTGGAGAGCAGCATCAAGGGGAGCCTTCTTGCAATCTTCTTGGTTTATCCTCACCGCAGGGCAAAAGCATCAAGGGTTATGTTGGTTAATTCAAACTTAACAAATCAGCAATGTTTTTCCAATCAAATGCTGTCAGCAACTAGGCGTAAGAGAAAATCAGTCGTAAGAGAAAATAAGGATACATGATCTCACCTGTTTCTTCATGTGGCTCTTCAAGTCTTCAATGAGCTTTCTTTTGCTAATAGCCACAGCCATCAGAGAAGATACCAATGCATCTTATTTTCCCATGATATACCTCTCCCACTGAAATCCCTCCTGAAACATCTCCCTCTCCAAAGCATTCAGCTGTGTCTCATGCTCCAGTTTCTGCTGGTACAGAAGGCACTGAAGATGCATTCGGTGCTCTTTATGGCGGCACAGGTCTCCTCAAGCTCCGTTATCCGTTGAGCCTGAAGTTTCCTAATGCTGGAGGTCTCCACCACAACGCCATCAGTCCTGCACGCATGAACGCGTGGTTCCACCTCTTGTTCCAGAACAGGTGGCATCAGCTTGTCATGACTTGTGCGGTCTTCTACAAGAAAGAAGTAAGGGCATTTCACTTAACCTTCATTTAGTGGCTTAAAGCAAAGGAAAAGTTGACCAGATTCTCCGTTCTCGATGAATATAGCCAGTATCCCTAGGCCAGCCAACTTTCTGGCGACATCATTTAGCCTACTCGACGTTCAAAAACGACGTAGGCTTACAGTAGGCTCTACAGTAGGCTATACTTTGAAAGTCCTTAAAATGTGTTGCAAATTATAAAATTGACTATTCTTGCTCACCTTTCCATCAGTTAGAAGTCATCTGAAATATGTCGATATATGTGAAATTCAGCCAGTAAATGCTTGAAAACACTTTTTTTCCACGACAGAATGTAAAAGATTGAGTGTGTGGATTGCCTAACTGTTGTGCGTAGCACTCTAGAATCTTTGGTTTCCACTGTGTGACTGTGACGTTGTTGGTTGTGAAAATTGCAATTCCGAGGTCTTTGCAGAAATACTGTACAAGCATACAATGTTTTTTTTGTCACATGCAAATGATTACTAGTGTAAAAAATGCAGCGAAGTCGTGTCTGGTGCCTATTTGCAAAGTACAGAACTGCAATAAGAAAGTTGCAGATAGGAGGGTGGGCAGGGTGTTCCCAGGAGCACAGGGGCATGGAAAAATTCCCTTATCTAAGGAAGAAACCTTTGGCTGACCCACTGTTCATGGGGCTAACCCAACTGCCAGGGGTCATAGTGAGGGAGAGAGAATGACAGGAGAGGTGGGGCAATGTGCTGTTGTATGTGGGGAAATGGGGATAGTGTTTGTGTGGTGAAGTACAGTACATGGGGTGAGATATGATGATATGAGGCTAGGGTAGCCTAGGCCTGTGGTTTAAGGCATAGCCCAAACAAATAAGTGAAGTTATTCTCATTCCACATTGACATATGAATTCAATGAGTTCAAATTTGACCAATACCAACTGAGTTTATTATCTGATTTCAAATGTCTTGAAAGTACTGTATAAGGTAGTCTAGCCTCATGAGAAAAACAGGCCTATGTGAATGACTTGAGATCTACCAGTTTAGCGCCGCTGCATGTCCACATGACATGATCAAGAACATCAGCATGCATGTGCATGGCTCAGTCAGGCAGGGTAACGGTGATCTACACACACCCACACACCACTAACAGCAAGGCCTCAGGACACAGCTGTAAATCGCCAAGACTCCTCTCCCACTTCCCTGCACCCCCCACCGCCATCCTTTCCGTCTTCTATCTATCTCCCATGTCTCCTCGTTCCTTGGGAAAGTGGGGTAGGAGATGAGGTGAGGAGATGAGAGCTCGTTCAGAAGCAGCTGATTGATGGATGTCACACTCCCTTCACCTGGACCTTTAATTTAATCTGCTCATCCCGCTCTTCATTTATGGGGGCTGGGGCGACGGCGTGCAGACTCAAGACAGCAGACAGCAGCATCTCTAGCTCAGGTCATATCAGACTGCTTAGCCCCCCCCCCTCCCTCCTGTCAGGAATCCAATCCCAGTGCTGATAATGTATGAGACTCCCATGAGGGGTCAGGGCCCAATGTGTGTGGATGGAGGAAGGGTGTGGTCCTACTGTATAAATGTGTGTGTGTGTGTGTGTGTGTGTGTGTGTGTGTGTGTGTGTGTGTGTGTGTGTGTGTGTGTGTGTGTGTGTTAGGGCCTGTGTGTGTGCGTGTTACCCGTGGTTAAATGGGATTTGGCAGGAGGGGGAACTCTCAAATTTTGTATCGGCACAAACAATGTATAGAAAAAGAATGGGGTGATACAGTATTCTTCATTTATCTGAGGTGCCGGTACTGCGTTCCCCCACGTTCCCTCCCACTTTAACCCCTGCTTGTTACTAAGGGTGTATAAGGGTGTGTTTGTTATGTAGAAGGGAAGTGATTGTGAGTATGCTTGTGTGTGTTCTTTTGCTAGGGTTTTTGTTTGCATGACTGCCGGTCCTTGAAAGAAAACATCAATACTCCTACAAGACCTTCCACCCAACCAGAGTACCCAGCATCCTCTGGGGTAGGTGATTTGTAATTAAAAGTCCATCAGAATGTGCTCATGTGTGTGTGTACTCTCTCTCTCTCTCTTTCTCTCTCTCTCTTTCTCTATCTCTCTCTCTGTAATCATGCTTGTGTGTGTGTGTGTGTGTGTGTGTGTGTGTGTGTGTGTGTGTGTGTGTGTGTGTGTGTGGTGTGTGTGTGTGTGTGTGTGTGTGTGTGTGTGTGTGTGTGTGTGTGTACGTGACCAAGGGTCCACAAGCGTAATTGGCCACTCATTGACCGATGTGGGTTTCAGCTCTAATTAAAGCCTCAATGAGCTAAGCAGTGCCCACACAAAACCCCAGGGAGTGATCAGGCCAGCGTGTATTACCTGTGTGTGTGTGTGTGTGTGTGTGTGTGTGTGTGTGTGTGTGTGTGTGTGTGAGAGAGAGAGAGAGAGAGAGAGAGAGAGAGAGAGAGGGAGAGAGAGTGTGTGTGTGTGTGTGTGTGTGTGTGTGTGTGTGAGTGTGTGTGTGTGTGTGTGTGTGTCTTTTTAACCCCACAGGAGAAATTTGGTTTAATAGACTAAAAAACTGTGGGCTGGCCAGTTCATTGTTTTTCATAAGAGAAAATTTGCCCATAGTGAAGGCCAGGAATGTTCATTAGCCCTCTTTCTTATTTTTAGCCACTGAGGGAGGTAAACTGTAATGTCCACAATGCAATTAAGGGTTTATCATCTCTTATGATCGATCACCTATGCCCTTGGACTGTATTGCTGTCCAGTGGTTCATTATACTTTTGTTTGAAGTGTACTGCACACAAAGTTCAAAGTTGTTTTTATTTTGTGACTGTGTATTATAAATTGGATAATTTCAACCCAATTAAAAAAAAAACATGTGGAAGCTTTTACATTAAGGGTATCAATCAGCCGTCCCTAGAAGACTTAGAATAGAAGTTTTCATAACCTTTGCAGTTGTTAGCCTATTTTCCTTAACTGGCCATAACAGTATATCCACTGCTGTTTCCTTGGTGTGTGATTTCAAGAGAGGAATGTTGCATAGTGGATCAGGAGGTTGTCAGCTCTGTCAGCTCTGCAGACTTGATCCTGCTTTGAAACACGATTTCCTTTTTC
Organism: Sardinella longiceps; assembly: GCA_027497455.2. NCBI lineage: Eukaryota > Metazoa > Chordata > Actinopteri > Clupeiformes > Clupeidae > Sardinella > Sardinella longiceps. The sequence continues at coordinate 30,470,454 of JAODXP020000024.1, forward strand.
TTCGGTTTCTCTGGTCAGGCAGGCGTGTGCAGAGTAGGCTGGTGGGAGGTTGTGTTTTCACGTAATATAACACATTTCACATTATATTCACAAAGAAGCTTGAGATGGAGTTGAGTGCTGAGTGAGTGATGTGGTCCAAGTTCTAATTCACGTTTAAGTTATGCGAATAACAAATCTTCGTATGGAAATACCTGCAAAGTCGCACATTTCAACTACCGGTAATGCGAATAAAAATCTAATTCGCTTGAGAGAGGTGGTTTAATTTTAATGTGAATAAGGCATTATGCAATTCACGTTGGATGGAAACCGTTTAACTCGTTTAACATCACTTGATTAGCACAAACGTTCGCTCATTATTCGCCCCTCTAATTTGTTCATCACTATAGTAATGCTCACCTCTGCTCTGTGCTTTGCAGTGTTACACACACATCTCTCTTTTGAACTCTGCATTGTCTTCCTGGGATTAAATCACTGCCTGACACTGTTGTTATTGTCATCACTGCTGGAACACAACAGTGCAAAACGTTTCCACGGAAACTAATGTGCTTATCTCCAATTGGCTATCATCCTGCTGTCTTTTTATTTGGGGATTACGCTGCATCTCCTGCAAGCTTGTCTTGTCTTGCCGGCCTGCCTGCCTGCCTGCCTGTCTCGCCTTCCCTGCCTGCGTCTCAAGTGATGCGGGTCCTGTCAGAGTGACTCAGTTCATCTGTGGTCCCCCCTGAGATGCGTCACAGGAGGGTACAGGTCTGGGCTGCTGTTGTGTCTGCTGCTGCTGGAGTCCTCTGTTCCTTTGCTGGGAGGGGGGGGGGGGTGCTAGGGGGTAACAAAGAGGTGAGGTTTGAGAGGTTTGTCAGTGAGTGTGTGTGTGTGTGTGTGTGTGTGTGTGTGTGTGTGTGTGTGTGTGTGTGTGTAATGCAGCAGACAAACCCAGATAATGTAAGCAGGAAAACACCCAAACAAACAATATTCAACCTCGTCTCTAATGGCATAGTCATAGGATCAAGGAGTTTATTTGTCACATCTGTAGAAATACTAATGTAAAATGTAAAAAAAAACAGACGGAATCACAACATTGGATGAAAATGATGGAATGCCTACGTCACACCAACTTGTGACGTAAATGATGTAGTGCGCATTCAGAAAGTTTGTTTGAAAGTATTCTTCTATGCTACTTTTACAGTAAGATTGATAAACTTTGAAGTTGATCAATCTGGTTTGAAAAATGTATGATTTCATGCCATGAAAGGCCAAAGATAGATAGCTCTATGT
>JAODXP020000024.1:30471825-30491825 GCA_027497455.2 Sardinella longiceps
CTATGTTTACAAGTTTAAGCCATTCGTGAAGGCACAAATGCAAAATTAAACCAAAATAGCATTTTATGCACGGATGTGATCATTGCTGGCAACTATTTTGGGTTTGCAAGGAAATTCACATGGATTGGCAAGAATGTAAAATTTTTTATTTATTTATTTTTTTTTTTTAATCAAATAGATACACAAACAAATAAAATTGTATCAGAAAAAAAGCGAATTTAGGGGGTTGCTCCGGAGATTAAAAAAAAAATGTCAATCTTGCCTGGTGTGCCTTTGAGGTCTTTCTGCTGATGTCTTCTCCTCTCCCCTCATATACTGTAGACACCCTCTTCATCTTCTCATCTTTCCTCCGCTCTGTGTAGAGGCTCTCTGTTCTCTCCATCCCTTCAGCATCTTCCTCCTCCTCCTCCTCCTCCTCCTCCTCCTGCTCTTCCTCCTCTTCTCTTCCTCAGCAGCATCAGTAACTCTGAGCTTCTGAGCGCTGGGAAACACTCAGGAGAAACACTGCTCAGCACACTCTCCACAACACATATAACTGGGCTTCCACTCTCTGTGTGTCTGGTGCTGTGCTGGTGGTGGTTGTGGGGTGTGTGTGTGTGTGTGTGTGGGGGGGGGGGGGGGAGTAATTTATCTATTCCTTTCTCTCCCCCCGTTACTTAGTGTTTTAATTGTGCTAAAACCGAAGTGAGCATTAACGGATTAAGGTGTTTGCTCTGCCTGAATCATTCTTTCTACTTTGCATGTGTGGATCCTTGGCGTGATTATCAAATGTTGTTGCATGTCGTCGGAGTGTGTCTGAGGGGGTGTGTGTGTAGTCGGTGGCGGTCCGCACCGCACACGGGTCTCGAACCCGCCACCCCGCAAGCTACAAACTCCCGGCGTGGGAGTGGAACGCTCTAACCAACTGAGCTAAAAGTCCGAGCTTCTAACTCAGCGTGTTAGAAGCGCCCATGGAATTGGGTGATGAGGATTTACACACTACCACCGAGCTAGCCGCGCTAGCTGGCCTCCGTTACACTCACCCTCCAAATCCTCACTCCCATCCGGGTCACAGCACCAATGTAGCCGGTGGCGGTCCGCACCACACACGGGTCTCGAACCCGCCACCCCGCAAGCTACAAACTCCTGGCGTGGGAGTGGAACGCTCTAACCAACTGAGCTAAAAGCCCAAGCTTCTAACTCAGCGTGTTAGAAGCGCCCATGGAATTGGGTGATGAGGATTTACACACTACCACCGAGCTAGCCGCGCTAGCTGGCCTCCGTTACATGTGCATCATGTATGCGTGTGTGTGTGGGTGTGTGTGTCTGTGGGTGTGTGAGCATCATGTATGCGTGTGCCCTTAGTCTTCATACTAGTGCATCTGTGATGTTCACATTATGTTTGGTATTTCATCAAATGAATGGCTTCATAAATTATTTTGCTATGGGCAAAAGGTTATGTGTGTGTGTGTGTGTGTGTGTGTGTGTGTGTGTGTGTGTGTGTGTGTGTGTGTGTGTGTGTGTGCGTGTGTGTGTGTGTGCGTGAGAGAGAGAGAGAGAGAGAGAGAGAGAGAGAGAGAGAGAGAGAGAGAGAGAGAGAGAGAGAGATGTCCACTGTGGTTTATGAAATAAATTCTTGTAAAGATGTCTGTGTGGATGTACAGTAGCAATCCCCAGGCTGCAGTAAATTATCTGAAGTCATGAATTACTAAGTAGTCTCTCTCTCTCTCTCTCTCTCTCTCTCTCTCTCTCTCTCTCTCTCTCTCTCTCTCTCTCTCTCTCTCTCTCTCTCTCTCTCTCTCTCTCTCTGTCTGTCTGTCTGTCTGTCTAGGTATAGAAGCAGTGAGCCTGTGCTGTGTGTGTGTGTGTGTGTGTGTGTGTGTGTGTGTGTGTGTGTGTGTGTGTGTGTGTGTGTGTGTGTGTGTGTGTGTGTGTGTGTGTGTGTGTGTGCGTGTGCGTGTGTGTATTTCTTTGTGAATTTTGAAGGGGATCCTCTGTAGTTGCATTCCTAGGTGTATTTGAGTCGTAGCTTTCTCATCTTGTGTGTGTCTCTGTGTGTGTGTGTGTGTGTGTGTGTGTGTGTGTGTGTGTGTGTGTGTGTGCACAAGGACACTGTGTGTGTGTGTGTGTGCACCATGGCTGTAATCTCATCTGTTGATTTGCAGGTGAGTGAGAGTGCACTTGTGAAGGTGAGAGGGGCGGTTCTGTCGTCAGACTGATTAAATTGACCCCCAGTTCACACACTCATCCTCACCTGTCACACCCACAACATGTTATTGACACACACCTCTTACGCATGTATACTTGTGTGTGTGTGTGTGTGTGTGTGTGTGTGTGTGTGTGTGTGTGTGTGTGTGTAATCAGTGACTGTGCCTATATGTCTGCGTTATACTAACTGTGTGTGTGTGTGTGTGTGTGTGTGTGTGTGTGTGTGTGTGTAAGAATGCTCCCTTTGGTGTGCTGTCAGTAGTAATAGATTTTGTGACTAGAGGGTCCTTCAGCCTCTACTACGCTCTGAGTCATCAGCAGTGTAGCATTGGGGCTTTGCACACACTTCATGTCTGGCCCATCAGGGTACATGGGTCCAAGTGGTGCTACAATATGGCCTTTAATCTAAAAACAGCATGATGATATAATTTAATCAAAGTCACCCAAAGGTCACCTAGTTGGTGACTAGTACCCCTAATACTGATTTAGGCTGCAGCTTCCATTAGCTTCAAATGAACACATACTGTAGTTTAATAGAATCTGGAAAAGTTTGTTGCTGGATAGAACAATGGGTAATAAAGTGATTTTAGATTGATACCTAAACTGACACAGGTGCTCATTCTAGCCAAGAAGGTATTTGATTAAATTACAGGGTGCAAGGGGGCACCGGGCTAGTGCGTCGTTCCTTGTGTAGTCGGTGGCGGTCCACACCGCACACGGGTCTCAAACCCGCCACCCCACAAGCTACAAACTCCCGGCGTGGGAGTGGGACGCTCTAACCAACTGAGCCAAAAGCCCGAGCTTCTAACTCCCCAAGCTCCCAAGGAATTGGGTGATGAGGATTTACACATTCTGCCGCTGAGCTAGCTGGCCTCTGTTACACATGGATCCGGGGACCCAGGTTCGAGTCCGACCCAAGGTCATTTCCTGACCCCTACCCATCTCTCTCTCCCACTCGTTTCCTGTCACTCTCTAGTATCCTATCTGATTAAAGGCAAAAAAAGCCCTAAAAAATATCTTTGAATTTTTTTTTTTTTTAATTACAGGGTACAAGTAGTTCCCATGCCTTTTAACCACGAAATATACTATAAACAAGCCTGACAAGCCACAAGCCTATAAGATTAAAATGTATAGTCTGGCAGACCGAACTCAATGGTGGGCGGAGCAAGGCAGAAATTTTACAAACTGCTTCTGCACGCAATAGAATAGTGCTATGACCAATCAGAGGACAAGATGCACAAAATGTAAACACCATTTCAAAATACTGTTGTTTTTGGCAAAGCCCGCCCTACAACTCTTTAAACACATAGAGCATTGTGATTTGTGAACATCAACGGTGTCCGACCAATCAAAATCCCTATGGCTTGCTACTAGACGTACTGGCTGAGCAAATGTAATTGCTTCTGCTAGAGTACGTCTACATTACTAGGCTACTATAAACACGCTCCTCATCACGAATAAAGTATCTGTCTATCTGTTTGTCTGTAAACAGTCTTGGTATGTATGATTTGGAGCATTTAGCTTTTATTGAGAGTGAAGAATGACAAGAGATTAGTGGGTGGAATTGTGTATTAGGTCCATGTAAGCCCTTGGACTTACAGTAATGTACAGTACTTGTGCCACAACTACATGAAAAGTCGAACTTTTACCTGACATATGTGCATGCCAAAAGTGTGTGTGTGTGTGTGTGTGTGTGTGTGTGTGTGTGTGTGTCTGTGTGTAATATGCATCTCTTTTTCTCTCTCTTTCCCCTGTTACTGAGTGTGTTTACATTTAATTTTGATATAACTGGATCTAAATGTATTAAAGAGAGCATCAACACATTAAGGTGTTTGCTCTGCCCGAATCTTACTACTTTGTATGTGTGGATCCTTGCTTGTGATCCTTGTGATCTGTCTGTCTGTCTGTCTGTCTGTGAACGGTCTTGGTATGTCCTTTATGATTTGGAGCTTTTAGCTTTTATTGAGACAGTGAAGAATGACAAGAGATAAGTGGGTGGAATGAATTGCATATTGTCTCCTTGTAAGCCCTTGTACTTGTGCCACAGCTGCTTATAAAACTTCTATACCTGATGCCTTTCAGTTAGTGTCATGTCTCTTATACTGTATATGATACAGAGGTGCACTGTATGGATCAGATGATGTAATCTTCCACTGGCATGGAGGGATGATGTACATTATGTTGCCTTAACGGCTCAGCCAGTGATCTGAGGTTGACAGGCTTCAGGTCAGCGGTGATTGTAGAGGAGAGAGAGAGGAGCTGAGGAGCGGAGCAGGTGCCCTTGGGAGTGAGGACAGAGGCATGCTGGGAAGAGGCTCTGCACTTTGACCTTGTCTGTGGTTAGCAAGTGATGTAATGAACAGGACATGAAGACGCGTATAGACACCCCCCCACACACACACTCACACACACACAACCATCACACACACATGCGCGCGCGCACACACACACACACACACACACACACACACACACACACACACACACATATATTGAAGGTAGTCCTATGTGTTTTAGTGTATTTTTCTTACCTGTCACAAACACAGAAACAGCTGAGAGATATAGCATTGATGCACAGCATTTGTAAAGACATAGTTAGGGGAAAATGGTGAACGGTGCATCTGTGCTATTCCAAAGAAAGCTATTGCACCTGAAATAAAAATAGCTTCATGACTATTTCATAGACTTTTTAGGTACACTGTAAGTTGAGACTTTTCTTATGTCATGTTTTTACTGTCCCTCTTAAGGTTAAGTGAAAGTGTGTTTATGCTGTGCCACACACAACTTTGAGGAAACAACCTCACCAAAATATTGTGCGTGAGCGTGGGTGTGTTTGTGTGTGTTTGTTTTAAAATCCATCCTGTCGTCCTCCGGCGGAATTGGTGAGGCTTTTAGCACCAGCGTCTGCCGGGGGAGCATGAAGTTTTCAGATGCAGCTGTTAAATTTGCCATGGTCTTTCCCTCCATTGCTCACACGACTGACTACACACACACACACACACACACACACACACACACACACACACCCCGCCTCCCCTCTTTCTGCTCCTTTCTCTCTCCATCATGCAATTTGGCTCAGCGCTGGAGGGTGGCAGGAAACTCGGAGGATGAAATTTTAATATATGCCCGTTTATAAGCCTTCCTTCCTCTCTCTCTCTCTCTCTTTCTCTCTCTCTCTCTCCCTCCCTGTCTCTTTCTCTCTCTCTCTTTTGCTCCCTCTCTGGAAGGTCCCAGTGCTCGCTGGCCCTGGCGTGGTTTTACGCAATCTCTTGGCGAGTGCACTTTCCGTTCAAGGTGAGACAAGCACTTCAGAAGGGGTTGGAGTTGGGGGGGAAAGGTGAGGTGAGAAAAGTGGGGGGGGTCTTATCTTCCAAGTCCGCTCCGTCGTTTTTTTGCAAATGAATGGGGGCAAAGGGACTGTGTGGAAATGAGGTGAGTGAGGGAAAGCAGGGAGAAAGGAATGGATGAAGAGAGAGAGAGAGAGAGAGAGAGAGAGAGAGAGGGATGAGTCTTGGCTTGAGAGAAGAATGAATATTGCCTGTCTTTTAATTGCTGTGGGCTTTTGATGAAATATTCAGGGCATTGTGAAGGGCAGGAAATCTGCTCTCTCTCCCTCTTTCTCTCTCTTTCTATTTTGCTGTCTTCCTCTCACGGTCTTTCTTTCTTCTTTATTTCTCTCTCTCTCTCTCTCTCTCTCTCTCTCTCTCTCTCTCTCTCTCTCTCTCTCTCCCTTGTTCTCTTTCTCTCCCTCGCATCGCTGACTGGATTTGAAGACAGCTTATGAGAGCAGTGGGTGAGAAGAACAAAAAGGAAAGAAATGGCTTTTTGTTGATCCTGTTCCAGCAGCTTTGATCACACTTGTGCAGACTTACAGTCTGTTGCTTTGGAAGCTGTTGGGCCTTGTGGATTGAGCTCAACCCTACTCCAAAAACAAATAGTCTGTCCTGGATTCAGACGGTTTCAGTCACCACACACAGGTACCTCATCACTATACAGATTGAGTACGGGTGATTATTTTTTATTTTCCCCCCAAGCTGAATCACTGTGACGGAAGAGCATGTCACTTCTGTTAGATGTCTGTGCCGAAGGAAGGAGCCCTTTGAAGTGTGTGGTGGCCCTCATGGTTGTCACTTTGCTGCTTCTCCTATTTCTCCTAATACTTGAGATGAGATGAGCCTTTAGGTGAGATCAATCCACAGACACAGCTGGGAAGCAAACACCACATTTTCAGTGCTGCCTTCTGTGATGATAAGAAATCAGACACAGTATCTCGGCATCAACATCAAAATAATGTGGATGGATATCGTTCAGGAACGAAATGCTCATCAAACATGAACTAAAATTAGAAATCTCTAGAAAAGTGGACTTTTTACCCTGGCTTTCGTGACTAATTACCTTAATCTGAGATTGAGCTTTTTTTTGGCACCTATCCATTATATCTCCCTTTTCAGAGGTGAGATCAACTAATTTATTGTTGATCAAATGTCTCTGTTGGATGGTTCTTCATTTTGGTTTTGGATGTTAAAAAAATATATAATACAGTATATTTAAAATAAATGCAAGCAAAATAAAAAATGGAGTTTCATTCCCCTTTAGGTCACCATCTGTAACAATCAGTCCCTTTAACTTCTTTTTTTTGCTGAGTTACTGAAACACACAAGTGGGTGTTTAAGACATTATTGGGTATCACTGAACCTTTATTGCTAACTTACTTTTGTTCAAAATAATCAAATAATGTCTTAAACATCCAATGCCTTCTCAACTGAAGATATGAAGCAGGTAGAGTAATAAACATACACAGCAAACAAATAAATGTCCAGACGGACTTAAAGGAATAGTCCACCCTTTTATAAAATTGGGCTATTCACCCCTTTAACTGATTTTACATATGTGGGTAAAAGCATTTTGGTCTCAGTGCATGCGTTTTCCTAGTCTTGCGACCTCAATTTTAGCTCTTTTTTTAGCTTTAGCTTAGCATAGGTGCTGGAATGTAAAGTTGGCAGATAGCAACTCTTTGGCAACATTACATTCAGGTACCTAAGTTAAGCTAAAGCTAAAATTGTAATTGACGGACTAGGAAAACACATTCACTGAGACCAAAATGCTTCTACCCACGTACGTAACTCCAGGTAAAATGGTGAATAACCCTGTGTCATAAAAAGGTGAACTATTCCTTAAACACGGATAGGAAAAAAGACATACCAAACTGAATTATGACTACACACAACAATCAGTGCAACACACAAAATGCAACCACGAATCACGGGCGTCCGAGGCCTTCAGGATACCTCACATTCATAGCTTTTTAGACAAAGGACAGTAAATATCATTGCATACATGCATACATATTATGCAATTCCTTGTTGTCATACACCTTCTATGTAATTTAAACAATACATGTACTATGCAATAATAAGCTTAAAAAGGGACACTTAAATTAATGTCACGGTGTCAATACTCCAAATACCCACAACATTTCACATACTGTACTGTACTCTCCGTCATGCATTATCTTTCAGTCATTACTGCATACATTTCCTCATGCCTAAGTGACTCAACATAAGAGCATGGTAGTGTAGTGTAGTGGAGCCCTAGAGCCTGGAACAGCCCAGAACAAGAGCCACTGCACGTGCTGCATGAGGCGCTCCTGATTTCTGGTCACAGAGCCCTTGGCAGCCGCTAGCATGAAAGACGCATTAGCATGCTGCTGAAGTTCAACCTCTCTCCCCACGAGTGTCGATTGGTTCTGGGTGCCTGCCATGGAGGAGCAGGGCCTTTTACAGCTTTGTGAGGGTACTGTACTGTGGCTCAATAATGATTAGCGTGAAGAACACTTTTCACCATTTATACCTCAAGCATCTTCAAAGAAACTTTTATTTTTGCTCATACATATTTTATTTAGCTTGTTCTTTTGGACATTAAAAAAAGCCAAATCAGGATTTATGTCCTTTATGTAATCATAGATATAATGGATTTGAATGTTTCTTTAATTAATTAATTAATTCAATATTTCTGAGTATTTCTGTCATTCTTTTCCATATTTGGTTTCTGTATATTCTCCCCTCTCTCTGTAGAGACAGACTGTACACTAGAGTGACTAGACCACCTGTCATTCCAATGGTTGGACTGTACCACCCCCCTCCTCTCCTCCCAGCAGGCTCTCTGGTCTCCGAGAGTCGGTTTCCACGGCATCCACTTCCTCTCTCATGAGCAAAAGCGTCGCTACGACGACAAAAGCAGCAGACGGTGAGGCCCATCTGCCCAAATTCTCAAATCACAGCTGAAGTTCTTTTTTCCCTCTTTTTCTCCCTCTCTATTCGAGTCCTCTTAAACACGACCCCCACCTCGACCGCCAGCCTTTTCAAACACGGGGTTACAATTTCCTAAGACTGAGCAGATAAATCTCTTTCAAAAGCTCTTTCATAAAAAATTCTCAGCTTTCAAAAAGAGAGATTTAAAAAAAAAACTTTCTCTGTTTTATCTCTCTATGTTGTAGCTTTTGATGAACTGCGTATAACAACTGGTGTCTCATCGGCAGGTTGTCTGGTATCTGGTGGGGGGGGGGGCAGGAGATGTTCAAAGAACGTTACTAAGTGTTTGTTCCTCTGCCGGCAGCTGTAGCTTTGAAGGACATCCTCATCTGGTCCTCCAGACGGAGCGGAGCGGGCCGTCTCTTGAGGCCTCGCCTTCCCTTCACTTCACTTCTCCTCTCCTCTCTTCTCTTCTCTTCTCTTTGCGTCAGTGACGAGTGACTAGTCTCAGGTTTTTAGGGCTTCTCAAGCTGCTGTGTCATTATGCTACACTGCTGGGGATCTTTCATCAGACACTCTTAGTGTGTGTGTGTGTGTGTGTGTGTGTGTGTGTGTGTGTGTGTGTGTGTGTGTGTGTGTTATTGCCCAGGCAGAGTAATGTTGAATTGATATGCCGATATGGTCACTAAATCATATGCACAAATTTTCTCAGCTTCTCCTGTTATGGCTCCCATGAGTGTGCTCAACTTTCACTTCACACACGTGTGTATACACTCACACACACACACACACACACACACACACACACACACACACACACACACACACACACACACACACACACACACACACACACACACACACACACACACACACACATTGAGCATCACCACCATCAGTCTACAATATCTACAAATACGGGTCCAGCACAACACAAGGGAGCTACCTTGTCACCATGGAAACTATCAATATCCGTGTGTGTACCTGTGATTCTAATCCTTCCCACGCCTTTCTTCCCGGGAGCCCTGGGGGGCAAAGTGTGTGTGTGTGTGTGTGTGTGTGTGTGTGTGTGTGTGTGTGTGTGTTGTGTGTGTGTGTGTGATGTGTGTGTGTGTGTGTGTGTGTGTGTGTGTGTGTGTGTGTGTGTGTGTGTGTGTGTGTGTGTGTGTGTGTGTGTGTCTGCGTGTGTGTGTTGTGTGTGTGTGTGTGTGTGTGTGTGTGTGTGTGTGTGTGTGTGTGTGTGTGTGTGTCGGTGGGTGGGTGGCTAGGTTTAGGTTGGGCAGCCGATTTTTCATCATCCTTACATAGAGGGAATAAATAAAGCTGGTGTTTAACAAGGTCATTAAGCAGTGTGATGCTGCACGTTCAGGGGGCAGCCAGAGCCATTTTTATGGAGAAACGATCTGGATGTTTATGGGCCTGCTGTTGCAAAGCCCAGGAGAGAGAGAGAGAGAGAGAGAGAGAGAGAGAGAGAGAGAGAGAGAGAGAGAGAGAGAGAGAGAGAGAGAGAGAGAGAGGGCAAGGCCAAGGAATGCCAAGCCACTCGTAAGTCTTTCCCAAGGACATTCCACCGAGAGAGAGAGAGAGAGAGAGAGAGAGAGAGAGAGAGAGAGAGAGAGAGAGAGAGAGACCCTTTGGAGCAAGAGTATGAGTGGAGATAGAGAGATGATGGAGAAACAGAAAAAGAGAGAAAAAAGATAGATAGATAGATAGACAAACAGAGAAGGAGATTCTTAGGGATTCTGATGTCGAATCTGATTGATGGGAGGATTTGTTTGTGGAGGTCTAAAACTGGACATCAAACTTTCCAGTGATCAGAGTCATTTATCAACATGACTCTTACAATCCCAGTCTGTAGGAAGATGCCAGACAAAAAAATGGAAGTGATGGCTTGTGATATCAGTCATCTGGTAGCCAATGGGAACCCTCTAAATGTCTGACTAGCCACCTGTCACCAAATTTTATATTACATTATGAGTTCACAAGGTCTTCCAGGAAAAAGCTGTCTCGTTTTGCACAATGTAAAAAATATGAACATAATTTATTACCATAATTTTCTAACAGTAAACTTATTATTTAATAGAATAAATTTCCCCAGCCTCTCCCTCCAAAGAATGGGAGCTTAAAAAACAAAGTTTATTGGATAGGGGAGTGTGAGACTAATCTTAAATAAGCCAGCAGCTTTCTCCGCAGACCTCCTGCTTAGCAGCATATTACAGTAAAGTTTAAACCCTCTCAAAGAAATGGGCAAGTCCACATGCCAGTGTCCTTGCCTTTTCACCCTGGAGTTACACGCTAGGATTGTGCAGATAATGTCATGTAATTATCATTAAGGTTTGTTGTGCACAGTTCACACTCAACACACTGCCATGAGGCATCCAGATAAATGCAGTTTGTCATGTTCAGCACTGCATCAATGCAGTTTGTTTTTGAAGTCCCTTCAAATACCTTTCAAAGTAGGTTACACTATCCAAAGTTGTTTTGTTTACTTTACCAGTTCCTTAGTCATTTGTATGGATACATTTTCTCATTACCACGCTTGCGTCGCCAACATTGCTTATGTAAAAAACAAAACTAATTCATGTACTAGCCTAGTGAAATAGGCTAGTGTTACTGTAATTAGCTTGTCAGTCAACACACTTTTACTCATGTAGTCATGAACCCGTATATATCCTCACCTTTACTTTGTGAACAAACCACATCTTAAACGGTTGTCAACTTCACTGTTTTGGTGCGTCTGATCAATGATAAAGTGGGCTTTCTTTGGTAGAGATTAAAAACTTATGGCGGCAAGAGAAGATCCTTATACTGGGTATGAGCTAGAGAGGAGCTTCAGCATTGTTTGCAGGTCCAGAGAGTGGATGAGTCACGAGAGAGAGAGCAGAGAGTGGAGGGTTTATATCACGCAGGCCCTGTCATGTTACTGTCACATTAGTCAACGCAGATATAAGCAAACACAAGGACGTCATCGTGATGTGAGCTTGCGTCGCTATATTTGTGTGTCAAATCTCCAGACACAACAACACTTGTAATAGCATGGGAGTAAATGGAAGCAGTCAGGCATGCACGGCACACGTTCAGGCTACACTAGAAGCACACCTGTGAGTTTGCATTCACAGCAACACTTGCATAGCCTACTTTTTCAGCTGAACAGAGGATTACATCCAACAGCAATACACCCATACTCGTCTATGTACTGCATATAGAGTAACTAATACTATTTTTTCCTTTTCCATCTTAATTTCTGATTTACAAAGACTTTATCTCCATGCCATACAAGCAATTGCAGTATTTCACTATTTTGTGTATGCTTGTGTGTGTGTGTGTGTGTGTGTGTGTGTGTGTGTGTGTGTGTGTGTGTGTGTGTGTGTGTGTGACAAATAAACATTACATTCAGGATAGTCTATTATAGATTGTGTGCTAGTGATAGTGATTGCTGCATTTTTTGTACACACTATGAGTATGCTCCATTTTCATTCGGAAAAGCACTTCAACAATGAGAATCGTGCCGTGTGGGAAAATTTGGCCCATCTTCCAGCTCTGTTCACAGCATCAGAGTAATTGTTAACACCCGCACTATGTGTTATTGACTTGCAATGCGCCTGGAAGGCATATAAAAATCTAATCCAGTTTGGCCCTTACATGTTCGATTCCTTTTTAAATCAGATGAAGAGCTGAGTGAGAGAAGAATGGATTGGCTGGTGTAATTCATGCTGACTTCCTAAAGGGCTTCATCTGTGGCAACCCAACTGGAAAAGATATCGAGCTAAATTAAGCACAGATCCAGCTTTTTTTGAGCACCCATACCACAAGTAGCAAACAGCCATCCAGGCAGCAACCGTTCAGACAACAATCTTCATGTTGTCAGTGCATGGCTTGAAAGACATGACACTGCCTATCCAAGAATTGCTTGACATATGAAGTCATTCAGTTTCACTGCATTGCATCATTAGCAGCTTAGCACAGCTCACTGCAGCTTCAGTCAACCTTGAAAGCACCAAGCGCTCCGACCAAGATGATGCATTATGGATAAAATACTATGTCTTGATAAGGCCTCCTTACTGTGCGTTTTTATAAAATATAAACATGTCCAATTTCACAGTAAGAGCTAGTTGTTGTGGTCACGTCTCTTTCTTGGTTTGTGTAACTATATGGGTTTGCAAGGCCAGCTGAGCTCAACCACTGCTCTGGCTACAGCGTTGGTGCCCCCCAGTGACCATTCCCAGTGGACATTCCGAAGTCATTCCCATTCCCCCATCGCCTCGGTCCTCAGTCATTCCGTGTGCTAGGAGTACTTGTCTGCACTCCAGGCTATAAGAGAGCTGTTTTGCAGGCTTTAATACTCTACTGGCCCCGGGGTAACCTGCAGTGCACAGCAGCACAGTCCAAGCTAATGGAATTTTAAGATTGCTTTCACTACTGATGTAAACTTCACCACGGAGTGATCACAACTCCCCCCTGCATGGTGAGAGAGTCACAGACGCCTGTTTTAGCCTGTTTAGTCTCTAAGTTAACCATGCGTGTGCTGACTGACTGTAAAATTATACTGAGTAATTCTGGGAGGTTTAATGTTCACTTCTAAATCTCATGAGGCTTATCTGTGCTCTCTCATCCGTGTGCTTTCTCGCTCTCCCCCCAAGTTTCTTCTGCTGTTGCTTTTCTTCTTTCTTTCCGTCTTTCTTCACTGATCTCTCCTTTCACTACACCACCCAGTTTTTCCTTTTGTGCTTGACTCTTTCTGCCATCAATATGTCTTATTTTATGTATCCATTTATGTCCCTCGTTCTCTTCATTTATGTTTCTGTATCTCCCTTTCTCAGTCCCTCTCCCTCCCTTCCTCCTTTCCCCTTTGTGCCTTTCATTCTTTGTCTACCTGCCTGGTCTCTCTCTTTCTCTCTCTTTCTCTCTCTTTCTTTTCCTCCTTTTCTTCCTTATCATTATTTCCCTGTGTCTTTTTTATGTTCTTGTTTTGTCTTTATTTATGTCTTTCTTTTCTCCCTTCCCTCCTTTCTTTCTTTCTGTCTTTCCTCTTTTCTCTCATTCTCTCTCTCCCTGTATCTCTCCTTCCATCTCCATTGGGTCCCCCCTACTGTTCTAAAGGCGCTCTGTGCATCATTAAAGAGTCAGTCAGAAGAACACCTTTCTACTGTTACCTTACTTTATCCCTTCTTTACCCAGGGACAACCCCACCACCCCCCCAACACCCACACACACCACGCCCAACCCCTTCAACAACAAAAACATCTCTTTCCCTTTCCCGTCCTCATCTCACCCAACCCTCATCTTAAAAATCATCTCTCCACCCCTCCTGCATAGTTACTAACTCTGTTAAATGCCTCAGTCATTTTGGGTGCTCTTGAGTTCGGTCATGAATTAGTAACAGGTCTCAAATGCTCCCCCCCAACCCCCCCGCCATTTTTCTCAGACTTACGTAATCCTCGTGTGCGGGGGCAATGTGACCTTGTGCTGAACCGCTAAGAAGTTCTGGTGTCGCCCAGCCATCGTTACGCTGTGACAGCTGCTGATGTGTGAATGGACACGGTGACGGACAATGACAGGAAGGAGAATGAGTGTGAAGTACAGAGGTGGATTAAACTCGATTATGGAACTGGGACCCTTTTTTTAGATATCAGGTTGGGTCTGTAAAAACAGAACATAGACTGTGGACTCTGTGCAGTGTAAGACAGGTTGAGTCATAATGACATTCTGTCATAAATCATAAACTTCTCCCCACTGGCTTTGTGAAGTCTTTGTTTTGTTGGTGATAAAAGAACCAAAGTGCCCCCACCATAAGATCAACACTCTGCAAGGTTAAACATGCACGTGGCATGTTTTAGTCATGAATAATTCAAATCTGAACATCATTACATCCTGTATTCTCTGAGGTGTGTGTCTTGTCAAGCAGTGCATTGTGGGATATTATAATTTCAATGTTCAACCTCCAAGTCTGTAACTCCTCGTCACATCACATCACTCCACAGGAAGTGGTGCGGCACGTGGGACAGACAGGGCAGGGAGGTGATCTACAGTCATGAGTCAGGACCTCTGGGTTTGAGGATCATGGAGGGGAGGAGGAGGAGGAAGGAAGGGAGGTGCTGAGGTGGGGAGGAGGAGGTGCAGACAGAGACAGACAGGCAGAGCAGTAAATATTGATGAGGAGCCGAGGAGCACAGGAAGGACGGTAAATACACGATCAGGCAAGCAAGCAGACAGGCAGAGGAGACCTTCAGGAGAGAGAGAGAGAGAGAGAGAGAGAGAGAGAGAGAGAGAGAGACAGTGGAAGAGAGGGAGAGAGGGAGAAAGAGACAGTGGAAGAGAGGGAGGAAGAGAGAGAGAGAGAGAAAACACGTTTAGTTGCAGTCATTTCATTCATGCAACACCGGGTTGACAGGCAAGGCCAAAAGAAACCGCACGCTGCACGCACACACACAGACACACACACGCACACACGCACACTCTGTTTGGCAAAGTTTGGAGTTCATTTTAGGATCCCACTGTGATAAGCACGCAAAGACAAAGTCAAACTTACAGGTGCACAGTACACACCTCTTGTATACACAATACAAACAGACAGACACCCATGCGTATGCTCTACTGTGCATCCACACAGACACGCAAACGCTTACGTAAGCTTCTTTTTGACACTACATTCTGGACACCGCTCAAGGAGGACAAGGACAGGAGTTCAATTATTCATCAGCCCAACTACTGTAAAAAGAAATCTAGTACAGATGTTGAAGGGGGGCAACGAGAGTTTTAAAAAGAAGGAATTGAAACACGAGGGGAGAAAAAAAAGATATAAAAATATAACTAACAGTACACGCTCAAACACCATCAAAAAGTTTTCTGGCAAAAGCCAGTGCTGAAGTGCTGAAGTCCAACAGGACAGACAGCAAGCTGTTGTGACTGAGAGAGAGAGAGAGAGAGAGAGAGAGAGAGAGAGAGAGAGAGAGAGAGAGAGAGAGAGAGTGGATGGATGGCAGACTTTGAACTCTTCTACCCCCACGGCCCTGTGTGTGTGTGTGTGTGTGTGTGTGTGTGTGTGTGTGTGTGTGTGTGTGTGTGTGTGTGAGGAGTCCTCTTCCAAAGGCCCCAGAGCAGAGAGCAGTTGTGTTGTGAAGGCTCAGTGCTGGATTACTCTGTGGCTTTAGTGAGATCCTGATGACTCATAGGGGTGAATAGCAGACCACATATCCCAGTTGTGCCTTTTTATCTCTGTGTTATGATGATACATTGTGTGTGTGTGTGTGTGTGTGTGTGTGTGTGTGTGTGTGTGTGTGTGTGTGTGTGTGTGTGTGTGTGTGTGAGTGAGTGAGTTTATGCTTGTACTGTATACATGCATGCATCAGTGTGTGTGTGTGTGTGATGCAAGCCCACACTCCGAAAAGAAATTAGGACAAAGAATCAACAGCTACTGGGTGCTACATTATGGTACACAGTTTATCTGCAGAAGCCATATCACTTTATGGTCCAATTAGACTTGCTAATCTACAGTATGGGGGCCCTGTGTTAGAATCCATAGTCTATTTCCCATTGGCTTCCTGTCTCTTCACAATCCAATCTGACAAAAACACAACAGAATGTACTTTAAAGGAAAATACCAGAGTGAATTCAAGCATAGCCCTACTGCACGAGCCTTCTAACAGCAATATATTTCACATGAAATGAAAGAATTCCGAACAGCATAGACCTAACGCGAACGCGAAACACTTTACATTGAGTCAATGTACTGTAACCTCAGATCTTACTTTCGGTTTCCAACAATCAGGTCCCAAATTATTTTGTTCCACTCGCTAACTAGCGCATTTAGCAAGCTCTTTCAACAGGGCTATGCTTGAATTCACTCCAGTATTTTCCTTTAAGGATCAACATTAATCTGAATCTCAAGTATTAACACTATTACTTCTCACTCCAGACCCACATTATATATAGTACAGTAGATTAACCTGACAAGAGTTTGTTTCATGTAGAGTGAGAATTACATTAGAGGCTTTATCGGAGAAACTTTTCCTTGTGTAAATGAAAATATGGGCTCTTGTCGTTTCTGAAACAACATATTGCTGTACTAGATGCTGCATACGACCTTGGCTATACAGTACCATTGCCAAAATTAGTTCTGAGTATTTATTGACAAAATATGCATTCATTTTTCTAAATGCAGTGCCAATTAGCAAAAACAGGCTTTCATTTCAGTAAATGGCTTAAATGAGTGTCCAATATAGTCAAATAAGCACACATTCTCTTGCAACAAAATGACATAGTTTGCAATACAGCAGTATGATTTTTCGTAAATTATCACTATTAAATACATCAGTAACTATGGCATTAATGTATTTTTGGCTCCTGGTCAATGTTGTCCATGTTGTGCAAACTATTATGGGATGTGTTACATACAGAACACACATTTTAGCTGTGGGCATTTTGTTCTGCTCCTCCTCCTTGTCATGCTTATGCTGGTCTAGTCCTGCATGTATCCTGACAGAGCGGATAAACGCAGAGATGAATTCAATTACTTCTCTGAGAGAGGGAGGAGATGGTAAAGAGGAAGGCGCTCCGCTTCTTTCTTTCTTTCTCTGCGGGATATCAGCATCAACACCTCATCTAGACAGGCAGTTTTACACACACAGGCTATTTTCTTCTCCATCCTCTCCTCTTCTCTTCCCTTCTTCTCTCTTTTGCTTGCACACTCTTTTTGAGTAGCTTTCGCTCACTGTGTGTGTGTGTGTGTGTGTCTGTGTGTGTTTGAGTATGTGTAAGACTTTAAGCTCTTAATCTGATCCATTTTCATATGTGCCCGAAGAAACAAAAAGATAGAAAATGTATCCGTGTTCTGATATGAAATAGTCTCTCTCTCTCTCTCTCTCTCTCTCTCTCTCTCTCTCTCTCTCTCTCTCTCTCTCTCTCTCTATTTACATACACACACACACACACACACACACACACACACACACACACACACACACACACACACACACACACACACACACACACTTATGGGCCATAGACTGGCATGCAGCTGTGAGAGATTGCACTGGCTGCATTGCGTCCCTTGGTTCTAGATTAGGATCCTTTAGCTAATGAATAGAAGTCAATAAAGTTAATCAGTTAATCACTGGTGGGAATCAAGAACACATTCTGGATTTATTAATCTAGTTCCCTCGATATGCTCATCATTTTCCCCCTTCTTTCATTTCATTATTGTAAGATGATGTTTCCCATGCCGTGCAATTGATTGCTTTATGAAATATGTTGCTTGGAGGCCATGCACAGCATGCAGAGCAGCAGAGTGGTCAAGAGCACCCTCTGCTGGACACCATAGGAAATGCAGCCTCTGGGAACACATTTACAGGCAGAGAAGAGCATATGGATCCTCACTGTCAGATCTGCTTCTCTCTCTCTCTCTCTCTCTCTCTCTCTCTCTCTCTCTCTCTCTCTCTCTCTCCCTCTCTTACACCCCCCCTCCCCACAAACACACACACCCCCCCCCCCCCCGCCCCATCCCTGTTTAACACACCCAGACAGTAACCTTTTACCCCGTTACCTAGCAGCTGTTTCCTGAGCCTTGAAATAGAGTGCAAGTCAGTGCGTTGCCCTTTACATCTCCACCTGCGGCGGGCAGCAGCCAAGGCGGGCAGGACGGCAGACGAGACGCCTCTGCTTCTTTGCTCTTGTTGTTACACAACAGCAGGCCTCTCTCTCTCTCTCTCTCTCTCTCTCTCTCTCTCTCTCTCTCTCTCTCTCTCTCTCTCTCTCTCTCTCCCGGCAGTCAGCTCCCCAAAGACCACCCCTTACAGCACCCATCCTGCATTATACATGTCAGTCACACAGCAGCAGGAGCTTCACCAGCAGCAGCACCACCACCAGCAGCAGTGGCCTGGGTCCCAAAGGAGGGTTTGGAACGGTGTGTGTGTGTGTGTGTGTGTGTGTGTGTGTGTGTGTGTGTGTGTGCAGTGGGGTGGGGGTGGGGGGGTTGGATGTACTGACAGGACAACCAGGAAGGGGCAGCATGGTGTGTGTGTGTGTGTGTGTGTGTGTGTGTGTGTGTGTGTGCGGTGGGGGGGGGGGGGGGGGGTTGGATGTACTGACAGGACAAGCAGGAAGGGGCAGCATGGCAGCAGTCTGGGGAGGCCATGATGTTCTTTCTGCCTGTCAGGATCTGGTGATGTCGGCCTTCCTGACAATTGATAAAAAGCTTCAGTTGGTACTGCATACAGTAATATCAGCTCACGAAATCATAAAGCACAATGTCAACTAAGGTCTACTAAGGTCATTTTATCTGTATGCACTGTATACAGTGAGACAAAATACAATTTCAGTGTTACATTTAAAATATATAAAGACATTCATGAGAAGGCAACATATTCAGTTCACACCACAAACTTTCACTTCAAAGTTCTAACACTGAGCCGACATGGGGGGCTGTGGTAATATCATTCTTGAGACTTGCTTGGTAACAGCAACTGGCAGAGAAATCTTTCTCTATTTCTGATGCTCAAGTTACCATCCAGGCTTTCTCATTGACTACCATAAGGCCTGCTGCTCAAGGGCACAGAGTCAGAGAATGAGCTCAAAGTCAGGGAATGAATGTTGGTAATATGCTGAAAATAACTGTCATTTTGGCCCATTACATTACATGATATACATTGATGTCTGTAGCCCAGATGTATATGGCATGCAGCTTTGCCGATATTGTCCTAGCTTGACAGTGAATTTGGGGTTTATTCAACATGTTGGATCGGTAACAGAGCCAGCGGGAGTAGCCAGTTAGTATGTTAGTGGTCTCTGAGGTTGGCTCATCATGGGGCCTGTCTGATACTCTGGAACATAAAGCCTTATCATACAGCATCACAAGAAGAGTTTGGTTCCAAAACGCTATAAAAGCCATTCTACGTCACTTTCAGAAATCATTTTATTACACTTTATTTTTTAGATGTACAGTATGAGTGTAACTACTTTTGGGATACTTTTAGTACTTTTATCCTCACAAAATAAAATCAACATAATTGAAGTTTGGTCAATAATTTTTGAAATACACAATTAAAAAACTGGAATTTTAAAAATGGATTTATAGTGTTTTGGAATCGAACTCTTCACAAGTAAATTGATGTGTTATTTTATGAATTAGTCTTATTTTTTAACACATTACTCATTAATTGTGTGCCATTCAGTAAGTTGTGAGTGTGCGTGTGTGTGTGTGTGCATGTGTGTGTGCGTGTGTGTGTGTGTGTGTGTGTGTGTCTGCATGGTATTACTGACAGGCAGTCAGCTTTAGAAGATGTGCTCAGGAAGAAAAAGAATCCCTCCTAGATTTAGACATCTCTTCAAAAATCCAGTAATGAACTATTTCATGTAATTTATTCTGAATGCTGAATATTCTTTTTTCTATTCTCCATTAAGGTTCATACTCTGTTCTTCTGAGAGCTGCTGCCTGTGACACAGCTGCTGCTCACTTCAACCCGGCTCACAGAAGGTGAGAATTGACCCCTTAACCCCTGATCAAACAGAGCCCTACCTGTCCCGGTCTCTAGTCGTTCTGTTTGCTTTGACCTCTGTCTGATCTCC
>JAODXP020000024.1:30496825-30501825 GCA_027497455.2 Sardinella longiceps
AAGAAAAGAGGAGGTCAGGCCCTCCCTATTGTCAAACTGTCACAGTGAACTTTTTTGTGTGTGTGTGTGTGTGTGTGTGTGTGTGTGTGTGTGTGTGTGTGTGTGTGTGTGTGTGTGTGTGTGTGTGTGTGTGTGTGCGTGCATATGTGTAAAGTACCAGGACCGACACAATGCTTAGTCCTCCTTAACCAAGTGTGTCCCCCACATCATCTGTGGCCATCTGTGACATTCTTGTGCTGCTGGCCACTGTGTCAGTCTGCATTGTGCATTTGGAGACCGCCACACAAAAGACACAAGAGCTGATCTCTTCATTAGGATTCAAACCATTTTCCTGCGGACAGAGCCATAATGGACAGATAGGCAGACCCACCTGAGTCCTGTCTGGCTATGGCTGCATATAGGCCCCTCTGACATATTATTATCAAATGCTCAATCTCATTTGCATTCAATACAATGAATCATTTAAATTGCACATATAGGCCTACATAATGATTACTTTTGCTTTGCTATCAGGTCTGTTAGGTTATTTCTGTGAGACACTGCTTTAAGGCGACTGCACCGGCTCCGACACAGTGCTGAGCACTCCTCTTCCAACATTCTATTCCATTGTTTTCAATGCAACCCTGCACACCAGTGCCGCAAGATCTGATATCACCAAGTATTTAAGAGTCCAGGATCAACGTCAAACGTTTGCCTTGGATCAATGTACCTTAACCCTAACCCTAATCCTAACCCATTCATCCAGGGCAACAAGTTTGACATTGATCCCGGACTCTTAATTACTTGGTGATATCAGATCTTCCCACCAGTGCCAAACCCTTCCGCCGTTGATTGTGAATTACGATTGAAGTCTATTTTGTCGGAGCCACCCAGTGAAATCCATTGTTAATTTCACAGGCTACTGTGCTAGGTGCTAGGCGAAATTGTCGGATTCGAAAGTGCTCTGCAATGCTGGCGGAGCCGGTGTGCGGACGGCTGTAGAGCGTTAGGGAAGTTACACACAGAGGTTTTAGTGCTATTGTCTATGAGGAGAGAAGATATGGTGAGAGCAAGGTATAATCTTTTTTATCGGTATAAAACCGATCATTTAAAGTTCAGATTGATTATATCCCATCTATTTAGTGAAGAAGACACTTCATTTGCAAAATTGTAAATAAAATCAAAAGTCAAAGCGAACTTTATTGTCAATAAAGCACTGCAACAGTACATTGCACGCAGACTGAAATTGCATTTCTCAGAGCTCCAAATGTGCAAGTTAAAAATTAAGACATACAACTAAGAAGTATAACTAAGATAAGACATCACAACTAACTAGACATAAAAGTGCAAAGATATCAAGATATCAGACATGGTAATAATGGTAATAAAATGAGGGAAATGACCGCTGGTGTCCCGAAATACAGTAGGTTTTAGCCCTACTGTCTATGAGTAGAGAGGATATGGTGAGAGCAGTTTTTATCATCAGTATAAAACCGATCATTTAAAGTTGAAATTGATTATATATCCCATCCACTTGGTGAAGAAGGCACTTGATGCACACTTAAGTTAATGGGGCTTTTATCAGTAGAACTCCATCAAGCTGTCCAGTGCATGGACTCAATTGAGTGGCACTAACAGATCTGATCCCACCAATGCATTGATGGCTGACAGCAGACCCCACTCCACAGAATGGCACGCACGAGTGCTTGTGTAAGAGTGTGTGTGTGTGTGTGTGTGTGTGTGGGTGTGTGGGTGTGTGGGTGAAGTGGCAGCAGTAGCTCACCCCCTACCCACACACACACACACACACACACACACACCCCTCTCACTATTTCCCTGTTAATTATTGCCGAGTGAGAGGAGTACAGTGGCCACCTACGCTGCGGCCTTTGTTCCGCGCGACCCCAAGGGTCAACGATGATGGCACCAGCACACTGTCCCAGCCAACAAAAGCCAGCCGCCAAGGGCCCGCGGCGCCTGTAGATACAGTGGCTGTTGCCACTAGCGACCGGGCCGACGGACACATGGCGGAGCCGTTCACAGATGGGCCGGGATGGGGTTGGGGGGGGGAGGGGATGCGGTTGCCATGGTTTGGGAGCACAAGCATGAGGCAACAGGGCGGTAAACAATGGGTCTGGATGAAAAGAGGTTGTGTCGTGCCTTGACGATGGACGGGGAGATTACTATTGGATGGCAGGTCGGTCGGCTGGTTATCAGACAGGACAGGACCGGGGAGGGGAGGGGAGGGGAGGGGGGGGGGGGGTGGAGTTGGGTGGGTTTGAGGAGCGACAGAAGTGTGTAGACAGGAGGACACAAAGCCATCAGCACGCACCAGCGAGCAGCCAACTGCTCAAAAGTGTGACCTGCACAAAGAGAGTGTGTGTAACTCACAGAATAGAGTGGGGTGCTGTATGTGTGTGTAGTGTGAGTGTGTCACTGTGTGTGTATGTGCCTTTTAGTATGTGTGTGTGTGTGTGTGTGTGTGTGTGTGTCTGTGTGTGTGTGTGTGTGTGTCTGTGTGTGTGTGTGTGTGTGTGTGTGTGTGTGTGTGTGTCTGTGTCTGTGTCTTCTAGTATGTGTGTGTGTGCTGTGTGTGTGTGTGTGTGTGTGTGTGTGTGTGTGTGTGTGTGTGTGTGTGTGTGTGTGTGTGTGTGTGTGTAAGTGCATGCATCTATGATTCAGAGAGAATGATGAATGTTTATGGGTTTGTTTGGGAAAACAACATCTCAAATTTTGACTGATAATAAAATCCAAGGTCACTTTATCTTCTTCCCTTCGCTGCCTCATTCTCCCTCCATTTCTCTCTCTCTCTCTCTCTCTCTCTCTCTCTCTCTCTCTCTCTCTCTCTCTCTCTCTCATTCCACCCCTCTCCCTTTCTCTTATCTCGTCTTTCTCTCTTTTACTTTCAAGGCTAGTACTGGCATATCACTCACTCCCTTAGCCTTGCTCTCTAACTCACAAACTCACTCTCTTTAAAAACAGATTTAGCTCAGTGTGGGACTTGCTGCTTTGGGACTTGCTGCTTTAGCGTGGGTGTCACTGCACCCTGCATACTCATGTGTGATTGTGGCTGAGAGCAGTACGCCAACATATGTGAGTGTGTGTGTTTGTGTGTGTCTCACAGGCTGTGTGTGTTTCTTAATATATGAGCCAATATGTATGAGTGTGTGTGTGTGTGTGTGTGTGTGTGTGTGTGTGTGTGTGTGTGTGTTAATGTGTTAATGTGTTAATGTGTGTGCCTCTCTGCTAGTTGAGCTGTAATTTATGGTGTTGAGACAGCATGATTCAGGCCCATATAACAGACGGCCTGCTGACACACTTTTCAGCACCACTTTAACCGACCCCCCCCCTCCTTTCCTATTCTCTTTATCCTTCTCCTCCCTCTCTCTCTCTCTCTCTCTCTCTCTCTCTCTCTCTCTCTCTCCCTCTCTCTCTCTCTCTCTCTCTCTCTCTCTCTTTTTCAGCACCACTTTAACCGACTCCCCCCCCTCCCTTCCTATTCTCTTTATCCCTCTCCTCCCTCCTTCTCTCTCTCTCTCTCTCTCTCTCTCTCTCTCTCTCTCTCTCTCTCTCTCTCTCTCTCTCTCCCTCTCTCTCTCTCTGCACCTCTCTAACCGACTCCCTCTCTCTCTCTCTCTCTCTCTCTCTCTCTCTCTCCCTCTCTCTCTCTCTCTCTCTCTCTCTCTCTCTCTCTCTCTCTCTCTCTCTCTCTCTCTCTCTCTCTCTCTCTCTCTCTCTCTCTCGCTCTCTGTCCTGGCAGAGGCTACCTACCCCTCCCCCCCATCCCCACCTCCACTGGCCCCAGTAAGAGGTGTGAGTGTGTGAGTGAGGGGGACTGGGCTGCTATGCGGCTGAGCTCAGGGAAAGTTATTGAACTTTAGTGGCGGCCATAAAGGGCCCGGGGGCATCCCTAAGAGGGCTTGTTATTTTGTTGTTTAGATAATGCCATTGTGCTGCAGCTCGGTAAAAGTTAATAAATCATGGTGGGGGGTGGTAGTGTGTAAGTGGGAGTGAGTGTGTGTGTGTGTGTGTGTGTGTGTGTGTGTGTGTGTGTGTGTGTGTGTGTGTGTGTGTGTGTGTGTGTGATGGGGGGGTGTTCATTGTTCTGCACACACACACTCATGCACACATACTCACATAAAAGAACTTGCTCTTGAGCAGCCTTAACTGTTTTCTCACACAACAGGGATAACTTTTTTGTGTAGAGGCGTCCTTTCACAGGCACCTGCCACTGTCACAATGCTCATTCAGGCTTCTGAAGACAGAGAAGCTTCTGGAAGGTTCAGGCAATTCAGAGACATTTCTGACATTTATTGGAAATCTTTAATGAGGACATAAATGTGTAGTAGCATACCAGTTGTGCAGAATACCTGCTTATTTGGCTTTACTGCACTGCGCGTACTGTATTTTAAAATCTAAACTTTCATAAATTAAAGCAAAACAAAACATAAACTCAATCTATTATTGTCCCATTCAAAGTAAGAGAATTTCATTATTGTCCCACTCAACATTCAACGTAAGAGAATTTCATCAGTCCAAAAACTCCCCAAAGCAGCTTTGATTGTCTCTAACTATCAGAACCCATATTGTATCGGTGACTAAGATCTGTACTATTCTATTCTACTATTCTTGACAGATTTGGAAAATACATCAAAGTATTGCTCCCATATTAAGACTATTAAGCGATATGCACTTCAAAATGTTTCAAACCACACAAGATGGCCGCCAGATTATTTTAGTTAATGTGACAGTAGAATAGAGGAACGCTTTGAGGATTTTCTTCTCCGCTGTGGTCAGTGTCTCTGGTCAGAGGTTAAGAAGTGTTTTCACTTGCTGGTCAGTAGATATATATAGAACGAGAGACCAAACACATGAATGTATAAAGGGCTCTCAAAGCAGCTCTACATAGTGATGATGTTTGTCCAGGCCTACTTAGGGTCCTTATCTGCCTGTAAGGCTGGTGTTAGTGTTGGATCATTGGGGATACTGGAGATGCTTTGAACAGGAGCTTCCTCTGATCC
>JAODXP020000024.1:30504325-30524325 GCA_027497455.2 Sardinella longiceps
CGCCATTGGACCCACTGTTCAACTCTCTCTCTCTCTCTCTCTCTCTCTCTCTCTCTCTCTCTCTCTCTCTCTCTCTCTGTCTCCCCATCTTAATGGCAGTTATTTGTCTCTAAAATTCAGAGAGGTGTTTTTATTAAAGTCATTAATTGGTCTCCAAACATGGGGCCTGGGCCTCATCTGTTATCAAACGGTCCATGCTGCTTGGCACGATGTCCGAATCAGCTCGCTTAATCTGCGTGACTAAAGGCGTGTGTTACTGGAAGCTGCGCGCCCGCCGCCCTTAATTAAAGTGAGACCCAATTAGGGCAGATTGAATGTGAATGTGAATGCAATGCGGGGGTTGTGCCATGTTGGCTGCTGGCCTAACGATGGGAAAATCCATATGTTGTCAAGAGCCGGGCAGGGCAGGATGGAGGCAAGGCAGCCGAGATGCAGCAGCTCCAGAGGCCTAAAGCAGAGCAGGGTGCAGCTCACCCCCACCTCCCCACTCAAGAGCTCACCTGCTGGGCCAGCCTCTAACGCTGCTTCCGCCCGCTCTCACCTCCTGGCATGAGATACTTGTGTTTGAATGAGTGACAAAGAGAGAGAGAGAGAGAGAGAGAGAGGGAGAGAAAGAGAGAGGGAGAGGGAGAGAGACTGAGAGTGAGGCAGAGAGGGTAGAAGATAATGTAAGTCTTAAGGATACTGATGGAGTGGATTTAAAAGAAGTTTGTGAAGCGGTTTTCTCAAAGTGCCACTCAAATATCAATGATCCCACTTGAGCATCGCTGAATGAGCAGCAGACTGCGACATTCTCAGCAGTTTCAATCTCTCTCTTGTTCGCCCAGTTGCACACACACATCACATATGGTATGGTATTCTTTTGAAAATACTTTTGAAAAATAAGTTTTTATTCAAAAATATCCCCAAATGTACTAACGTTTGACAGTGAGATGGGTTGTCAAATATCCTTGAGCCTATGTGAGAAAGTAAAGATTGATAGTGTATGCATCATGTGTGTATGTGTCTGACAAAGAGAGAGGTACAGGGAATGTCTGCAATTGTGTGTGTGAGTGTGTTTTCATTTACGTGAATGATCAGCACTTGACTGAATGAACCACACACACACACACACACACACACACACACACACACACACACACACACACACACACACACACACACACACACACACACACAGAGGGAGAGTGAGTGAGTGAGTGTTGTAGTTATGGTAATGGAAAGGTCTTATAAAAGAGCTTTAAAATCCCTGCCGTGCGCTCTACAAGCCTCAGGCAACCTTCGCACCAGACCAGGACAACCAGGACGACCTGAGAAAGTTCCAGGCGGGCTCTCTCTGCTCTCTCTGTCTTTTTACGGCCTTGGCGTGGAGAAACACAAAGCTCCCGGCGGCTCTTTAGAGTCTCTTTAGCTCTTACAGTCCCCTGGCCTGCCACCGTAGGGGAGAGCTGACAGACTCGGTGGGATCCAGCCCGATATGGGCCTTGCCCCCAGCTGACTTCAACACTGATTAAATTGCGGCTGGTTTGCCATTAAAAGTGAGTTGAAACGGCACCTGGTGAGCTTCAGCAGGGGACAGGAGAGAACGTCACATTCACTCATTCAGGAAAAGTGCTGTTTTCAAGGCACCCTGTCAGTGTTGCATGTCAAGTGTTTAAAAGATGGGAGAAGAGAGAAGTCTTAAGTTGGGGCGTCTAAGATTTCATTTGTTGAAGATACTCACACAACTCACTATGAAATAACAAGATCAGATTCAAAAATAGCTAACTGAACTTTTATGAAGAGTTTTAAAGAGAAATCTTTGTAAACAACTCCCCTCAAGAATACAAGGATTTCAAAGCTGTACTCAAAGGCAAAACTTAAAAATACCTTTGTGAATCAGATGTTTCTCACAAACCTAACTTATTGGACTCTTTCAATTAGCAGCAAGATAATATTAAACTGAAAATAATAAACTGTGTGTGTGAAAATCTCAGCTTTCAATGTTTCAACCACAACTTCCATAATAACTGCATGGCAAAGTAAAAAGCATCAGTGAAAAATGACTGTGAAAATCCTCTTGCATAATGTGCCTCAATAAACAGTCACACCCTCACCACACAAAGTGCTACTGTCAGTAAACTGTGAAACCACACAAATCAACAATCACTAAATGAAATGAAAACGAAGCCTAAGTATAGACTTCAATGATTAACTCCCAGCTATTAATATCAATAATCATCTTCAAATTCATGGCGTTCCTCAGTGACAACATCTAACCTAATTGGCTAATAATCTGCACCCATTTGACAGTGTCTCTAGTAGATCACATGGCAGTCTGTTTTGGATTTATGTCCTGGCACACATGTGAGACTTGGGCGCTGCGCATAGGTTAATTAGTGTTTGCTGTGTAGCTTTGGTCTTTTACACATGTGTGTGAATACAGGCCTAGGCTGGTTAATGTGTGCTGATCCAAGGGCTAGGGGTGGGGTGGGGGGGGGGGGGTAAGGGATTAGCAGGGGGGTGTTAGTGGGTTTGGTGCTAAGAGGGGGGGTGGGGGGAAGGAAAGTGTGTCCCCTCTGCAATTGGCTGCACCCCTAAATGTGTCATTATGCGTCTCATTGTTCCTTTGTGGGGCATTGGGGTATAAAAGAGCCCCCAGGAGGCAGTCAGGACAAGACACTTCAGCAGACAGACCAGCCCAGCAAGCTGAGCATCACATCACTGCAGACTGGACACAGAGAGAGAGAGAGAGAGAGACAGAATCTTTTTTGTGTGTCTTTACGTTTGTGTATGAGCACACTGAAGATAACTAGAAGTTTTCTCTCAACTTTGGATCTTGAATCTCTGATTTTCTTTTTGTTTCTTTTTCACCAGAGATTCTGCTGAATTGGCCAATTTTTGGGCGTTTTTCTTCAGATTACAGAGCATTTTCTTTAACTTGTTTTTTCTTTGCTAGTTGCTTTTTTTCTTCTTGCATCTTCTACTAAGATGGATTCTGACACTGGTTCCGTCAGCAGCCGCTCCTCCTCCCCAGAGCTGGTGGTGGGCTCTTCCATGGGCAACTTCTTCAACAACCAGATGTTCCAGGAGTACTGCCGCAAGGAAGGGGCCCTGCAGGGCCACGACCTCCAGTCCAAGATGGACAAGACCTCTGGGGCCGCAGGGGCACTCAAGGCCCGCAGCCGCTCAGAGCTCTCCAACGGTGACCTGCAGGACCTGCGCTTGAAGGTGAACAGCCGCGAGCGCAAGCGCATGCACGACCTGAACCAGGCCATGGACGGGCTACGAGAGGTCATGCCCTACGCCCAGGGCCCCTCCGTCCGCAAGCTGTCCAAGATCTCCACTCTGCTGCTGGCCAGGAACTACATCCTCATGCTGTCCAGCTCCCTGGATGAGATGAAGAAGCTGGTCGGGGAGGTGTACGGTGCTGGGGGAGCTCAGGGTCACCACGCTGCCCGCAGAGTAGCCCACCTTCCACCGCCACCACCGGCAGCTGCACCGCATCCTCCTGCCCACCCTGCCGTCTCCACCTCGCTCCCACTGCTCCCTCTGGCCCAGTCGCTGCACTCGCTCGGAAGCAGCAGTAGCACGGCCGCACTCGCAGCAGCCGCCGCCGCCGCTGCCACCACCCTCCAGCACCCCACAGCCATCCCCGCACACGCCCCGCATTCGCCTCCCTCGGCCGGGTACCTGGGCTTCCACGCATCTCCGCTGCCCGGCCTGCTGAAGGACCCGCTGCACCTGGCATCTTCCTACAGGCACTTCCCTGGCATGCCCTGCCCCTGCTCGCTGTGCCAGCCTCTGCCCACCTCCACAGCCAGCCTGCACAGCATGGCCATGGGCAAATGATCTCTGCCTGAGTCTGTGTGGTTGCAGTCCAAACACAGAGAAGAGACTTTTTTTATAAACCTAAGAGGGGAGATCCTTGTGCTTGAGGTGCTTAACTTGTATATAATGTGTATAGCATGATGAAAATAACTTTTTTTTGTGAAATATTTTGCTGCTATTTTTCTATGGAACAAGAATTGTTTTTGTATGTATTTGGGAAATAAGATCTGTTGGCTTTAATGGACAATTACGTAAAAGCACAAATCAGTTTTAATTTCCCACAAGACAGTGAGGGGCTGCTATTAATTTATCTTGCTGTTTGTCTCTTAAAAGGAAATTGGTTGTGAAAGGTGAAAAATAAGTTGAGCTGTGCAGAATCTACTTTCTTAAATTAAACACTTCCTCAAAAGAACTCACTCTCTCTGTGTCTGCTTCATTCATGTCTTAATTAAAAACACACCAAAAGCTTCATTATCCTTACCCTTTGGCTAAATCTAACAAATAATTGGCGAGAAAATAGAACAGTGTTTCCAGGCCCTGTGCTCTGAAAGCTGAAAGTTCATCAGATATTCAAAGATCTTCAAAGAGACCTTGCCCCCGCTCGCTCACAATGAAAAGCCTCAGTCCGCCTCTTGTGAATACATATTGTCAGCAGCTCCTGCACGCAGTTGGTGCGCGTGAGGAGCACATGGCGCTGGAGAAAGAGAGATGTGTCTGACACGGACGCTCCAGGAGGCCCTGTGGCAACACTGAGTCTTTAGCAGCAGCGCTCTATAGAACAGCAGGGTGGAGAGGAAGACAGGGGAGTCAGCTGCTAACTAGCCCTGTTTTTGTCTGTGTGTGTGTGTGTGTGTGTGTGTGTGTGTGTGTGTGTGTGTGTTTGTTTGTAAGTGTGCGTAAGAGAGGGTGTGCATCTTGTGTGTGTTTGTATGTGTGTGTATGAGAGATTGTATGAGTAAGACAGAGTGTGCATCAGTGTGTTTGTGTATGTTTGTGTGAGAAATAATGTGTTTGTATTTGTGTATGTGTATGTGTAAGAGTAAGAGAGAGTGTGCATCATTGTGTGTGTGTGTGTGTGTGTGTGTGTGTGTGTGTGTGTGAGTAAGATGTGATATGTGTGTGTGTGTGTGTGTGTGTTTGTATATGTGAGTAAGAAAGATTGTGTGCACCAAACCCTAAAGCTTACTTTACTTTACTTTTCCAATAATTCCTCTCACTCCCTGGTGTATTCCATGTCTTATCTGAGCACATCTATGAATACATATGTGTGTGAGTGGGTGGATATCTAATGTGTATCTGTATGTATATGTGTGTGTGTGTGTGTGTGTGTGTGTGTGTGTGTGTGTGTGTGTGTGTGTGTGTGTGTGTGTGTGTGTGTGTGTGTGTGTGTGTGTGTGTGAGTGTGTGTGTATGTGTGTGTGTTTATGCTTCAGCCGCCGGCAGGTTGGCGCGTCAGCATTGTGCTGCCCACGCAGGGGATGTGGACTCTCCTTTCATGCAGGAGACGTAGGATTTATCAACGTCCTGTAAAGCTCAGGACATGCTTAGCTCTTAACTGGCGTGATTAATGACACGGGGGACATGGCGGCTTTGTCCACACTCCATTCATCTCCCCTTGCAGCTCGGCAGGAAGGCTAGCGGGGACAGTGCAGCACGAGACAAAGGTTTGTTTGGAGAGTTTTGTTTAAAAAGTGTGCGTAAAGCAAAGTACTCGTGAGCGTCTCGTGAAGAGGCTACGGTAAATCAACACCTAATAATGCTGTATGTGCTGGGCCTGAGCCTAGCTAATAGCTGAGTCCACAGAGAATCACAGAAACGGTAAACAGTAAGTCAGAGTGGAAGTACATAACATAATGAATGCCCTGATTAAAAGAGTAATCAGGCAACTAAGGAGACAAACAGCTTCATACTGCACATAGTGATTTCCTAACAAGGTTAGTTTTACATTCCAAACACAAACAAGTACCGATACTGGTGCCCAGACACAAACAAGCACATCATAGCGTCACACATGAAGAGGTCTAAAAGTCTAAAAGCCAGACGATGAGATGGGAGCACATGCACTTGATGCCCTGATCTGATCCCGGCTCTTGTTGGGGTCGTGTAAAACTCACACTTGTGTTTGAGGGATCAGCTGAGTGAGTGATGATGGTAAAGATCAGAGGATGAAGGAAAGGAAAATGAAGAGGTGCTTCTCCTCACCTCCCTGCCCTCTCGCTCCTCTCTGCTCCCTGAAAGGCCCACAGGACAATGAGGGAGCACAGGGGAGGACAAAGAGCGGACAAGGAGGGGGGTGGACCGGCCCTTGTGTCTCTCACACACACACACACACACACACACACATGCCCCCTTCACCCGGCATTTCATCACGCTAACTAGCCGCCAACAGCAGGCCGCGTACGACGGGACGGGACGGGGCCAGCCTGACACTCCCCGGCCCGGGCACAAAGGCGCTTAGCCACTAATTTATGGGCCTATTGACACACTAAAGAGCGCCCTGTCAAGCCTCCAGCCCCGTCAGCTGCATGGGGAAGGCCCCAGTGGGGGGAGGCAGCTGCCAGCCTGCCCAGAGAAGGGGCTCCCTCAGTGGGTCACCTGGTCCCCGCTGTCCCCTGACACTGAGCACCCCCACCACCACCACCACACACACCACCACCACCAGCACCATTGCTACTCCACACACACACACACACCCTATCCCCAGGCCGGGACCCGCCCAGGGCCCAGCTCCATCTCCCTCTTTAGGCACAGGTGGGAATGGGAAACGGAACACATTGAGGGGATTAGCGGGGGGCTGCACCGTCGCTGCTCTCTGGTGGGTAATTAGGGACAGTGACTTGTGTGCAAAGCTGCTGTTTCCTGATTGGGAGCAGATGGCGTGAAACCCGCCGCAAGGCCACCAAGGGCAGTAGTTGGATTGGGTGGGGTGGATGCATTTTTTTTTCTCTCTTATTGTGTGTGTGTGTGTGTGTGTGTGTGTGTGTGTGTGTGTGTGTGTGTGTGTGTGTGTGTGTGTGATTGTGCCCTTGAGTGATGGATATGCATCTCAGATTTTAACAACAAGGACAAGGCTTTTGCTAAACTATTGTGGGAGTCTAGGTCATGATTTTTTTGATCTCTTCAGGCCTCAAGGTCAGAGACTAGAACTGATATTTGTGTCCATTTCTTCCCACCCCCCAATTAAGACTTAATCCTGAAGACATTGCTGTTATTTTTCTTAAAGGATTTGTTTTGATATCTCAGCACTTAGTCTCTATTTGTTTCATTTGCTGTCTCTGTTTCATTTGTCTGACACTTAGTTGGATTTGACTTTGATTCATGTGTACTGTCTCAGATCAAAGAAGCCTACTACAGTAGGACAGCAGAATCACTAGCAAGAAAACTATGCAGGGATTTCCGTAAACAAAACAACTACCATACAGTCTCTCCTTGACCCACATGAGCTGATTGCCTTCTGTGCTCCAAATGTAGATGTATGCATCCAATTGAATGAAAAGGGTTCTGATCAATAAAACACATGAATGCACAGCTCTGGTGAGCAGAGGACTGACCAGTGGAGTTAATTAGTGAACTGAAAGAGCCAATTAGTGAGATTGAAGGGTGGGATGGGTGGAAGGGTGGGGAGCCATATTGCCCAGCATACGCACATATTGTGCAGCGTCTGGATGCAGAAGACGTTCAATTAGGGAAGAAGGCTTTTTTTTTTTTTTCCAGAAGTCTGCACGCGCCCTGACCCCTGTTCACTACTCTGCTCTCTATGCATACTGATTAGGGTGACACACAGCTGGTATGGTGGCTTGGAGTGAACACACACACACACACACACACACACACACACACACACACACACACACACACACACACACACACACACACACTCACATACACACCCTTGCACAAACAAACACACATACATACACACACACACACACACACACACACACACACACACACACACACACACACACACACACACACACATTTCTGATATAACAAGAGGGCTCAGGTGGATGTCAGAGAGTTCAGTGCTCACACACATGCATAGACAGACAGGCACATACTGTGCATGGATGCTCAGCTGGGCAGAGAACATTAATTTAGGCTTTGTCCATATGGAGAAGTTGGAATTCTAATTACCTGATAAACTCCTCTTGTCATCTTCATTATGTGAGAGATCATCACTGATTGTGTGAAACAGGGCAACTGGAAAAATGACTTTCCCCATGAGACATGAAACCCGTTTGCAAACACCAATGCTACACCTGAGACAGCGAATATATAATCAGCATGAATTAAGTAGAATTATCTGTCATTTGCATTGGTTATAACATGAAAAGATTTAATCTGTTTTGGATAAATATATAATTTGAATCAGTTAGCCTACCAATATGTCTCTGGGTGATAAAAAGCCTTTTACAGGAAAGCCTGAAAATATTATTGTTATCTGTGTGATGTTTGTGATTTAATTGCATGCAATATGACAAGATTTCTCACAACATGAGGAGACGCTGGTGATGTCATGATCTGAACTGAAGATGGCTGAAGGGTGAGTTTTAAGTCGTCAAATAGCCTACTTGTTTTGTTATTTGAAGTAGCCTATCTTTTTAGAGTGTCTGTGATTCAAGATTGGTTTCCCTCTTCTCCCTCCAGCTTACAACATATGGGACCATGAGACATATCCTGATAAACCAAGGCTACTGATTCAAATTGATTTTCTTTAAAAAAAATATTTATATAGCCTATATTCACTCACTTATTTTTCTGTTTATTTTATTTTAATAGCTTTTGTTTATTTATTTTACTTTCCCTGTAGCCTATAATCTATCTCTTTCTCTCTAAATGCAACTTCACTGTATGTTTATAATAGTAGACTATATATAATGTGACAAATAAACTCTCTTGAATCTTAAATGTTGCCTGCAAAGGCCGACAAAACCGAATAGTATAGCTTGATCCTCCTCGGACACCGTATCTACTCTGAACATCGTAAAATTATTTTGTTGCAATTGCTTTCATTTTCATTTTAAACATTTCTAAATAAATGATATATGGCTTTAGACGCATTGTATAGAAATGTTTTGTTAAATATGTATATATATATTTTTTATCAGTGTTTTGTTGTAATGTGTTGGGGTCAGGGGTCAGGAGACGCTGATGATGTCATGCTCTGAAGATGGCTGAAGGGTGAGTTTTCGTCGTCAAACACTTGTTTTGTTTTTTAAAGTATCCTTTTAGAGTGTCTGTGATAAAAGATTGGTTTATGCATGTTGTAGTGTTAATATGCAATGTAGTGTCTTCAATTATTTGGTATATGTTAGTTTCTGTCGTACTATGAAATTGCCTTCGTCTTTTCGGGACTAGGAAGTCGCCTCTTGGTTTGTTTACAAAAAATTGCAGCAACGTATCAAACAAATTACCCTAAAATATTACATGCAATTATACGACTCATTGTTATTGCAGTAATCAGATTGAGTGTGTTAGAACCATTTTCATGTTAATAGTGACATTATTTCACATGATCACAACGACTTAAATCAAAACAACCAAGCGACCATTATAATTCGCTAGCTGTAGCATTGTTGCTAACTTAGCTGCTAATGCAGCTATCCGACGGCATTTGGTTTGATACTGTCCAAACAAGTCAGGTTCGCAAACAATAGGAGCAGTCTATTACAACATTAAACTTGTAAGCACACGAATTAGATGTGTGGTGACTAGAAAATGTGAATGTTAAACGTGGAAGTTTGATGATTAAATCAGGCACCCGACGGTAATTTATCCCACGTCATCGTGCCTTATGGTTGCAGGGAAGGAAGTTGGTGGGGAGGCTGGCTCCAGCAAAGCTTCCAAGCCGTCAAAGACAAGGTAAGCATTAATGCGCTGATCAGATTAACCTCATGTCGCAACCATTTGTTGTGATTAGTGTGTCGTATAGCCAGGGACTCTTGGTTAACTGACCGCATTCGCCTACTTGCCTGTCCTCCTAACCTGTTTATTTGTTTACCTCATCAGTCCTCTGAAGCATACGAGTTTATCAAACGAGATTTGGCTGAATTCTCCAACGTGGTCCAACATGACACGACCTGCTCTATCGTCGCCACTGCCAACGCTGTCAAAAGCAGACTGGCTGTAGGTATCCCGGAGAATGGATTAACGTTTGATGTGGGTCATATTTCATAACTTATATGGCAATGATTACAGTGCTACATGATTGTGTGTAGACATTAACTGAACCTAATTCTGTAGATTAACGATATAATAGTTGCTTTAATATCATGGCTAATTTTACTCCATTGCTGACCACAGGTGGAGGGTTCTTCAGACACCTCAGAAAAGGTGAAGAAGAGCCTGTCGAACATTCTGGGGGTCATTACCGACACCCTTGCACCCCCACCTGACAAAACCATCGACTGCGATGTCATCACACTGGTGGCCACGCCTGCAGGCACAACAGAGGTGTATGACAGCACCAAGGTGAGTTGATATAGATCTGCTAACTACATTGAGTGGGGGCCACTATTATCTCTATAAAAAAAAGTGAAGTTGTTGGGCAAGTTTGGCAAGTCCTGTTTTCAAGGAGAGTATGCAGGTCTGTTGAATTAGGTATGCTCCCATAGCCAATATTATGTGAGGCCTTACCCAAGTATTCATGATATGTTCTCATGCTAATGTTGCTCTTCTGTCTGCGTGTTAGTATGTTTGCCTTCTGGATATGTGTGTGTGTGTATGCAGCCTTTCATATAAATGAGTGTGTATTAACTAGTATAATAATGATGTTTCTGTTGTAGGCACGTCTTTACAGTCTGCAGGCCGACCCAGCGACATACTGCAACGAGCCTGATGGTAAGAAATGCCACTTAAAGGAAATGTTTAAAACAGCAGAACCTTTCACTGCGAACATTTTGTATGTTGTGAAGGAATGGTAAACACTGTGGAATGCCAAACACTGTAAGAATTTGTATTTTGTGAAGGAAAGACACAGCATTGACAAAAAATAGCAAATATCCTCATAGCCACAGTCGGTGGATCAGGCTGGAAATACATGTTTTAAATTGGTGTATGAAAGTAATTTTAGAAAGTCTGCTTTTTAATAGCAGTCACACAGCCCAGCAGATGACTGAAAAGTCTAAAGGGCAAAAAGCAAGCTGGGGGGGTATTTCACATTCTTGCCTGACCAAGCCCATGTGGCTCGGCTGATGATGGGGACAGCCTGGAGGATTCCAAGGCAAGGTCTTCACAGGATTGTGTGGTCTTCACTGTGTGAGGATTTAATGTCCTCTTTGTCCACATGGATCACATCAGCGTGATTACAAACCCACATTCACACAATTGGCCTGGAGAACTTGCCTGAAGTGTGCTATTTTCTGCTTGTCGTTTGTCAGGAACGTCTATTTTGTGTGTGTGTGTGTGTGTGTGTGTGTGTGTGTGTGTGTGTGTGTGTGTGTGTGTGTGTGTGTGTGTGTGTTGTGCCAGTAGCTCTAGGCCTTTCACCTGAATATTTTGGAAGGCTGCCTCTATTTGCAGTGGTCAAATAAATAACTTAAGATTGAAAAGATTTGTCTAAATCTTGCCAGAAAGTAAATAGTGCAGTTACAAAACAAAATATCACCAAATCGGCGTGCAACCAGCTTTGCACTAAAACAGCCTTGCCTGACCTAGTGTTGACTTTATGTTTTAAGTCTATGGTAGGTGGACTTGATAACTATTATATACATTAAAATTTGTATACTGTAGTATTTACACTACATATAGACCTATAGGTTGTGCAGAGATCCAGTGTTGTCATATTAGGCTAGTTGTGTGTTAAATGAAGCTTTAATCCATGTGTTGTCGCATTAGATGTGTGTTAAATGAAGCTTTAATCCATGTGTTGTCATATTAGTTGTGTGTTAAATGAAGCTTTAATCCATGTGTATCTGCAGGCCCTCCAGAGCTGTTTGATTCCTGGCTCTCCAGTTTCAGTCTGGAGGAGAAAAAAACAGACATCTCTGAACTCCTGGTCAGCAGCCCGTCTATCCGGGCACTCTACACTAAAATGGTACATTCCATTCACCCCCCCTCCTTACTGTCATGGTTTGACCCCCAAATATGTTGCTACATTATTAACACATTACACGAATTGCGATAAACATCATAGATCGTGATCACTGCTGTAAACCTGCCATATTGCTGCCATGACTTCCAAGAACTTTGACGTCATTTTCAACAGGAAGAAATAATTGCTAAATATTGGCAGATCTGTAGTAGTGTTTCACGATATGTAAAACCAACATATTGTTTAGAACCCAAGATGAATCATTCTATTGACTAAAAAAAAAAACCTTCTGTTTCTTGGCCCATCTTAAAAGGTTGTTTTTTTACATTACAGCACCTTACATCTGTTATTATAGTCAGTGTCAACATCTGTCTTTAACATTACAAAATATTGCACATCCAAAAAGTTGCGGCTTAGTTTGAATTTCAGATAAAGAGAGAGAGGGGCCCTGACTGATTGTCCTTGATTGCTCTGTCATTTATCACTATCTGGACATTTAGTCATGACAAATAAGTGATGGGCTTGTTTTGTAAAATGGAGGCAGTAATGACAAAGCAGTCTCTGCAAATTAACCTGTTACAACACAAGGTTATGATCTTAACTGAAAACTATGGCTGGATACAAATCGATAAGCATATCCACACATGTTTACTTAACTCCCCCATTGCTATTTTTAGTCACGTGTTCCAACCTAGGTGGCCTTCATCTTGGCCTGCCATGCAAAATCAAAAAACACAATTTGGGAGCAAAGTAAATAATGCCTGGACCTTATTTTCTACTTCTAGCAGAGTGTAGCCACCAGTTCTCTGTGTCAGTTCATAGAACTTTCTTTCTCCTACCAAAACTCTGTAAACCCTCTCTTGGGTTTTCAATGGAGAATATTTTGCTCTGGTTCTGATCGGTTTGCTTTTGATTGTTCTCTTCCCATCAAAACTTTAGTCTGAAAGGGTTGAACAGTGTTGTGTTGAAGAGCTTAAGGACAGTAGACCGCTTTGAAATTCCCTGTGTGATCCCTCTCTCTCTCTCTCGCTGTCTCTGTCAGGTGCCCGCAGCAGTGGCCCACTCTGAGTTCTGGCAGCGCTACTTCTACAAAGTCTTTCAGCTTGAGCAGGTACTGTATGGCCTTCAGTAATGTTCAACATGTGACGCTGAAGACAGCAGCTCTTTAAAGTGATGGCATACAGCACTCTTAACGGGCAGAGATCCAAAACCTTTATTATAATAACACGAAGTCCTCCTTGTAAGATTTCCCCCCTCATAAACTACAATTACACATAGCTTTTGGAAAGGTCTTTGGATCAGACTTGCCTGACAAATGTCTGCGAAATGAAACATTGTTTATTATCAAAATTGATTTAGCAAGTGAAGCAGTTCAAAGTAGAACACTTATAGCACTGCTTTAAACACTCACTTAAGATGAAAATGTGAGGTTGCATACACTCTCCAGCTGCCGTGTCCAAGGAACAATAAGTCTTTATCCTTATCATTCTCTCCACCACGCAGGCCACAGGGAAAAAGCTAGAGGTAACGGCTTTGTAGATGACCCCACGGCTCATATCATTTAGCTATGCATAAAATCGAGATGTACAGAGAAACCATTCCCTTGTAGTTTGTTTAGCTTCCCTGAATCAGTTCAAGTGCTCCTGATGTGTCTGACCTCTGACCTTTGCTGTGTCTGATAGAGTATAGCAGATTGTTCTAGAAGCCGTCCTGTTTATCTGAGGCTTTGTCCCCTTGTTGTTCCTGTTTTCCTGTGTCAGTCATGGAAAAAAGTGTTGTTTTGAGCCCTCACTCCTGTCCTCCATCATAAAGTCACTTTGCTGTCCTCCCTGTTAGCATCATCAGTTGGTGAACCCCTGGTGTTAACCCTAAATATGAAGCGCTCTTTAGTCCCTCTAGTGGTGATTAGTGGTGCTACAATGAAAATCTTATTTTTCAATGAGCTCTGCAGAATAATGAATGAATTGTAAATGCTTTTACATCATTGAGACTATTGGTAGTAGTTGTTGTAGTCATTTAATTGTGTGTGTGTGTCTCTGTGTCTCTGTGTCTCAGGAGGAGGCAAGGAGAGTGGCGCTGAAGCAGCGAGCGGAGCAGACGGCTCACCGGTCGGAGCGAGAGAGTCTGGGCTGGGAGGAGGAGGAGGAGGGTGAGTCTGGGCCAATAGACTGCACTGTCACTGAACAAGGGATCAACCCAAAGGTTACTGCTTAAAGGTCACAAAGGCGGATACTCTTGCTGGATATGGGGGAAGTGAATTACCACTTGCTCTATGTCACTCGCCTTTTGAAATTCCCCTCTTTTTTTCTTGTCTTCTGTTTTCAAGTCCATTCTGTTTCTTGCCCCATTTCATTTCTCATCTTTTCTCATTCGCCTTCTCTTCCTCACACTCTCTCTTCCCCTCTCTGGTCTGGCTCTCCCATTTTCGATTTATTCTCTTATTAGTTTTATCATTAAATTAAAATCAAATCAGATCTGTCGCTGTGCTATTATTACAGATGAAATATTATGTTGCCAAAGTATGAGGAACACTTGTCATACACCCTCACATACGGTATGTTCCCTGCCCACTCAGTTGCCTTTTCTCTCTCTCTCTTTCTTTCTCTCTCTTTCTTTCTTTCTTTCTTTCTTTCTTTCTTTCTTTCTCTTTCTCTCTCTCTCTCTCTCTCTCTCTCTCTCTCTCTCTCTCTCTCTCTCTCTCTCTCTCTCTCTCTCTCTCTCTCTCTCTCTCTCTCTCTCTCAGATGACTTCCTTGGAGCCACCTCCACATCTCGTCTGGACTTCACCCCTCCTCTAGAAGATTCTGGCCGCATGTCCCTGTCCCCCGCCAGCTCCACTCCGCACACCTCCACGTCGCCCTCGGCCAGCCAGGGCGCCTTCTCCTCTGGCCACGGCTCGGACGTCACGCCCTCGCTCAGCAGCGACAGCGTCAGCTTGCCCACCCAACTGGAGACCCAACCCAGCTCTGTGCCAACGCCCGTGCCCACATCTGTGCCCGCTCCCCCCCCACAGCCCCCCCTGGCCCAGGAGCTGAGCCAGAGGCTGAGTGAGGCTAGTCTGGAGGAGGTGGAGGTGGAGGAGAGTCCAGAGGAACAACCACAGCAGCAGCAGCAGCAGCAGCAGCAGCAGACAGGGGAGGAGCAGAAGAGCGCTGCCCAGCCAGAGGTAGTCACGGACGGACCGACCCCAGAGCAAGAGGCCCCGGCAGCACCCACGACCAGGACAGAGACAAACAAAGAGGACGGACCACAGGATCTGAGAGTGTTTGAGCTGAACTCGGACAGCGGCAAATCCACACCTTCCAACAACGGCAAGAAAGGTGAGCTAAAAGATTAGAATAAGATTGTGTGGCAATGCTGTTTCCCTTCCAGTGCTGCAGAGGCGCACAGTACATTCCCAGGTTTCTAATACATTGACCCTAATTGCTACACTGACCCTACATTGTATATTTGCTAACAGACTATATGGTCCTTTCTGAGTTAAAATAATTCATTTTTTGCATTCATAGCGTACTCCTCAGCAATACCGAAATGGGAGTCAATTTCATACTTGAGGTTGTGATGTGTTTGATTATATGATTGATATTGTGTGTGTGTGTGTGTGTGTGTGTGTGTGTGTGTGTGTGTGTTAGGCTCCAGCACAGATGTGAGTGAGGACTGGGAAAAGGACTTTGACTTGGACATGACAGAGGAAGAGGTGCAGATGGCTCTGTCTAAACTGGACGCCACGGAAGAGGTAAGGGCCTGTTTGGCTGCCATAAGCATGACCCTCTGTGTTTTACCACTGCTTGCTCTGGCCAAGTCCTGTTAAAGGAATAGTCCACCTCTTTATGAGAATTGGTTATTCACTCCCTTACCTGGAGTTACATATGTGGGTAAAAGCATTTTGGTCTCAGTGCATGCATTGTCCTAGTCTGGCAACCCCAATTTTACCTTTAGCTTAGCATAGACACTGGAAAGTAAAGTTACGCATTCCAGGGCCTATGCTAAGCTAAAGCTAAAATATGGGGAAAATTGGTAATGCCATACTAGGAAAACACAAGCAATGAGACCAAAATGCTTTTACCCACATATGTAACTCAGAGTAAGGAGGTGAATAACCAATTTTCATAAAGAGGTGGACTATTCCTTTGAAGTATATCTGAATGAGGCTTTTGAAAAGATTCCTAAAAAAGACTGTTGAATGAAAACTGTCAGTATGTGGTCACTGTATGATTGTATGATTTTTTGCATTAAAATCACACACACACACACACACACACACACACACACACACACACACACACACACACACACACACACAGACTCTCGGTTATTAATTCCCTTGAATGCTGAACCTCCTCTCTCTCTTTCTTTGTGGCAGTTGGAGGACGAGGACTGGGAAAATTGGGACTGAGCTGGAAGATGACTGATGTAGGATTTCTGTGCTCCCCACCAACACCTCCCCCTGTCCCTGTCCCTACCCCCAACCCCATGCTGCCCCATCCAGAGATGAGATGACCCGCTCCGCTCCTGCAGACCACACATGCTTATTGGCCCTCTCAATCCACTGGTGTCAACAAGGGCAATGCAAGTCCCTAACAACAAACTTGGATACACAGACCGAGCACGGACACACACACGCTCACACATACAGACACACACACACACACACACACACACACACACACACACACACACACACACACACACACACATACCTGCTCGTCAAATTAACTTGCCACGTTCACCCCCCCCCCCCCTCTTCCTCTCTGCCGAGTCATGGCAATAAAGGTTAGCTCCCATCATGCATTGCCCCAGCGGCCATTTTGTGCGCCCAGTTTTAGGGGCCCTATCTGCTTCTCTAAAGGGGATGTTTCTGGTGTACGGGGGGTAGTAGTAAGCCTTAGAGCCTACTTTAGCATTGGGGCTGCTAGCTTCCACATCTGACTAACATTTTTGAGTCGAAAACGAGATCTGCCAGTGCACGAGTCTTTCCAGCCTTGCTGGAATGGTTGCCATAGTACCTGTCCTCCGTCAAAACATTATGATAAAAAAAATAATAATAATGATGCGAGAAGAATCTCCATTTTGTGTTCAGTAGGTGTGTTAAGCGGGCCAACACTACCCCAAGAAGAAAAGGGTTCAGGCTTCAGGCTTTCTAATAGCCATTGACTGTAACGCTGCTTGTTGCCTCCAGAAGATAAAAGCTCCTTCAAGCTCAAATATGAATATATATGTACCTTTTATTATTGTTGTTTTTCATCCAGTCATGCTCTGGAATGTTTTTTTTTTTTTCCTCTGTTGATCTTTTGTCTACTATATTAATTACTAATAACCTCCTGTCTCATGTTAGATCAAAGTGCAAAAAAAAAAAAA
The DNA here is from genome assembly GCA_027497455.2 of Sardinella longiceps. Taxonomy (NCBI): domain Eukaryota; kingdom Metazoa; phylum Chordata; class Actinopteri; order Clupeiformes; family Clupeidae; genus Sardinella; species Sardinella longiceps. Next base: position 30,521,528 of record JAODXP020000024.1, read on the forward strand.
AAGACTTTGGCTTCATGGACTGGCAGAAAATTGTGAAAGTGTTTATAAAACGTACAGTCATCGATCAGCAGCATCATGGCGGCCTTGGGAGACAGAGAATGTTTTGTCTGAAGATAAAAAAACAAAAAACAATGAGTTGACTAAACACAGCCAGTACTTGTTGCATCATTCGTGTCATGTTTTCTTGTCTTGATTCTCCTGTTTCACTGGGTTGAGGGAATGACAACTACGTAACATTTGTAACATTGATTGCAACATGATGCAAGATCTGGTCTACTGTCTGATGTCTTTTTTTTCCCCTCTGAAATCAAGCCCTCTTGTCTGTTGTCCGATGTTCACCTCACATTTTATAGCTGTTCTCAAACGGCTCTGGGCTGTCCCTGACATCCATAGTGATGCAATATGAAGAAAAAGGAAAAAACAAAACAAAACAAAAAACTAAACAAATCATGTTGAGTTGCAGACTGGAAAGCAGTTTGGAAGGCTTTGCTAACTGTGTCCCAATCTTACAAGACCTCCTAGACTTTCAGTGAAAATAGTTCCTTTAGCCGTAGCCAACCACGCTAGATGTGGAGATGAGAAAATAATCTTTGCACCTTTTTTTTTTTTTTTTTTTTTTTTAATTTTCTTTCTTTTCTGTCCTAGATGCAGATGTGTTTTGGATTGCTCTTCAGATTTGACACTAATGTGAATGCAATGGAATTTAAATTAATAACATATTTTTTAATATAAAGAAAATGAATGGCCTTTTCCTACAGAGGGAATGCAGTCAATTTGAAAGGGTAAACTAATATAATTTATTTGAGAAGTTGATTGTCAACACCATGCTTTATAATGCATGCTGATAAAGTCCTCCTCCTCTGCTGATTCTTGTGCTGCTACTGCTGTCAACATGTTTGGCCATTGACTGTGTCGTGTTGGGAGAATTAACAATACTTATTTCTAAAAATGTAATATGTGTTGCATGTCTTTATTTTCTCTCTCTCTTTCTCTTGCTTTCCCTCTCTTTAGCATAAAACACACACACACACACACACACACACACACACACACACACCTATGTTTAACTATTTCTCTTTTACATATTTGCACTTTAAACAATACTCAATTCAAAGCTGTTGATTTTTTTAAATGATTATATTTCCAGCTCTATTTTTCAAACTAGTGTCATTAAAACAATTCTCATGACATATACTGGTCTGTGTCCAAATATATTAGATATTAGTAACCAGGTCTGTAGAGAGCCCATCTCTCCCTATGCCCCGTCGTATAACTCTTTCGGTAACACTTTATTTGAAGGTACTGTCATAAGACTAACATAACACTGTCAAGAATCTGTCATAAACTTTATAAACCTGTCATGACTTCTGACATACCCTAACCCAAACCTAACCCTAACCATGACAAATACCAGGTGACACTTAATGACGGAAGTCATGACAGGTGTATAAAGTTAATAACAGATTCATGACAACGTCATGTCATAGTTAATGGCAGTGTCATGTTAGTCTTATGACGGTACCTTCAAATAAAGAGTAACCAATTTGTCTTTGGCATCTGCTAAGGTTTTCCCATGTGTGTGTCCATACCCAGAAACTACTGTAGGCCTAAATGGTCCTGCACTTCATTCCCATTGAACATTGCACTATTGTAGGATGATGTGAAGTGAACCTCTCTTTGTCCCCAATTTTCTTGAAAGATAAAACATGACTTAAAACAGTAACTGTACAGATAGGAATGTCCCTGGTCCCTCAAGTCCATTCTGTGCAGTTAGAAGAAATGCAAGGTAGACACAAATGACTAGCTAATCTCCAAGGGTCGGTTAACTACTAGAAAAACGATAGGTCTCATCAAAACATGAGTCATTAGATAAAGTGCCAATATTGATCAAGACTTAATTATGATGCATAATTTCAGTGGCTTGGAACTATTAGTGCTTGGCTGAATGGGGGAAATCTCAGATTCGACTGAGTGTAATGACAACGTGATGGACCCTAGATGGCAGTGTAAGCACATAAATAGCTGCGATGAATGGCTCTCCAGACGCACATGTTTAGCGCAACGGGTGAGTGACTGGTACGCCATAGAAGAGGCTTCATATCTTGCACTTCATATGTTACACATCCATGCAGATTAATTCACTCGAAAGGAACTAGACGATAGGCAAACTAAGGAATTTTGCCTCCTTTCACGGAAAGCGTTCTGCTCGCCTTCTGGCTGTGGTGGGTGCGTCAATTTGTGTTGGTGTGTGTAATGTAGGCCGTGTGAACACCTGCAATGCACGTTTTTCTCTCTCCTGTTGCCAGTATGACTGTGTGGGGCCTCTACCTCCTGCTCACTTTGTCTCGTTCACTTGATGGTGTAAGCATGGCTTTTCCCCATTCAATGATGTTCTCAACATGAAAAGACAGAGAAGTCGCATAATTAGTCATAAGCTAACATCATGCATAGCAGTAGTAGGCCTAGGTTACTATATTCTGCAACGACTAGCCTGTCTCATAAGCTTCAACTCAAATGCCATACTTTAAACCACATGCCCTGCAAGCAATAGGCCTGTATCATTGTGGTGAACGTGTTCCATTAACAAAGTCAACATCATGTGTTCAACTGTTTTCATTGTGACTCTAGACTTTCATGTTTGTGTATGGTAACAGTTCTGCAGCTGCACCCCTAACCCCAGGCCCAGCTGATTCATACCTCATTTCCTGTTATTATTTATATGAAGTTTACATGTTGTCTATATGTAGGTCTACCTGTAAGGTAGCTGTTTAGTGTGATATGTTCTTTAAAACACCTCA
>JAODXP020000024.1:30534325-30539325 GCA_027497455.2 Sardinella longiceps
CAACGTCTCCAACTTTTCAGCGAGGTTCAAAAGATTAGTATCTGATGGCGCCAAAACAGAGCGATTGAAATGCCACGAGAATGCCTCGTTTCCAAAGAGAGAGAGAGAGAGACGCCGGTCGGCGTTTGGCATTGCTAGTCGTGTGGCTGCATGTAAACAGAGTCATTATGGACCTTAATTCCCCGGATCGTTTTACCTCCTTATCTCTCCCCTGTGCTCCTCCTGGCCCTTATCCCTTATCACTCACCCTCAGAGCCCCAGGGAGAGAGAGACTTAAAGAGGGGCGGCCGGGGGGGAGAACTGTTGCTATGTGTGTGGGTGTTTTTCTGTGCACATCTGTGTATGTGTGTATGTGTGCGTGTGTGTGTAGGTGCGCATGTGCACCTATGTGCGTGTGTGTGTGTTTGTGTATATGTTTGTGTGAGTGTGTGTAGGAGCACATGTGCATCTATCTATCTGTGTGTGTGTGTGTGTGTGTGTGTGTGTGTGTGTGTGTGTGTGTTTTTCCCATGTGTGTGTGTGTGGATGGAGCGAGAGAGCTGGTAGATTGGGAGATGGAGAGACAGATAGAGCTGAGTAGGGGGAATGGCTGAGTGACATCCAATGTCCATTATATCAACACAGTTATTCTTATCTGATACACAGAGGAGAGGTGAAGGAGCAAGAGAGAGAGAGAGAGAGAGCTAAGAGGTAGAGTTGAGGGAGAGATGGAACGAAGGGAGGAAGAAGGGAGGCAGGGGAGGGAAGAGAAGAGAAAGAAAGAGAGAGAGAAGGAGGTTGTCAACAAGGTCTTAGACTTTTTATTACCTGACCATTTCCCTTTTCAGAATGACAAATTTATATTCATAGCCCCGCTGCCGAAATAAATATCAAGCCCTCTAAAGGTTAATGAAATGGCTGCTGCTGGCTCCGAGGAACGCAACACACACCACACCACCAGCCTGCCGCCGGCTGCCATGGCAACACACCAATTGCTGATTTATTTCTCTGATAATTAGGAGCAAACACGACTGGGCCTGAGGGCCCCTTTGTCTGTGGGCACACACACACACACACACACACACATACACACACACACACACACACACACACACACACACACACACACACACACACAACACACACACACACACACACACACACACACACACACACACACACACACACACACACACAAATACTTCCTTATATGTACACATAAACAACACACACACACACAACTACACACACACACATATTCCCACGAGCAAACAGTTCAGACAATGTTTTTGAGAAAAGTTTGCGATAACCTTCCATGCACTGAATTGTGTTTTTCACTTTATTATCAAGTGGGTGAGTGAGACTTTTATGTCTACTTTATTTGTACTATGACAGGTACCCTCATTTCCCCCCTTTTGTGTGTGTGTGTGTGTGTGTGTGTGTGTGTGTGTGTGTGTGTGTGTGTGTGTGTGTGTGTGCGTGCGGGCTAGGGAAGCTTTGTCACTTCTTTCCTCAGACAGTCACGCCTTCTCCTGATAGGTCAATCCTTTCTCCTCTTTGACAGCGACAAGCTCTTCTTTATAAACTATTCTGTCCTCTCTGACCATGACAACCTTCCCTGATAGGTCACATCCCTCCTGTTTAACAGTGACATCCTCATCTGATTGGCCACAACCTCTGAACATCAGAAGATGTGCCCCGCCCTTCTTTCCATGTGGCTGCAATCAGCACATAGCAAAGTTGAGTAAACAGTTTTTTTTATGAGCAGACACTGTCATTCCAGGCATCTTGGAAGGACATAAACAGAAATGTTCCCTCCTTACGACTGTTGATTAGTTTTGGAGTGCGCCGGGACAAGCCGGCTCTCCGGCGGACACCTTCAGAGGTGACATCAGCGCTACATCAGTCCCCTGGTGAATTCTATTGGACATCAACTGGGACTGGGACAAGCCACCTTTAGTGTCGACACCTTGGCCAGTGAAAAAAGATGCTCCTTCACGTCATGGTTGATATGCAATTCTTTTTTTTTTGTTGTTGTTGGAAAGAACCTTGACTAGCATCTGCCTTCACTCTGGCTGTGTTGTCCAATGGGGGAAGAACGTGGGCTGTGTCGGTCCCAGGGGCAGGCTATGGATTGGGGGGGCTTGGGTCCCTGGGTGTGGCTGGACTGGACTGGACCGTGTTGGGCCGGGCTGGGCCGGGCCTCTTTGGGTTCAGCTCCAGACCTGTGAACATGATGGATGTTTATATGAGACATTTTCACAATCCATTCCCATTTCACTCTAGCCTGCCCTGCGCCCCCTCCCCACTGACAACCACTCCCCCTCTCCCCACTCCCCTCCTCTCCTCCCTCCCCACTGACAACCACTCCCTTCCCCTCTCTCCCCTCTACCCCTCCCCACCCCTCCCAATCTCCCCATTTCACTCCAGCTTGCCCTGCGCCCCCTCCCCACTGACAACCACTCCCTTCCCCTCTCCCCTCTCTACCCCTCCCCTCTCTCCTCCTCTCCCCTCCACTACATCAGATATGATTTCTCCCGTGGGGAAAAAGAGAAATATCCCATCCAGAGACAGTGAGAGAGACATGAGAGAGAGAGAGAGAGAGAGAGAGAGAGAGAGAGAGAGAGAGAGAGAGGAGAGAGAGAGAGAGAGAGAGAGAGAGGCAAAAGAAGAGGAGTGGAGGAGAGTACAGCACAGCATGAGGAGAGGAGAGGAGAGGAGAGGAGAAGGGGATGGAGAGAGAGAGAAAGAGAGATAGAGTGGCTCCATAATGGCTATGGAGGATGGAGGAAGGGATAGTTTGGTGAAGAGAAAAAGAGTGAAGGAAGAAGGGAAGGAGTGAAGGACGAGAGAGGATCCACTTATGAACTCACAGATGTGCTGCATCTCTCTCTCTCTCTCTCTCTCTCTCTCTCTCTCTCTCTCTCTCTCTCCCTCCTCAAGTGCGCAAGCTCTCTCTCCCTGTTAGACTAGTAAGTGCATTTAATGAAATCACTGCTAAATCATGGTGGGCTGACGGGACGGGACTCCTTGGGGCTGGGTGGGTGGGTGCACTGCACTGGACTGCACTGCCTTTGGCATTTCTGTTTTGTTTCTGCCCTCCCCCTCCCTCCACACCCCCCAACTCTAACCCCAGCCCATACCCCAGCCCCAGCCCTGACTCCCTTAAGGCATCACTAATCTATCCAAGCTGTGCGATCCACACCCAAACACATTCTCTGGGATGACCCTTGGGGTCCCCACAGCCATACTGTCTGCAGTCTTGGCTCGGGGGCGGACAGAAATACAGTTTTTTTTTTTTTTAAATGCCTGGACATTTTCGCGTGTATGTTTCTCTCTCCCATCTCCTCGGACCCTCCCTCCCTTTCTCTGCCTCTCTCTCTCTCTCTCTCTCTCTCTCTCTCTCTCTCTCTCTCTCTCTCTCTTTTGCTTTTCTCTCTGCCTCCTCCTCTCCCCGGACTCTTTAAAATATTGCGGTTTTAGGTGGAGGCAGATGGAGGCAGATGAGGCCCTGGGAGAAGAATGCATTGCCTGCGAGGGAAGGGAAGGGAAGGGAAGGGAAGGGGGCGCAATGGGGGACACAAGGGGCGGCTGAAGGAAGGGTCCTCTGTCCAGCAAGGCTGCACTCCTATCCTCCTCCCTTCTCCCTCCTCCTCTTCCTCCTCCAGGCACACCAGAGAGGCTGGACTTTAGACACGCTCCCCACTCCCCTCAACACTGTCCTGGGATCCAAACAGGCCCACAGGCCTCCCCAGAGCTGTCAGAGTCATTGGACGTCACTGGGGGGGCCAGACCACATAAACTCCAATACCCATAATCCACTGGAGATTCTTTAGAACATTCTCTACCTCTTTCTCACACTGGTAATTATGGTCGTTCTGTAGGATTTAGTGGTATCATTGGGGACTTTCCCCATACATGCAATGTTCATGTTATTTTATAGCGTAACTCAACACTTAGTTGTGTCTGAACTCTCAGTGGTAGTCTGTCATCATTGCTCCTTCCGTGCCCTGTTATATCATATGTCCACACATTTCTACTGTGGTTGCACAGAAAAGTTCACCCATACTGGTCACACACATTGTTTTACTGTGATTCAGTTTGAAATTACATGGTTTGGTATTGTTCAAAACCCCTGCATTAAACCATTTTGAAAATGCCTATCTGATGAGGAGAAGTCTCTAATCCCCCACACCCTTTATAAACACATCATCAGAGACACACTTACACACATCATAGACACACACACACACACACACACACACACACACATATCAGTGTCAATGTGGTGCTCTGACTAGCCGTTAGCCGGGGAGGCCATCCATTTTCGTGGGCATTCCTCAAATGATTCACCATCATCTCACAAATCTCACAAAACAACCATAATCACGGCTCATCTGGGTCCCATCACCGTGCCCGGTGCGGTGCCAAACCTCCCGCTCGCGGTCAGAGGTCGCCGAGTTCCTCCTGCGTCCTCCACCACCAGGCCTTTCATAGCCATAGCCAACCGAGGGAAGGTCTCTCTCACACTCCAAACCATGAGCCAGTAGAGCTGCTCTTGTCCTCCCAACGAGCCCCTGGCTTTATCCCCTACAGCATGTCGAAGTGCTTGGACTGCTTCAGCTATGGAGGGAGGGTGGAGGCCTGGACAGCTATGGAGGGAGGGTGGAGGCCTGGACAGCTATGGAGGGAGGGTGGAGGCCTGGGCAGCTATGGAGGGAGGGTGGAGGCCTGGGTCCTCTGTTCTGCTGCTATTGCAAAGCCTCTCTTTTACTTTTACTCTCCAGCTCTGAGTTCAGGGATCTTGGTTCCATCACACCCGGCTCAGCTGTAGTTTATGGGCCGTGTTGGTTGGGGAGTTGTCAGAGGGGAGAGCTTTGTATAAAAGCCCAGGTCTGTCAGAGGACCAGTGGGGGCTCAGAGATTCTTTAGGGGTACAGATATTCCACTCCCGTCAACACCTAACCCCCCCCCCCCCCCATCCCCACATTCCCCCCCACTATCCCCTCTAGCTGGCCCCC
>JAODXP020000024.1:30541825-30556825 GCA_027497455.2 Sardinella longiceps
GTGCGTGAGTGCTCTGTCTGTGTTTATCAGCGGCCCAGTGAGTGGACTCATCTCTCAGCTCTGGGAGAAGAACCAGTGTGAGCGCCCCGCTGGCTTAGGCTACTTCCATCCCCAGGGCCAGTTCCAGGCATAGACAAACGAGGCGGTCGCCTAGGGCACCAAACATCAGGGGGGCATCACAATGCATTTCTTACCGTTTTTCTTCAGTTTTTCTTTTGCATTCTTAGAAAAGGTGGGGCATAACTCAAATCTGGCCTAGGGCACAAAAAAGGCAAAAACCGGTCCTGTCCATCCCTCCACCCTCAACCTCCACCCTCATCCACCATCTCCCTCTCTCATCCCTACTCCCTCATTGCCATCTCAATGCTGTATTTCTCCCCCATCCTATATCACACACATTTATCATCTTTTACTGTACCTTCTCCAGCCACAATACTCCACCACCTCCATTTGCTCTCACCTCCATCCTCTTCCACCCCACATCTCAATCCCCTGCCACCTCCTTTCTGTCTCTAATCTCAATCCCCTGCCACCTCCTCCTTTCTGTCTCTAATCTCAATCCCACACAGTCTCCTTTTGATCTCCCGTCTCACCTCCTATCTTTCTCTAATCTCAATCCCACACCTCCTCCTTTTAATGCCTAATCTCAATCTCACACCACCTCCTTTCGGTCTCCCATCTCCCCTCATTTTTGTCTCTAATCTCAATCCCACACCACCCTCATCCACCACCTCCGTCTCTCATCCATACTCCCTCATTGCCATCTCAATGCTGTATTTCTCCCCCATCCTATATCACACACATTTATCATCTTTTACTGTACCTTCTCCAGCCACAATACTCCACCACCTCCATTTGCTCTCACCTCCATCCTCTTCCACCCCACATCTCAATCCCCTGCCACCTCCTTCCTGTCTCTAATCTCAATCCCACACCTCCTCCTTTAACTCTCTAATTTCAATCCCACACCACCTCCTTTCGGTCTCCCATTTCACCTCCTTTCTGTCTCTAATCTCAATCCCACACCACCTCCTTTCGGTCTCCCATTTCACCTCCTTTCTGTCTCTAATCTCAATCCCACACCTCCTCCTTTGAGTCTCTAATCCCAATCCCACAAAGTCTCCTTTTGGTCTCCCATCTCACCTCCTATCTTTCTCTAATCTCTAACCCACACCACCTCCTTTTGATGCCTAATCTCAATCTCACGCCACCTCCTCTTGGTCTTCCATGTCACCTCCTAACTTTTTCTAATCTCAATCCCACGCCACCTCCTTTTGGTCTCCCATATCACCTCATTTTTGTCTCTAATCTCAATCCCACAACACCTCCTTTTGATGCCTAATCTCAATCTCACACCACCTCCTCTTGATCCCCCATCTCAATCTTGTGTCTCTTAGTTGCCATGTATATGAATGGGGCATATCTCTAATCCCATAACTCTATGTTAGAGGAGAAAAAAACAGCAGTGACGTAAAGGGCAGTATGGAGTAATGATATCTCTCCATTTTGGGCTACTGAAGGAAGGTAACTACCCTCTTAATGCCCTCGTGATATATAACTACATCATATTCAGACCAGACCAGCATCATTACTGAGGAAACTGCTGCTAAGACTTCCATTATGCATTATGGCTGTTGGCTGCTTGCTTTAAACAGAGTAAATCTATCACAGTATAACACCCAAATGAGGAAGCTGTCTCTTTGATGAATGGGGACAGGTTACGCTATGCTCTCCCTCGAGGTGCAAGGGCAAAAATAAGCACTGGTTCTATGTTAAGCAATGGAAAAAGTTGAAACAAAAGCAAGAAGATTACAGATTGGATTAGACTCACTCATCTACATTGTTTTTATTATTACATTGTTTTATTTTATTTATTTTATCTTGGCATCCTCTTCAGGCAATTACAGAGAATTGTCTTCTTATGCTTATGATTAAAACGAAAACAAACAACAAAAAAAACCCTCCACATTTCATCCAGCATTCCCACATCTGAGATATAAGAGGTCTTCCAGCTAAGACAAGAACGTTCCATCTTAGGCAAACTAATCACAGCATAATCAGTCACTAGAATTCCAATTCACTTGATTTTAAGATCATTTTGAGGCGGATAATGATGCATGATATTGTGAAACATGCATTGTGTGTGTGTGTGTGTGTGTGTGTGTGTGTGTGTGTGTGTGTGTGTGTGTGTGTGTGTGTGTGTGTGTGTGTGTGTGTGTGTGTGTGTGTGTGTGTGTGTGTGTGTGTGTGTGTGCGTGCATGTGTGCGTGCGTGTGTGTGTGTGTGTGTGTGTGTGTGTGTGTGTGTGTGTGTGTGTGTGTGTGTGTGTGTGTGTGTGTGCGCGTGTGCCTGTATGATTCACCTTTTAGTGACTGCTCTGCTGCTGACAGCACTGACAGCACATCCAGATTGCTATTAAAAGCAAACTGTGTGAGCACCCAGGGACTCTGTGTGTGTGTATGTGTGTGTGTGTGTGTGCGTGCATGCGTGCGTGCATGTGTGTGTGTGTTTGAGAGAGAGATACAGAGCTTTTTAGACAGAGAATGGGCAAAGCAAACCTTCAAAGTGACATGGCAGTGGTCCACTGCGAATAAAGTCCGTCAAAAAGGATGAATCATATCAGCGTGTCGGCCGGACTGAGGGCACCTGAGTGGCCCTGCTTGTCCAGTCAGGCAGGAGTCTCTCCACAGCATGACATCAGGCCTGACCGGCTGCAAATGGCCGACTTACCTCTGCGCCCAGGGGGTCAGGATTCGGCTGATTAGCTTCGCCAATTAACATTGCACTTCCTCGTCGCCATTTTCCAGAAATTACATCATATCCGACTCCATTTGACATATGCTGATTTGTTAATGCTACACTTTCATCTCATGCTAACAAGCTCCCTGTGCACATCAGGTGTGTGCCGCCCTCATCTCCATTAGTAACATGGGCCCTCATTGGCCTAATGAAATGGAGTCGGAAGTGAGCTCCATGAAACGCCATCTTGACAACTGAAAATTTTGTTCAATTTTGGATGAATTCACTAGCCTAGCATTCCACATTGGAATGAATGGGAGGCGGGACTTAGTATGTTTCTCCAGGTTTATTAATACCTCCATGCTCTGCGCAGATGCAACTCTGGCTCCTGGAAATTCTTGAGTGCGTTCAGCTAACCCTTAGTCGTTGCAGCTACTGGGATTTAGGCACACTTAATGCATTCATGGAGACTCAGTAGCAACCACAACCCCCAGAAAGTTGGCAGAGGCCGACGTACCTCAAGGCTGGTGCTGCCGGAGTTTAGGAGCCCCAGAGCCATCTTAACAAACCCCAAAGAGTTTATTAATTTAGCCCCAGACTAGACCACACACTTTTCCTCTCTCTCTCTCTCTCTCTCTCTCTCTCTCTCTCTCTCTCTCTCTCTCTCTCTCTCTCTCTCTCTCTCTCTCTCTCTCTTGCTTCTGGAGGATCCTTGCCAGTGGGTGAAATCCCCCAAGCAGTTTGTCTGCTCTGCCTCTCGCTGTGTGTGCCACGGGCGATGATACGAATGCCTCGGTGGAACGCTCGCTGGAAAGAAGCCTCGGCGCTCGGAGCAGATGCCCGCTGCCTGCTGGCCGCTCTGCGGCAGCTGTGGGAAGCCGTCGGAGTGGCGGTGGGACGGTGAGGCCGTGCCAACCGGCTCCAGTCTGGGACTCACATTTAATAGTGTGTGTGTGGATGGAGTTCATGCCCTGGCACACACTCACACACACACACACACGCACGCACACACACACACACACACACACACACACACACACACACACACACACACACACACACACACACACACACACACTTTCGCCAGGCTGAAAACGGGAAGTTTCTCACGAGGAAGTAGGTCGAACTAATAACAAAGCTGCATTCAGCACAGTCACACTCACACACACACACACACACACACACACACACACACACACACACACACACACACACACACACACACACTTTGTCTTGGCAGCAGCTGGGCTGTACATCTGGTGGGGAGAGTGTGTGTATTGGATTGAAGGTGACGTGGATGACTGCATTATTATGAGCCTAATCATTTAATCTCCTCCTCCTCCTCCCTGTGGCAGAGGACCTGGATTCTGTCTCTCTTTCGCCCTCTCTCTCTCTCTCTCTCTCTCTCCATCATCACAGCTCCCCTACCCCAACCTCTCTCTCTCCATTACAGACCCCCCCCCTCTCTCTTTCTCTCCATCACAGCCCCTGTCTCTCTCCCTATAGTGTTAAGGGAATGTAGGGCTGTGCGCCTGCATAGTAATGTGTTCCAAGGAAACATATGATGATTTCATTAAGTACAGTCTTGGATAATGGGCTCTGGATTTTTACTGTGTTGCCAAACATGTTGCTGTTGAAACACAACTCAAAGCTGTAAGAAAACACGCTCTTCTCTCAACTTGCCCCCCCCCCCCCCCCCATCTCCAACCACCAGCACCACCTTTTTTCTCTTCCCCCATCATTCTTTCTCTCCTTCTCTTCTTCTCTCCTTTCTGTGTTTCCCTCGTTCCCTTACGCTAGGTCCACAGGGACCGGGCGGAGGTTGTAAATACTGTACTGGTCACAATCCCGCAGATCACACCTGCTGATACCTCCTCGTACAGACACTTGGGCCCGCACGGGGCCGCTCGCTTGGCCAGGGTTTTTGCCGACGCTGGGAAAACGAAAAAGAAGTCGCAAGCCCCCGAGTGCACGATGGACGGGTCGATGGATTAGATTTCCAGCGCCACACCGCTCGTTGCTGCCAAAAGAGCGACCATCTGTGCATGGACCAAGATCTCTCTCTCTCTCTCTCTCTCTCTCTCTCTCTCTCTCTCTCTCTCTCTCTCTCTCTCCATCGCTCTGCCTCTCTGTCTCTTCTCATCCTCATTCAGACGGCGCTTTTCAGAGAGCTGAGCTAAAGCTGCGGACAGCTGTTGCGCAGACTTTTACAGCAATGACAAAGCGACCCGTAATCTCCCCCGTTTCGGCTTTTGTTAGTCGGGAGTAATTTGATTGCGGGGTAATTTTGTTTTCCCTAACAGGCCGTGAAAAACTTCTGTTACTAGTTTTCTCTCTCCCTCAATCTCTCTTTTCCCTCCACCCTCCCTCCAAGTTTAACGAGACTTGGGGAAGACAGCAACAGGAAAGTTTTGTGGAAAAGGAAATAAATAAATAAATAAATGAAACAAAAACAGGGTAGGAAAAGTTTTTGCTGAGACTTGCTGAGTATTGGCGCTCACATAGGGAGACTGCTCTTGTTCAGGTTGCTTATCAAAGGCCTGACTGCCTGCCTGCCTGGCTGGCTGCTGCTGCTGCTGCTGCTGTTTCTCCCATGGCTGCTGGCTGGGGGATTTGCCAGGGTAGTCTGACAGTATGGTGGAGGTGGGATGGAGACATAGTGGGGAATGGTGGGGATGGTAGGTGGAGCCGTGGTGAGATCCACTGTAATTGGCATTTGGGAGTGACATGGTCATCCCTCAGGAAGCACACACACACACACACACACGGGTTCCAACCAGGTATAAGGAGCCACAGTCGTCCCTGAAGATGGAACCCTGGGTGCAGGGCTTTTTTTCTGGTTGTTAGGTGAAGCTTGACTCAGCATGGGACCAGATGTACACACACACACACAGACACACATACAGACACATATACACACACACTAGCACCCACACATACACACATCAAAGACTCTGCTGTTTTCTTCTGTTAACTTAAAAGGAAATGGGGGGCCTTCGAGCACAGCGAGTTAAGAAATGTGTGTGTGTGTGTGTGTGTGTGCATGTTTATGTGTGTGTGTTTGTATTTGTTTGCGTGTGTTTCAAGGGAAGGCCACGAAAACAATAAACAAGTTTTCATGATGAAATGGGCTTATCAGAAAGAGTAAAGTTGGGGTCTGTATGTGCATGTGTGTGTGTGTGCGCGCGCACAGGTGTTTGTGTGTCTTTCATGTGTGTCTTCTTGTTTGTGTGGTTTTCTGTGTATGTGTGTGTGAGAGAGAGTGTGCACACACTCATGTGTTGAGCATTCAGATGTGATTATGCCAATATGTGTGTGTGTGTGCGCGCGTGCGTATATGTGTATCTGTGTGTGTGTGTATCTGTGTGCGTGTGTGTGTGTGTGTGTGTATGTGTGTGTGTGTGTGTGTGTGTGTGTGTGCGTGTGTGTGCGTGTGTGTGTGAGTGTGTGTGTGTGTGATGGATTGCCTGTGTGATTGAGGAGGCTGTCTGTGAGAGGCTAGTTAGGAGAATGGACTGCCTCAGACATCAGTCATGTGCTGGTCTAGTCCTGCTCCTGCTCCCTGCACAGAGCCTCCTATCTGTCCTGTCTGTCTGGCGGCCATCACTGTGATGAGCTGTTTCATAAGCTGCCAATTCCACTGCCTCTCCATCCATTGATTTAATGCCCCCTGATGAGCCTGTGTGTGTGTGTGTGTGTGTGTGTGTCTGCGTATACGCTGTATGTGTTTGCGTATGTCTGCTAGTGTGTGTGCATTCCTGTAGTAAGTATATGTATTTTTTTGATGTGCTGTGTATTTTTTTTCCTATGCACATTTGTCTGATATTCCTCACCAGACCTTTCCTCTCTATCTGTAGTTGTGCAAAAAAACCACCACAAGTCTTGGGGCTAAAAGTTATTTCCTCTGTGATATTATTTATCACATTATTGACTTCAGACAGGACTGAAATTGAGCATGATTGTATGTCTTTGTGCGTGTGTGTGTGTGTGTGTGTGTGTGTGTGTGTGTGTGTGTGTGTGTGTGTGTGTGTGTGTGTGTGTGAGAGAGAGAGAATGTTTGACACCTAAGGGGACAAAACTGTCTCACCTCTCTGCGTCAGCATCTTGCCTTTTACCCTATGTCTCCTTACACAGTATGGCATGGCTATGACTCTACACTGTTTTCTTTGAAGGAGGTCCATTCAAAGAGTCAATCTATGATAAAAGGTGAGATCAAATGTGCCGTGTTTGTGTCTTTCTCTAACACACGATAGAGACCCATTGCCTCTGCACCTGAACTCATTGCCTCTTCTGCCCCCTTCTTGTGTGGAGGGTGCAGTGCAGTGTGCTGTGCTACATCAAAGGGCTACTCTATAGTGCACTTGCCCCAACCTTTACACATTACAGTAAAGTGACTATGATTCACCCCAAGCCTACGCAGCGAGATCTCTCACTCTTCTCTTCTCTTCTCACTCTTCTCTTCTCCTCCCTGCCACCAACCCTACCCCACTTCAGATGCTGACCAACCCCCCCGGAGCCACACACCAGGACCATCCTCCCCTTTTCTCTGAGGCCTGTGATGGAACTGGCCTGATGGCCCCCTGATGACCACTACTTAGATGGCGACCAACACCCAATGAACTCTGATCCCACTCCAATTACTGACTAATCCCACACTCCAACTACTGACTCCATCCCTTGGCCCTGACTGTCACACAAACTATGTGTATATCATCTCTGACTACATTCAGTAGTCATACTGTTTTGTGTTAACCATGGTCAATCTATGCATCAGACTTTACGGATACTTTATTAGGCCCCAGGCAGGTAGGCTGAGTCCATGAGGCGTGGATCTGCCCAAGGTTTCTTCCTACATAACAAATTATTTACAAAGCGAGGGAGTTTTTCCTTGCCCCTGATTCTCATGGATGCTTCCCGTACTGTCTGTAAAGCGCCGTGAGACAATGTACTGTATTTGTGCGCTATCCAAATAAAATTGAATTGAATTGAATTGAATTGGTTGTGGGCATGGGGGGACTGTACTGGGGCAGAGTAGCTGGGGTGGCATATAGCTGGAATGTGTGTGTGTGCGTGTGCGTGTGCGTGTGTGTGTGTGTGTGTGTGTGTGTGTGTGTGTGTGTGTGTGTGTGTGTGTGTGTCAGGTAGTGGTGCCCAGAATGATGTGTAGTAGGACATCTTCTTCTGACTTGACAGCTGAACACTTTTACTGCCGTATCCTTTATTCATGATCTCAGATTCCTAACCTCTCTCTCTCTCTCTCTCTCTCTCTCTCTCTCCCTCTCCTCTCTCTCTCTCTCTCTCTCTCTCTCTTCTCCTCTCTCTCCCTCCTTCCCTGTCTGTCACACAAATTCATGTTCAAATTTAAATTCAAAGGAGCTTTACTGGCGTAACTAAATTCAGCAGTGTTGCCAAAGCATGCTTGCATGCTTGGTATATTGCAAAACAAATTCAATATGTGTTTTGGGGAAATTCAAACAGAAAGTGTTACTCTCTCTCTCTCTCTCTCCACCTCCTCCTCCTCCTCTCTCCACCTCCTCCTCCTCCTCTCCCACCTCCTCCTCCTCCTCTCCCACCTCCTTCTCCTCCTCTCTCTCCCATCTCCTTCTCCCCCTCTCCTGTCTCCCCTGTCACACTCCTCTCTCTCCACCTCCTTCTCCTTCTCTTTCTCCACCTCCATCTCCTCCCTCTCTCCCATCTCCCAGGCTGTCACACTGCCCCTTCCTGTCAGCTCAGAGTGAGGTCTGGTCAGGCAGGCTATTGCATGACATGGGAGTTGCCTGGTAGGTTAGTGTAGGCAGCAGCAGCAGCAGCAGCAGACCCTGGAGTAGGTCAGCTTGAGCTGCCCAGAGAGGAAAACCCTTGAGAACTGTCAAAGATGCATAGACCTCTGCATCCAGCCCTGTTGCTGAGGAGCAAAAAGCTAAAGTAAGAGAGAGAGAGAGAGAGAGAGAGAGAGAGAGAGAGAGAGAGAGAGAGAGAGAGAGAGATAATGAGCCAGACAGAGAGAGAAGGGAAGAGCCAGAGAGAGAGAAAGTAAGTGTGTGTGTGTGTGTGTGTGTGTGTGTGTGTGTGTGTGTGTGTGTGTGTGTGTTGGGAGAGGGGAGGGGGGGTAATGAGAGAGAGAGCAAGAGAGAGATAGAGATAGTGAGAGAAGGAAAGAAGGGAGTCTATTTTTGTGTCCAAGTGTGAGAGGCTTGGTTTCCCCACAGTGACAGCAAGGGGTGTGTTGTGAGGTGCATCTCCCTGGCGGGGTGGTGGGCTGCTTGGCTGGCTAATAAAACATGTCCTCCCTGGGTCTTGAGTAAGAGTGATGGTTACGAAGAGGTGCCGAGCCGCGCCGCGCCGCGCCAAGCGCTATTCTTAGCCCACATTGCCATTCTGTGTGGCGCAGAAACCAAGCGCCACCACCACCACCACCGTTTCGCCCAGCTGCGGGTGAGTGTTGCCCATGGCAACAGACGATCTGCTCTCTCTCTCTCTTTCTCACTCTTTCTCTCTCTCTCTCTCTCTCTCTCTCTCTCTCTCTCTCTCTCTCTCTCACACACTCACTCACTCACTCTATCTCTCTCCCTCTCTCTCTCTCTTCGGCCAAATGTGATGGAGAGTACATGGACACCAAAGATGGCATGTAGAGGGTGGGGGGGTGGAGGGGACGCAGCAGGGGGGGTTCGGCAGCAGTAGGGGGGGTTACCTGGAGAGTGAGGGTGAGAGACAGCAGACCGCTGCTCACCTTGAGCCTGTCTGGCTGCCTCGTGCTGGGCAGCGATCGGGCGAGGTGTTAGCATCAATGCTAACCTGAGAGGCAGAGGCACATAGACATGAATGGGATCAGACAGGATTGTCAGGAGCTTTTATGGAAGCCCCATGGCCTGGAGAAAGTAGCTGCTTGAAGGTCATACTTGCTTTTCTCTCTCTCTCTCTCTCTCTCTCTCTCTCTCTCTCTCTCTCTCTCTCTCTCTCTCTCTCTCTCTCTTTCTCTTCACCTCTATCTCTCTTTTCATCTCTCTCTCCCTGTCTTTCCTTCCCCTCCTGCTGCTTTAAGTCCATTCCTTTCTTCTTAATCTGGTTCTTTCCCATTTCGTCAGTCCTTGGCTAGGATTTCACCACAAGTTCACTCACACACTTAATGGCCCCTTTTGTCAACACTGATCCTTCTGAGAGTCAACATACAGGCCTTTTAGTGCCACTCCAGCTTTATCAGTAGCATTAGCATTAGCCTTGCTTCCATCACATTCTTTGCATCTCTGCCATGCCTTCACACACACACACACACACACACACACACACACACACACACGTCTCTCTCCAGTGCGGCAGCATGGCAGACAATCTCGGCTGTTTATGCCGAAGATTCCTTTGACTCTCGCTTCTCTCAAGTACATCAAAGTTCCCTCCTCCTTGCCCCCCCCCCTCCCTCTCCATCCCCCTCTATCCTCCCCTCCTCTCCTCTCCTCCTTCTCCACCTTCTCATCTTCCTCTGCTCTCTCTCTCATTCCTTCGCTCCAGCAGCTGGAGTTTGTGCTCATCCCTCAAGCCTGGGGAGTCGATGCGCCGCGTCTTTGTCTTTGTTCTCGACCTCCGCCATTGATCATCTGATTAAGCAGCGTGGGCGCACACACACTCACACACACACACACACACACACACACACACACACACACACACACACACACACACACACACACACACACACACACACACTTATGTACGGTGTTGCTGCTGCTCATGCTGTTGCTGCAGTGCTTTTGGGGTCCCTCCACCCTGTCCTAAGTCTCTGGGGATGAGCAGCCCCTGCCAGAGAGTAGGATTGGGGTGGGGGGCGTCAAGCTGAGCTGCGCTCTAACATTCCTATAGGACCAAACCAAATGCCTTGCAGTGGATCGTGAGGACAGCTGGAAAGATCACTGGGGTGGGGCCTCTTTCCCCCTCCCTGTCTGACATCTACAACACTCTGTATGCGCAATCATAGGCAGCCTAAGCATTGGGCACAACACTAGCCTGACATAACCCGACCATAATACTGCTGTTCATCCGTATTCATGGTCTGGAGGTTCTTTAACCTGACGCGGTTATAGGACGGGGGGAGGGCATTAAGTTCTGGTTTGAAACGATTAAACATCCAGAACGGGTGCCTATCGACAAACAGAGTTGTTGTCTCGGCGTCGTCACACACGCACACAACAGCAACGAATAGCATAGGCTACAAGCCACTTAACTTAGTGGAGGGCGACTGACGTCGCACCCCCAGTTGAATCAGTAGGCAGCGGGCTGCACCCATAACAGCGGTCTCCCAACAACGTAGGATGGCTGGAAGGCAACTGAAGCAGCGATGGCCGCAGGCGTATTCCTCGTTCGCATCCACAACCAGGATTTTCGTCAGCTTCTCTTCAATCTGCCACCACCACCGTGCTTAACACACCGGAATGCAGCTATCCCCCACGCTTACCCAAACTTTCTGTGTCCTCTCCTTTTGTCATTCAAACACCCGCCTGTCTAATTATCCCCTAAGTTAAAACACCTGTGTGTGGGAGCCCCTGTGTTTCTATGGTGGCTGTCTATAGGTACACTTTGCATTCACACACGCACATACGTATTCCACGCATTCGACACGCCCACCACCAAATATCTTGATCGCATACAGCAACCATCTGACCCCACAACCATTTCATGTACCAAAACACCAATTGCCCTGTGACACCACTTGACTTGCCTTTAGCCAGTGTGATGAGCAGTGTTGAGATGCTAAGATTGTGTTCATTCTTTTACAAGCGTGGCCACCAGGTGTGACCTTACAGGTGATGATACCCATTCTTTCTTTCTCTCTGTACTTTGTCTACTATCTAGGGTAAAGAGTAAAGACAAATCAGAGACTAGGCCTACAGTAATTTGTTGAAATGATCCATTACATTTACATTTACATTTATGCATTTAGCAGACACTTTTATCCAAAGCGACTTACAAAAGAGGGATAACAATCAAACTGCAACACAAGTAAGTGCCTACTAAGAGTGCCATTTGCTAATAGGAGAGCAAGTGCAAGAGTTTAGAAGTGCTTGGTCAGTGTATTCCAAGTAATTTAAGGAACTAGGACAAGAAATACTCTTGAAAGAGCTGGGTCTTCAAGAGTCTCTTGAAAGTAGAAAGAGTGCCTGTTGTTCTGATAGTCTTGGGAAGACTATTCCACCAGTTAGGAACAATGCAGACATGTCTTCACACAAATCCACTCTCTTCATCAGGAAATCAGATCCAGTAGATCAGAGTTGTCTACTGATTCTGAGGAGACAGAGGTTGTGTTCACAGGTGTCACCTAAAATTAGGTACTAGGGGTTTGGGAAGACCTGCAGTACATGAGCACATGCAATACATTCACACACTCACACACACATGCAATACATGCACACAATCACACACACATGCAATACATTCACACACTCACACACACATGCAATACATGCACACACTCCAGACCCCCGGCCATACTCTATACTGTATATGTTCTTCACACCATCACAAAGCTCTCCTCTGGTCTCCTCCAGTCTCTTAAAAAGGAATCACATTGACAGGCCTGGAGTTTTATGGATGTGCAGAACCAAAGTATAAGGCCCTGGGTGCATATGTTTATGTGTGTGTGTGTGTGTGTGTGTGTGTGTGTGTGTGTGTGTGTGTGTGTGTGTGTGTGTGTGTGTGTGTGTGTGTGTGTGTGTGTGTGTGTGTGTGTGTGTGTGTGCCGTGTGTGTCTGTTTATGTTTGTGTGTGTGTGTGTGTGTGTGTCTGTGTGTGTCTGTGTGTGTGAAAGTCCATGTGTAAGTCCATGTGTGCATCAGTGGGCCAGGCAGGCGTTAGGAATGCGACCAGAGCATTGTCCCCCATCAAAACAAGATGTTGAGCAGCAACACAAGGCTACGTGGCCCAGCAGGCCGCTCCGCTAGCTCCCACCCCAGTTCCACTGCACCAGCAGCAGCAACAGCCAGCAATGCGGATGAAGTCATGGCTCTGGATTTTTAGGGTGCGTGTGCGTCTGGAGTAACCGGGGAGAGGGTGGGGGGGTGGGGGATGAGGGGGGGGGGGGGTGTTGGGCCCTGCTGAGACTCAGTTTGATCTGACCCAATGGAGTGGTTGTTTTGTTTATGGCCCTCGCACTGATATGATGAATTCAAGCTGTCCTCAACAGCAGTGGAGGTCCACCCAGAATTTCTCTCAGAATCTCTCTCTCTCTCTCTCTCTCTCTCTCTCTCTCTCTCTCTCTCTCTCTCTCTCTCTCTCTCTCTCTCTCTCTTCCCAATGCAAGAGCAGCAGTTTGAGGAGATGAAGATACAAGTGGAATATGAAAAAAATAAAAAATAAAATAAAATAACAAGCTCTGATGTAGCTGTGGCTCCTTTGAAGCTGTGTGTGCGGGTGTGTTGACGAGTTTCACACAAAGCGCTGGATGCTTTTCATTTTTTCTTTTGAAGAAATCTCTTGTGGAAAGCGGGTCAATGTGACCCCTGTGACAGTGAGCTTGGAGAAGAGAGAGAGAGAGAGAGAGAGAGAGAGAGGGTGGATAGGGGAGAGTTGCTCCCTGATGTATTTAGTAATTCTGTGTTGGCAAGTCTCATGTCATGTCTAATGTGTGTCGTGTCGTGTGTGTGTGTGAGTATGTGTTTATTTGTGAGCATGGGGTGTGTGTTGTGTCTATGTGTGGGTGTGTACAGTGTGTGTGTGCATGCCCATGATGATCATCTAGACAAAGTATTTCAGAGGAATGAGAAAGATTGGAACGACTGCAGCCACCCAACAGCACCTCCAGAGAGAGAGAAGGTTTCACTGCAGCCACCCAACAGCACCCTCTCTCTCTCTCTCTCTCTCTCTCTCTCTCTCTCTCTCTCTCTCTCTCTCTCTCTCTTTCTCACCACCCAGCAGCCACCCAACAGCACCTCCAGAGAGAGAAGGTTTCACTGCAGCCAGCCCCTTAACAAGCACCCTCTAAAAGTCTTCATGTCTGGCTCTCTCTGTCTCTCTGATTGAAGCTCTTCCCCACCAACTCCCCTTCTCATATTTAACTATCTCCGCAGAAGCATCTGCACTCTCACGAGTATGAAGTAGCCCCCTCTCTCACACACAGCAGGCCCATAGACACCGCACACACTCACAGTCCTTAAAGGAGTGGAAGGAGAAGAGTAAGTGAGTGTTTCTCAAAGTCGAGAATGCTTCCTAGGGAGCACACTCGCCTTAGAAGTCGTACACTTCAAAAACGAGGATCCATCAGTGCATCCTTGAAAAATCTATGAACAAAGGCCTCTGTCCTCGCTAGAATTTAGAAGGATGCTTGACATTGGAACAGTACTTGGCGACAGATAATGACGTGGAATGCTCGAAAAAGCAGCCTTCCAAGCATGCTTCCTCGACTTTGAGAAACACTCAGTGTCTGATGTGCTCGACTCCTCTCCGCTTCTCGTCGGCGTTCTCTGCTGTGCTCTACGTGCGCCTGAGTCGCTACACAGTGGCCTGGAATGAGGAAGAAGATCGAGCTGTGATGAAGTGAACGTTTAAAGACGTCATCATAGACGTTTTTGGGGGGATGGTGTGTGTATGTGTGTGCGAGTGACTTTGTGTGGTGTTTAGTCATCTGTCTGTTTTGTTAGTGTATGTCCTACAATAGTCTAAATAAGCACGCAGAGTAATGGATTTTTTTCCTATAAAGTTTACTTTAATGCTTTCAATAATGTGTTATCTTGTCTTTGATTAGAACATTTTCTCTTTTTTTCCCACGGAGGTAGTTTTCCAGGAAAGATAGTGGTCACATTTGATGTTCATGTTATCTTGTCTCCTGACATTTCAACCATTATCATTACTAATAGCATAGCAATCCATCACTTAACTGTAATGCTAGCAAAGCATTATCATTACTACCTACCTACCTGTTATCCACAGCTGCAATGAAGACCCCCCTAGAGAGCCAGAAGGAAAGAAAGACATGAATGTGTTACTTGGGGGACATCCAAACAAATGAAATGGAAGAGTAGCCAAGCAAATCCCTTTCCCTCCCCTGCTTGTATTCACAGACACCAGTCTCTTCTCCTCATTTGCATCCCGTCAGTTTCTATCTAGCTGTATTTTTTTATTATTTCAATCTCTGGACTCTGTCTGCCCTCTCTGTGTTTGTGTCTGTGTGTCTGTCTGTGTTTGTCTCGCTGTCTGTCTGGAGTCTGGGTCATGTTTCTGTGTCTGTCTGTCTGTCTGTCTGTGTGTGTGTTAAGGCACTGGCTTTGCTGGAGCACT
>JAODXP020000024.1:30564325-30569222 GCA_027497455.2 Sardinella longiceps
CTTCTGGTCTCTCCTCTCCTCTCCTCCTCTCCTCTCCTCTCCTCTCCTGTCCTGTGTTGTGGTTCCAGTGACAGGCAGCCCATGTCTTGCTCTGCTCCTGTCGGCTGCGTGTTTGTGGGATGAGGTACTGTAGCACGCCTGGTGCTGAGCGCTTGATGGCTGCTCTGATGTCAAGCTTGCAGGTGTTGATTAGCGAGGCATGTTTGGAGGAGAGGAGGTGTGGGAGGGGAGTGGAGGAGAGGAGGAGGAGAATGGAGGGGAAGAGGGGGATAGGGGAGGAGAGGGGTGTGGGAGGGGAGTGGAGGAGAGTAGAGGGGAGGAGCGGGGTGTGGGAGGTGGAGTGGAGGAGAGGTGGAGGGCTAGCTGTGTGTGGTGGGACCCCATCATCTCCCGGGAATGGGGTAAACCGGCCCAGCCCATTCAGAGAGACTCAGCTGCTGGGGATGGGGGCCTTAAGGCCTTTCTTTCTCTCTCTCTCTCTCTCTCTCTCTCTCTCTCTCTCTCTCTCTCACTCACACACACACACACACACACACACACACATTTTGGGGTGCTACAGGAACAACACAACAGGAACTTTTCAGTTTGTTTTGAGTGTGGTGTTGACCGTCTCAGTGCAATGTATAATTGTAGTTGTTGTCAAGTCAAACTATAGATTTTTAATGTTACTGGGGGAAGGAAAAAATGCACTGGACAAAAAAAAAGAAAAAATGGTGTGGTGTTGGAAGTAGGTGCATCTCAAGTCACCTGATCTTTGCAATCGCAAGTCAACTCGCTCCAGCTGAGCGTGACGTCACTGCAGCGACGGCACTCAACAAGGACGGTACAGGTGTTTTAATTAGCTTGAACCACGAGTGAAGACGTTAAATGCTCCAAACGGGAGCTGAGCAACAGCTTTTGGATTACTGTGCTATCAGGACTTTTACAAAACTGGAGAGGCAGCCGGTGAGCACTTTGTTTCATTTTGTGTGCTGTGTTTAATGGTTGATGTAGCATTTGTAGGCTAATGTTTGATTTATTTTGACATAGCATCCACTGTTAAGCTAAGCTATGGCTACAAGCTGTTTGTCTAGCAAACGTAGTTGTGGGAAGTTTGGGATTTTAGGAATTCAATGGTGTCGTAACTTTAAAGATATAGGCCTGGGCACAGACTGTTTTAAGTTTTATCCATATTATGACCAAAGTAAATACAGTTTCATTGTGAATCACTTTCATTATTGTTGATTATTTATCTTGAATATTTATAACATGCTTTAATTATTTATTGTCATTTAAGAGAACATATTTATTGATTGCATTTAAAGCATATTTTGCACAACGCATGTTTGCACAAGTACAGTATTTTGCACAGCTATTTTGCACAGACTATTGCATTTTATACGACTTATTGCATTTTATAGATTTGTGAATAACTGCTGTTTGTTTCTTTTCTGTATTGTGTTATGAAGGTTTTTCACCTATGTGATAAGGACTGACAACAAAGGGCTAAAGGGCTAGGCTAAAGGCTAAAATAAGGACAAAAGAAAGGCTAAATGCTAACTGTCTAATGCTGCTATGCCACCCAACTGCTGATGACTTTTGAAATGGATCTGTGCCTTGAACTTTAATAAAAAGAAAAAAAAAGGCAAAAAAGGAAACCAAAACAATTGTCTTTGTCAAGTCTTTATGCATTGAGTGGAATCCAGTTATCCTCAACCCTCCAGTAAAAGTCCAATTCCATTTTCAAGTTGGGGAAAATTGCACAAAAAACTAAAATAATCCAACAAAAAGCAAATCAACTTGACAGTGAAAAACCGCCAGTCCAGGAACTGGAACCAGAGTCCGGAGAGCCTAGCCCAAAGCCCCAACGACCGAAGACAGGCAACCAAAGAAAGGTGGAGCACAGCTGTACCGGGAGCTTGCGGAGTCGGGGGTCTGATTGCTGGCATCCGGAGAAAGAAACAAAAGGTAAACAGAAAAGATCAGCAAAAAGAAAAAAATACTTACCCTGCCATCCCATGAGTGTCCTGTAGAGGAAAAATGTCCCAGACGGAAGGCGAGCTGAAAAAGGACCGGACCGTGGCAACGAGAGCCTTTTCCCGGATAGCCAACTCCATCCTGAGGACCTATGAAGACAAATCCATTACCGAACTGGAAGATGGTTTTAACGCCCTCACAACAGCAGCGGAAAAAGTAAGGAAAGCCAACAATGATCTGAAAGCCAAACTCCTCGCAGACAAGAGAAGTGAAGTTGATGCTGAGGAGGAGGCGGAGTTATCCGATCAACAAAGGGTGGACCTGGCGAAGACTGCTGGTGAGTGTGACCAAACCCTCAAAAAAGTCAGCAGCGTCATACAAAGTGTGATGTGGTCCCAAAATGGGGAGTATGAAGTGCTTACCGCGCTTCAAGTCGCGGAAGTGGAGTGTAGGCGCACTGCTGCGGTGGACGTCAACAGTAGCCCGGAGGCCTATGAGTTCCTCCTCAGTCACCTTCAGAACCTCACAGAGGCAGCACATATATCGTTCGAGCAGTGGAAGCGATGGGCCCCTCCTGAACAGAAACGAGATCTCCTGAACCGGTTGGAGAAGCTAAGCCGGAAGACCACCATGCTCTTATCCAGAAAGGCAGGCCTCACCAGTGAGCCAGAGGAGGATTCTGATGAGGAGGACGATGGAGCATCTCTCAAACAGGAGCAAGATGGGGAGCATGAAGGTGGTCAGGAGGAGAGAGGAAAAGATAAGGTAGCCAGGTCTGGTGAGTCCAAGCCCCTTGATCATTCCTCACAAGAAGAGCAAGCTCCAAAGGAGGTGGATGCCATGAAGTGTGAGTGCGAGTCCAAGCGACCACCAACAGTGAGTCTAACCCAAAGTTCCGTCCTCCCACAGCTCACAGACTCCAATGATGAGCAACAGGCACTCCAAGAGGCGTTTGAGCAAAGCGGGAGGCAAGAATCTGCACCAGGCTGGTCTGAGCTGGACAGCCCAGCAAAAGCTGGAGTCATAGTCCCACAAAAAGCTAAACTGCATGATCCTGGTGGCCCAATCACCCCTGCAAAGCAGAAAGGAGCCATCGTGGCACACAGGGCATTCAAGAAAGCCAGAAGCAAGAGTTCTTCCACCAAAGATGGGTGGATTAGAGAAATCCACAAATGGCAAGTCCAGAGGTGGTGGAGGATTTCTGGGCCACAGAACATGGCAGACCTGATCATTGGAGGTGGAGGTCCCAAAGACCAAGATGAGTACTCAGAGTGGCAGAATAGTCTGAAGTTCTTGACCCTTCCCAGAAGTGAGTGGCTGATCAAGTCTGTGAAGGAGAACGCATCTGTTGCCAAAAGAAGCATCAGTAAGCTCCTGGAAAAGAGGTTTGTGGCTGCACTCACACGGGCCAAGACAGCAAGGCAAAAGTCTTCTCAAAACCGAAGCCAGACTCAAGCTCGATGGAAGCCAACTTGCTCTGAGGTAAAGAGCCATGATGTCCAGCTGTTCAGTGACCCGCCAAGGTTTGTGGAGACCACTGCCTGGATCTGGAGGGCGACAAGAAGGTTCCTCGGACCAAACCTAAGCCTGAACAGACCAAAGTGGGAGGCGTTCCTTTCGTGTGTCACCTCGTCCAGGGAGAGGAGACATGCACTGTGCGTCCTTCTTGAGGCACTGGATGGTGCCAAGTTCCCCTGCTGCTCCAAAGACTCCAGCGGTACCTGGCGGCAGGACGTCCTGCTGAAGAAGGGGCCCGCAGAAGGCATCACATAGGTTTGACTGTAGAGAAGCGACCCTCCCAGTAAGTCTACTGGGAAGATTCGAGTGGGAGGTGTCAAGTCAAACTATAGATTTTTAATGTTACTGGGGGGAAGAAAAAAATGCACTGGACAAAAAAAAGAAAAAATGGTGTGGTGTTGGAAGTAGGCGCATCTCAAGTCACCTGATCTTTGCAATCGCAAGTCAACTCGCTCCAGCTGAGCGTGACGTCACTGCAGCGACGGCACTCAACAAGGACGGTACAGGTGTTTTAATTAGCTTGAACCACGAGTGAAGACGTTAAATGCTCCAAACGGGAGCTGAGCAACAGCTTTTGGATTACTGTGCTATCAGGACTTTTACAAAACTGGAGAGGCAGCCGGTGAGCACTTTGTTTCATTTTGTGTGCTGTGTTTAATGGTTGATGTAGCATTTGTAGGCTAATGTTTGATTTATTTTGACATAGCATCCACTGTTAAGCTAAGCTATGGCTACAAGCTGTTTGTCTAGCAAACGTAGTTGTGGGAAGTTTGGGATTTTAGGAATTCAATGGTGTCGTAACTTTAAAGATATAGGCCTGGGCACAGACTGTTTTAAGTTTTATCCATATTATGACCAAAGTAAATACAGTTTCATTGTGAATCACTTTCATTATTGTTGATTATTTATCTTGAATATTTATAACATGCTTTAATTATTTATTGTCATTTAAGAGAACATATTTATTGATTGCATTTAAAGCATATTTTGCACAACGCATGTTTGCACAAGTACAGTATTTTGCACAGCTATTTTGCACAGACTATTGCATTTTATACGACTTATTGCATTTTATAGATTTGTGAATAACTGCTGTTTGTTTCTTTTCTGTATTGTGTTATGAAGGTTTTTCACCTATGTGATAAGGACTGACAACAAAGGGCTAAAGGGCTAGGCTAAAGGCTAAAATAAGGACAAAAGAAAGGCTAAATGCTAACTGTCTAATGCTGCTATGCCACCCAACTGCTGATGACTTTTGAAATGGATCTGTGCCGAGAACTTTAATAAAAAGGAAAAAAAAAAGGCAAAAAAGGAAACCAAAACAATTGTCTTTGTCAAGTCTTTATGCATTGAGTGGAATCCAGTTATCCTCAAGCCTCCAGTAAAAGTCCAATTCCATTTTCAAGTTGGGGAAAATTGCACA
>JAODXP020000024.1:30571822-30576822 GCA_027497455.2 Sardinella longiceps
AATAGCTCCACTTTGGAGTGTATTTTAAAAAAGATATCCATTTGACTTGGCTAAAACTTACATGTAAACGAAAGGCCCAAATGTGTTATAGAAATATCTAGATCCGTGTAAACAAGTCCATTATTCCTTCACCTTCTGACAGAAACTGACAATAAATGCTATTCATTCATTCATTCATTCATTCAAACTCATCTCTGTGTGCTCCTGTGCTCCCTCACACCTCCATACTGAGTCTGTCTGCCTTGCTTAATAAGCCATATGTTCATACTGTACATCCCCCTACTCGCCTCGTCTGGCTGTTAACTCTTATCTCTCTCACTATCTCACTTATGTGTACACACACACACACGCACGCACACACACACACACACACACACACACACACACATACAGACATAGGCATGCATATGGCACAGACACAGATATAGGCATGCGCGCGCACACACACACACACACACACACACACACACACACACACACACACACAGTACATACTCACACATACACACACAAGCACACATACATGACACATATAGTACAGCACACATTCCTGAATGTAAGCAGATAAGTGTTAGGGCAGTATAGTATATCAATATTGTCCAAGTGCTGAACATGTGGTGAATGATTAAACAACAGTCAGGCATTATTATCTATCTATCTATCTATCTATCCCTATTGGCCTGAACTATACTGTACTGTATGTGTACCTAGCTAGTAGCCATATGCACACATGAGGCAAACCTGCACACAAGCTGACATGGGCTGATATTGCTATTGAGCTGGGTGGGTTAGCCAGAGCCCTACAGCCAAGCCCAGCTGAGCAACAGGGGGAGGAGGAGGTGGTGGAGGAGGAGGAGGTGTTGGTAGGGTCGTTTCAAGGTACTTAGGGGGCCCTAAGCAAACAGGGCATGGGGGCCCTTCACCTCCCATAAACATCTACATAAACCACATTGTTATAATCTTCAAGCAACTTTCATTGATATAATTATTTGTGTTGAACTTACAATTGTCTAACTCTGTCATGTTTTATTGAAAAACACCACCAACTAAACTACTAAAATGATTAAACAGTCATTTTTGGGGGCCCCTTTCAGCCTGGGGCCCAAAGCAATAGCCTGGTTTGCCTGTCCTGTTGCGACGGCCCTGGGTGCTGGAGGTGGAGATGGGGGTGGATTGGATGCTGGGTGTGTGTGGGGGGCTGAGTGGGCTGTAATAAATGTCAAAACGCATCAGCCAGAGCAGGAACCGCTGGGCCAGTGAAACAGGGTGGCACAGACTTCCCCTCGTGTCTCTCTCTCTCTCTCTCTCTCTCTCTCTCTCTCCGTCTCTCTTTCTCTCTCTCTCTCTCCGTCTCTCTCTCTCTCTCTCTCTCTCTCTCTCTCTCTCACCCTCTGTCCTTTTCTAAACTGTCCCTTTTTTTTTCTTTTCACGTCTGATCTCTATCTGTTTCTCCCTGTCTTCTACTAATTGCTTGGCGGCTATGTTCATCTTCAAACTAACCGCTTGTCACTGTGATCATTTCTTTCTTTCTTCTATCTTTCTTTTTTCTCTCTTTCTTTCTTTCTCCACCTCCATCCTGCCTGAGCGTGAGCGTGAGTGAGCAGTGCTGCAGTACTGCTGAGAGGAAGCACCTGCGGCCCATATAAATGCAGTGGGAGGGGAGGTGCAGAAAAGGAAAGAGCAGGTTTGGTTTGTGGACCTCCACCAGACCTCCACCATGGCTCCTCTAGAGGTGTCGTGTCATGACCAACATATGAGCTGAAGGTCGACAGCTCCACTGGCCCTCAAACAGCACACACACACACACACACACACACACACACACACACACACACAGTCCTATTTCTCTCTCTCTCTCTCTCTCTCTCTCTCTCTCTCTCTCTCTCTCTCTCTTACACACACACACACACACACACACACACACAGCCATATACACAAATGTACACGCACACACACAGTCATACACACATTCTCTCTCTCTCTCTCTCTCTCTCTCTCTCTTACTCACACACACACACACACACACACACACACATGCATGCACACACTGTATGACACAATGCACACATATAGAGGTTGATTCTTTTTATTTTTTTATGTCCTATGAGACTGACTGTCAGTAAGTGTATAAGTCATCTCTCTAACCTTAGAACGACACCCTCCTGCCTATGCTTCTCTCAGTCAACTCACTTTGTGTGTGTGTGTGTGTGTGTGTGTGTGTGTGTGTGTGTGTGTGTGTGTGTGTGTGTGTGTGCCGTGTGTGTGTGTGTGTGTGCGTGTGTGTGTGTGTGTGTGTCTCTTAGTACAGTAAGTATCCTTTTCCGTATGTACTTACACATCTGTTAAACTGTGCAGTCGACATACAGCATCAGGTATACTGTGTTCATTTCTGAATTCCATGTCAACAATAACATTGATTCTAGCATGTTTATTTTTCTGCTGTGTGTACACACGGCTCCACTTCATTAAGCTGCGTGGTGGTAGTCATGTAAACAGTGTTTGTCGGGGACACCTGGAACTGGAGCTCTCTGGCGTCGTAAAAAAGGGCCTTTTCCTGATGTAATCAAAGAGCGCAGGTGCTACGGGAGTGAGAGTGTGTGTGTCCACAGACTCCAGGAGTGTTTGGTAAATCTGTCAGTAGTGCTAACTCGAGCGCGTCACATCAGTCATGGGGATGTTGAGGCGGTCAGGTTTGGGCATGCTCAGTGTAGGGGGTCGTTGTGATGTTACCATAGTGTTGTTTATGTGTTATGTGTTTGGAGTGTAAAGATTTGTGTGTGTGTGTGTGTGTGTATGTGTGTGTTTGAGTGATTTTGGAGATGGTGAGGGTGAATTGGGGACCATCCACTTTCCTTTCACGCACACACACACACACACACGCACACACACACACGCACACACACACACACACACACACACACACACACACACACACACACACACACACACACAGGCAAATTTCTTCTCCCTTCCCCCCACGCTCCAGTGCTTGTGCTTGCGCTTGGCCGAGCGAAGGAAAGGTTTTTGTGTTTGTGGCTCTTCCAAAGGGCTCCTCCCTGGGCCCGTCCAGGCGAGGCTAACTCCCTCTCCTCAGAGAGGAGTCCAGGGCCAGGGCCAGGGCCAGGGCCAGCCCCAAAGAGACAGCAGAGCTGGGACAGGGACTTAGCTTAGCAGAGCAGTGCACACAGCAGGGTATAAAAGGGCAGCCCCACAAGTAAGTTTAAGTCATGAACCCTCCCATCCACGTCTTTCACTTGGAAGATAAAGTGAAAGTGAAGTAAAGTCCCTCAGATTTGAATTATTTTGTTCAAAAGTTTCTGTGTGTAAATGTGACTAAATATACTGGGCTGGACTGTATGTCTGTGTTGTTGTTTTTTTTAGTAATGACACCTCATGTGACCTCAAATAGGCAGTGCTTGGTCTTGTTTTTAAGTTTAAAAAACACATTCCACCTAATGGCATACAGCCAACTAATGTCAGCCAGACGCAGCATTGCAGCTCTGATGGAGAATGAAGAATCCCAGCTATGTTGGATAGAGAGGAAAAGAACCTTCTTTACTTTGTAAATATTGTTAACATAATGTTTCTATGTTTCTGACTTGATTAGCAGACTTGCAAAATAACTCATAAGGATCTTATCAACTCTAAGCTTGGGCCTGCATCAGGCTGAGCGCTGCAACAGTGTCACTTTTGATGGATGGGGGCCACGTTCCACGCAGGGTTACGAATCAGAGCACAGGCATGTCAGAGCTGTCACCCGTATTTATTTTGCAGTCAGTCAAGTGTTACCTCATTGTGTGTGTTTGTTTGCGTTAGTGTGTGTGTGTGTGTGTGTGTGTGTGTGTGTGTGTGTGTGTGTGTGTTTTCGGTTGCTATTATGCTTAATGATATTTACAAGCGTAGCACATGGCAGTGGCATGTGTGCTATGTCTCCTGTTGCTGTTATGTATGGTAATGGTGTCTGCAACCATAACACTTGAAACCCCCAGATAGCTGAATGGGCCCTGTGGGTGTGCTGCCCTTTGCAGTGCCGGCTGGGCTGGGCTTTACGTTCCCCTCACCTGCTCTCCTCTCCTCTCAACCGCACACTCCACACACACACACACACACACACACACACACACACACACACACACACACAGACACACATACACTCACACACACTCTCTCTCACACACACACACACACACACACACTCAAACAGTTTTCAGTGCCGGCTGGGCTTTACATTTCCCTCACCTGCTCTCCTCTCCACTGCTGGCTGACTATGGAAATAGTTACATGTCATCCTCAACTCTGATGAAGGTCTGACTGTCAATATTGTGATAATAAAATACCCCCCCCCCCCCCATAAAGTTAGCAGTTTTGCGCATTTCAGTTCAGTTATCCTCTCCAGTGGCCCCATATGACAGTAAGGTCTATACCAGTTTAAATTGAGCTTATTTGGAGCCATAATCATTTATTCTGCATGATAAGGCACAACATACACTTGTTATTGAATGTGCAGTACCAGTCATTTCTTTCATATAAACGGCGATATATTCATCATTTTGCAAAACCCCTATGGCTTATACTATGGTTTATGCTTATTGTGCTTCCGAGTGGATTGTTTACATATCGTTTGGGAAAGTGTGGTAGTTTGTGTGTAGTTTACATTGTGCTGTTTACATAACGTTTGGGAAAGTGTGGTAGTTTGTGTGTAGTTTATATGGTGCTGTTTACATAACGTTTGGGAAAGTGTGGTAGTTTTTGTGTAGTTTATACGGTGCTGTTTACATAACGTTTGGGAAAGTGTGGTAGTTTGTGTGCAGTTTATATAAGGTTTGGGAAAGTGTGGTTGTTTGTGTGTAGTTTACATTGTGCTGTTGTGTAAAATGTTTTGTCTAGTTGTGTATGAAGCCCATTTCCAGGCCCTCTCCCCCACCCTTCTGTTTCCCCTCCTGCTGTTTGGTGTTGGTGCGTCTGCAGTCTATTCACCACAGCCTGGACTTTTCTTTAAC